>JABAKD010000025.1:21720922-22175922 GCA_012845835.1 Undaria pinnatifida | reverse complement strand
CCAACACCACCACCACCACCACCAACACCACTTAACATCGACGGATCGGAAGCATTATGCACCCCGGGGGCGGCGTCACCCGAGCCCATACGCAGCTGAGGGGGGGTCCGCTTGAGAGGAGCAAGAGTTGTCGAACCAACAGGGCCAAGAAGGGACGGACGATGACTGTCCAAGCTGCTACCGCCACCACCACCACCACCACCACCACAACCAACGTCACCGCTACCCACGTCTCGTCGACTACTACTACTACCGCTGAGGCCGTTTCTCCCGTCGCCCTTCCGACTCTTCTTTCGCTGCTGCCTACGGCGGCGACGCTGGCGCCTGCGCCAAGCCTCCTCCTCCTCCTCCTCCTGCTGCTCCTTTGCTCGTTTTCTGCGGGCCGTCACTTCATCCTCTTCGCCCTCTGAGCCGAGCGCCCCTCCTCCTTCCGCCGACGATGCCGACGGCGAGTCGATTCTCCCTGCGTCCAGGAAGGAACTCACACCACCGTCTTCGCCGTCCTTCGTCGGAACAACAGGAAGCGGTGCCGAGCCCTCCGGCAACTTCTTCGCAGCTTCTGCGCTAGTTTCCATATTGGCGTCTGGTATTCGGGCAGTCTCACGTCTTCGGGATTGGGTCGCGGCCGCCAGCGAACCGTCGTCCACGAGATCCGTCGCCAGTACCTCTTTGGCGGCTTGGTCGTGAGCGCCAAAGAGTGGGGGTTGGTTTGCCTGCAAAATCTGCGTTCCCCCGCTACCCCCCGTCCCCCACTGCCTCGTATGGCCCGTCTGCCGCGCCCTTGCCCCCTCTCTGTACCCCTCTAAATCGGGCGATTCTTCTGCCCGTACTGCCAAGGCCGCGGTCCCTCCGGCTGACGCGGTACCACCCAGCGGGCGGGACGCACGTGCACCACCCCTTATCCTGTCAGAATCGTCGACGTTCGTATGAGATATGGATGAGCCCGAAAAGGGTGATGCCGGGGCTCCCCTATCCTCGATGAAGCTAGATTGGTCGTCGCCGTCACCTCCTCTAGCAGAAGCACCTGTTGTGGTCGGCGAGGGGTTTTCAGAAGGCAGCCTAGGCGTTTCGGTTCCTGCTGCCGCCGGTAAGATCGAATACTTCGGAGGAAGCGGTGACGGCGGGAGGTGCTCGTCTTCTTCCGCGGATTGCCGGGAGAGAGGGGCTCGCTGGACGGCTGTAGAAGCGGACGAATCGTCGTCGTTGCGGTTGTCGTGGCCGGAGCTAACGATACCGCTTACCGGAGAAGAAAGACTCCGCCGCCCAGTATTGTCGTCGCCGTTGATTTCTCCCAGAGGTACTCTGGGAACGGGGTCGCCCAAGGGCGCCGCGGGCGCTTCTGAACGATCCCGTGCTTCGATGTCCAACGGAACTAAGCTCCCTCTTGGAGGATAGCCCACGGGTCCTGGCGCGGGTTCTGAACGGTGTGCGCGATGGCGATTGGGGGCGAAAGTGTCACGAGACGGTGGCTTAGGTCACTGAGGGCCGGCTATCTGGACTATCCTAATAGGACAGTTATGGTGCGGTGCCTGCAACCTGCCCCGTCTATTATGATATTTTAGGTTTTGATTTTGGGGGGAATGGTCCTTGGTTCGGTCTCCCTGCTTGGCTTGTGATTTGGAGAGACGTTGAACTTACGCTCAATGGATACATGCGGTACGAGCTTTGTTTGCTGTTTGCTGCACTGCTCGGAATTTATCGCGATGGGGCACCCAATGCTATGTTTGCGAACGAGTTTCAGCGCGCGATGGAGCACCCGATGCCACGCTTTGCGAACAAGATAAGGGAACACCCGATCCCTAAAACACCCCCCCCCAGGGTTTGCTATATAAAGCCGGTCGCCCCGGTGGCGTATCAGGTTATCCTCGAGCCTGGTATAGGTCAGTTTCGTGAGTCCGAGCCCCGCCGAGTGCATACACGTATAAATTCGTTGGGACTTTTTCTTGTGCACAACTTGTCTTGCGGAAAGCGCGAGAGCGTGAGTAAGCAACACTCGATGAAAAATCGACGAGCAGTGGGATTGCTGAACCCTATATGCGCGATAAAAATTGAAGGCAAGACTCGGGGGGAAGAAGGGAAGACACTTGTGACCACGGCTTGTCCAGAAGCTGGAAAGTAAAAGTGTGAGGAAAAAATAAATAAATATATATATATATATATATAAAGGCGTCTCGGGTACGGCTGGTTCGGCGATAATACAAAACAACAGCAGCAGCACGAGCAAAAAAAAACACCGGTTATCTCACCCGTGCTGGTTTCATCGGCTGTGGCGGCATCTTTACTCCCATGTCGTAGTCGACGTGGTTCTGCGGCGCCGCCATCCTCGGGGTGGGCTACAACGATTCTGTCCCGATGGAATCGCTTAGAGCCACGACGGCGTTGTTGAGGCGGAGGGGGCGACAGCTCTCCTCGGTCTCGAGACAACCCTGGCGATGAGCTCTCGGTTTGGCGACAGTGGGAAGACGCCTCGCTACTGCAGGCAGGGATACGTGAGGTGTGGAACGCGGACGGGGGTTGGACACGCGCGAAGCGGGGTCTATCGTCCGCGTAGTCACGCCTTTCTCTGCATATTACCGCCTAAGAACGTTTTGTGCTAGGTCTTACAATCGGGCATTGGAAACGCGGCAACGAAAACGCAGCACTGAAAACAGTGTTCAGTAGGAGGTCAGTTTTCGGAGAAGCGCAAAGCATGCTGTTGCCAGCTACTGCTGCTGTGGTCTACAACTGGTGGTCTGCACCGATATTGACCCACGACAGCGCCGTTTAGCGCGACAGGTGTTTGTGCGAGGAGCGTGGCTGCTATGTGAGCCCGGATCAGAGATACGAAGAAAGGAGGGGGCCGAAGAAAAAAGCGCAAAGTCAATGGATGGGATGGAAGTGTTCCTCGCTTGTACGGCACGGACAACAAGTATATCTATTGTGCTCACACCTCCTGCCCGAATCCGCCTCCCTGTCCCCGGAATGTCTGTTTCGTCGTCGCGGCTCACGTGATCGAGAGCTGCTCTGGTCTTCGCCGCCTCTCTGTCGCGCGAGGGCCGGATAAGGTTGGCAAGAGTGAGATGGGGGGGGGGGGAACGTTGAAGCGATTGAAGGGCATGAATATCGAGGGTCACGCTTGCTAGCGTCGATGCCGAGAAGAACCCCAACTCCTGGGACCTACGCCATATTGTGACTAGCGGTGCGCGAGCGTTGTCCTTCCAGAAAGGACAAAACAAGCCTCGTGTGACACCCCGCAACTACTACCAAGAACGTCCCCCTGCCCAACAAACAAAGTGTCAACTCTCTCACGTTAGAGGAGGTGTCCAATGCTCTCCCACCGCCGCTTTGGATCTCCTTCGGCACTGACCCCCCCCCCCCCGCCCGCTCCCCCTCCTCCCCGCCCTCCCCCTTCCCCTCTCCCTCCCTCGCCCCCTGCCCTGCTGCCGCGACTGCTTGCGCTACCCCCACTATTAATATTGGTATTTTTTACGTATGATCTTCCAGCTTCCGCGTCGTCAAGGGCGTTGTGTTCACCACCGTTTTCCATGGCGCCTTCGTCTGCCTGCGTGGACACCGAGCCACCGCCAGCTCTGCCGCTGACGCCGCCAGTGGCGGCCGCCACAGCCATGGCCATCGCGTCCGCCACCCCTGCACCGCCCTCCCCGCCTCCCCCAGGCCTCTCGCCGCCGTTAGCTTCCTCGTCACCCTGACCACCTCCACCGCCATCCCAACCGTCGCCCTGGAGCGAGGCCCTGCGCAGGTAGTAGTTGATGCCGCTCCCGGCGGCACCGTCCGCGGCGACCTGCGAGGAGTTCCCTTTCTTCTCCATGCCGCCGCCGCCCCCGTTCCCGCTCGTTTTTCTTCCAAACTTGACGACCGCCTGGGTCGACGTCCTCCGTAGGTAATAACGGATACCGCTGCCGGGCCCCGTGACCCTTTTCGCCACCGCCGCCGCCGTCTCCTCGTCACCGTCACCCGAATGACGGGTGTTGATGCTGCTGTGTAGGGTTTCCATGGTCATATAGGCTTTTCGCGCCAGGTTCGCCGAGGCGCGGCGATTGCTGATGCCTTTGCGGGCGCTAGCGGGGGCGCTGCTGCCGGTGACACCGCTCGACTGTCTCGATTTCCTCGGGCTTTCCGGTTCTTCCGATACTTGGCTACACCAAGAGCCGTAGAGGTATATAGCACCGACGGCAACAAAACGTAGACCGAACAAGCGTGGTTAAACGTATGTCGGCTCGCGTAGGTAAATCGGTTTTGGATCGCGTATATAAATCGTTGTTGAACCACGTAGACAGTGCTTGCTCATAGGAAAAAGAGGGTGGCCTCTTCACGCTCGCTGAAACCACTCTGTTGCGGGTAAACTGGCATTTCAAAACTTTATTGTTTATGATGCTGACTTGCATTGGACATACAAGAAACCCTGTTGGAGGAAAATGCTACGAATAAGATTTCCGTGATGCATACGCACAGAGAGCACAGACACGTCTGGGAAGCATCATGTTTGATGGTGAGCACCCTTCGATTCTCCCTCCCTCATGCCAGTTGAAAAAATATCAGGATTTTTCGCGGGTCATCAACTGGTCCACGGGCCGGGTCATTAGGTTTCTAAACTCTCACGGGTCGAACAAGTCGGTCCAAGGGGTCGGGTCGTGTCGGATCAGGAGGATTGAAATATCGCAGGAGTCATGTAAGATCGAGTCGGGACACCCTGACCCGGCCTAATCCGCGAGAAGCGACTCGACCCGCAAAGCAAAAAGTGGAAAATACCACTACCCATCAATGTAAATTCTTCTTTCCGGCGCGCAGGAAAAAAAATAACAGGAATTCGGACCCTCTCCTGTCCACCGAGGTGTGGACGCACAGGGAAATTGCGCTTAAAACGTACAAAAGGGACTCGAACGACTCTGAGTCTTGGTGGTGTTGGCGTGGTCTGCTACGCTCTGCAAGCCCCATCAAAACTTCGGTTCGTTCTCGTGTACAGAGATCTGCTCCCTACGCGTCCTTTTGCCACTCTCCTCCCCTCTTGAACTCCAGCTAGCACCCGCTGACCGTAAGCTACCCAACAACAATGAACTGCCGATTATTCCCACTGCTGACACGTTCTGTGTAAGGAATCTAAGGTATGCTGGAACAAATACTTACTCAGAGGTCGCCGGGAAATGGTCTCCACTCCCTAGTCGAACGTACTGCGGCTTGTGGTCCTCGTCGTACGCCTCGAGAGGAGCTGGCCGACATCGTAGTGAACGCGGGTTTGACCGCGCAGGGGAGTGCCGGGTGATAACAGTGGCGGTCACAACGGCGGGGAGTGGAGGGGAAGGGAGGGGGATATTTGGTGCTTGCTTAACTACATATGCAATCCATCGCGTTGAGCCGCGGGTGATGGCTCCCGACGTGGGGAGGCGAGGGGTTGGAGGCTGGTTCTTGTTCAACATACACCACGTAATCGATCGTTCCACGCGGACTATTTTGTGCGCTCTTGTGTCGTGTCGTGTCGTACCGTTCGTCGTCCTGGGTAGCAGAAAGATAGCTTTTCGTCCCTCGTGATATGCGGTGACGTGTCAACCATTGGCAGGCCACGGTAGAGGCGCACCAACATTTTGTTTATTTTTTCTCGGGCTTTTTGCTTGAAGAGCTCTGTGTTCTTCTGGGGCAAAAAAAAACTGACGTTGTTGCGTTGAACTGAAATCGCAAACTCGACGACGAACAGACTCATGAGCTAGGTACCGATTGTGTTACACTTCACCCCTTGGGAGCCCCCCTCCCCCCTCAAAAAAAAACATCCTATACTATTTCCAAGTAGTTTGTCCCCGAAAACGGGTTCCCAGCTGCAAAGACGTTAAAAAGAAAATCATTCCGATGGCTTTGGGTTCAGGAGCTCGTCATGTCAGAAAATGGATTGGCCAAAAAGTGGTGTACCTTAATGACCTCTATCGTTGCACGGGTGCGGTGTATTGCCGGCGCAACGTGAACTCTACAAAAAACACGGTTTGCTCGAGCCCAGCTGGCAAGAACAACATAACACCCAGTTCACTCAACCATTTCCGTGGAATACGAAAAATAGATAAGAAGACGACGAGCGTACCGAGGCGAACGCCTCGGCCCGTTCGTTCTGCCAAACCCACCGATCCGATTGATCGCGCAAAGGAGTGGTGGGGCGGGTCTCGACGCATGCTGCCGGTGGAAGTTCACCAATAACGTTCTGAGGCTCCTCACTCGCCGAGGCTCTGTAGATCGCCGAAAGGACGCGTGCTACGATAGAGGTTGCACTTTTCGTCTGTTTTGTTCTCTCGTCTGAACGACTGGGCTCCTTAACCCCAAATCGTCGGAAAAAAAATAAATAGTAGGCCTTTTTTTTTTTCGTGATTCTTGTCGTGTACCGAGGCCGTGGGATTATTTATCATCCGGTATGACAGCAGTTTTGCTTTTCTCCGAATCACTTCTTGGGAGAGGCCTTAAGCTCCCGAGTTTGAGGAAACCTCGGATGAAAAAAAAAGTTGGCGCACCTATATCCAAGCACGCGTCTTTGCACTGATTTTAACGGAAAGCTGAAAATGAAAACCGATTAACACACTCATGGCCTTGAGACACGAGTATTTTTTTTCTTGCAAAATGAAGAAAGACGTTCAAACGACATTGGGTTAAGGAATCCTCAATATCTAGAAATTATTCTTAGCCCCCCCCCTCCCCCCCCCCCCCCCCCCCCCCCGCAAAAAATGCTACTATTGCAAGAAAAATTATCGTATGTCAGTCACAGGGGTTCAGGGGTTGGTTGGAGTTCTCTCACAGTTCATCGGGAACATAGTTTTTCCCTTGTCGTCCATGCCGTCGTTGAGATCGCCCGCCAGGAAGCGTTTGATAAGTCTCCGATGACGGAAGCCATCGTAGCTTTTAAATCCCCGGTGAAAGAGGCGGGTAGGCGGGCGGGCGGGCAGGCAGGCAGGCAGGCAGACAGGCAGGCAGGCAGGCAGGTAGGCAGGCATGCAGGCAGGCAGGCAGGCAGGCAGGCAGGCAGGCAGGCAGGCAGGCAGGCGGGCAGATCAGCACGCGAAAGCAAGAATACGTCATCATCGACAGGTCGCTTTGAACCGAATTCGAAGACAAAACAACACATCTGCCGTTTGGTGCAGCCACAGAAATAGCCTTGCAGCACAGTTAAATCCGAAGAAACCGACCAGCAGACGCCTCCCAACTTTCAGGTGGCGTGCGCCGATCTCAGCAACACCTATCTCAGCAGAGCAGGGCAGAGGCGAGCCATTGCATTTTAGTTTGCTACTCCTTTTTGTACCTGAAGTACGATAGGGACTGGAAGCGCGCGCCTGGCACTTTTCCACATTTATCCGTGGCCCGCCTATCAGCGCCGGCGAGCACCATTATCCGAACAACGGAGCTCCTGTGCCATAGATCCGTGGAGACAAGATTCGGCCAGCAGTCCGGGGAGCAAGAAGGAAGGCAGTAGATAGGGAGGCGAGCGAAGGGAGGGGGTAGGTGGGGAAGGGCGGGGAGGGGCTAGATGTCGGCGGGTGGGGGGGGGGGGGACTCATTTCATGCATATCAGTAGTTGTATGACAATAAACCTGGTGGCCGTGCGAGCCGGGACGGAGCACGTCGTGTTTTCATAGACCACTCGACCAGGCAGACACTGCGTACACCAGGTGCGACGCGCCTTCAGGTGTTCGGCTTGTCACATGGACGGTGAGCTGCGTCCTACCAAGAACCACTTGCCATGCGTACTTCGGCACCTTGTGCGTGGTTTCTTGCATATGGACGACAGGTTTGAAAAGTGTGTGTGTGGAGGGGGAGGAGTTGGGCGGGGGGGGGGGGGTCGATGGAGGGATAGGGGGCGGTGCTAAACCATGGAACAACTATTTTGCGGACTCGAAATCGGTTGCATGTGGAAGTATGCCCCGTGTTTAAGATGAGGAGTTCGGCGTCGTTGTCTCCCCCTGAGTGATGCTCCATGCTGAAATTGGATCCGCTGCAGACGAGAAGTTTGGTCTAGTCTACGGTGTGCCGTTCGATGGGCTGTTCGAACAGCTGTGGAACGCTAATCGAATGGGACTGCTTTCTACAGACATATTATCGGTGGGCGGGAGTAAGGGAGCAGGGGTTTACCCGCCGCAAGAGGGAACGACGGGGGTGATATAAAGCAGAGCGCCCCCCCCCCCTCCTACATAGTGGCGAGGCAATGAAGCTTGCGTTAAGTTCACTGAGTGACGCAAGGACACCCCTCCCACACACACACCTATCTCGGGTGAGGACTTAAGGATGACAAGAGTTTCAACCGCCTTACATGTATGGCAAGCGCTCTTGAACTACCCCCGATCCAATGTTCTTCCGTCCGCCCTATGGGTGTACGCACCGAAGCTATAAAGATTTATAAAAAATGCCTATTAACAGGAAATCCTCCCCGCCCCACCCTGATCTCCTACCCGGATGAACGAAACCCCGGCGTTGACAACGCTCCCGAGCCGTCATGCCGTTGTACCGCCTTGCACGCCACAGCCGCAGTGCGACCCTCCCCTCTTCTCTACCCCCCCGTCCGTCTCTCTTTTGTACCCTCCCCCCTCTATCTCGCTTGTTCCTTTCCTTCTGCCCCTCCCCTCCCCTTTCCTTCGACCCCCCACCGGGCCCTTTAATTCTACCCCTTTCGCCAGCCCCTCCCTCCCGTTCTTTCTACCCCCCAGTATCCTCTCTACGCCCCCCCCTCCCCCCCCCCTCTACCCCCCTTATACCCCCCGCTCCCCTACCTTCCTTCTACCCCCCCCTCCCCCCCCCGGCTATATGGTACGTGCGGCACCTGCAGTAGAAAGCGGCGAAGTGAAGCGCCGTGAATCCGGTGGTGTCGTCTGTTCGGGTCAGGTCGGCCCCCTGGGACATGAGATACTGCGCTGTGGAGAGCCTGCCAGCGTGGGCGGCCCACATGAGCGCCGTCAAACCACTCTCGTCCTCGGCGTCCACGCTCTCCCCGTTCTTCAGAGCCTGCTTCAGTACACTCACCTATACACGGAGTGCCGATGAGTGAGGAGCGCGGGCATACAGATCGCGGTAGGGAGGGAGGGGGGGGGGGGGGGGGGGGAGGGCTGTTCTCATTTCATGCATAGCCGTAGTCGTATGACCAATGACCCTCGCAGCCCTGCAATGTCAGGACGGCGCGCGTCTGGTTTTCAACCACCAGGCAGACCTTGCGTGCTTGTGCCTTAAGCGAAAAGCACCGTCAGGCCTTCGGCGAGTCGCATGAAGGGCGAGCTCCATCCTACTAAGAATCACTTGTGGGGCGGACTTCGGCACCTTGTGCGCCGGGGGGGGAGCGTGCTCATTTTGTTGCTAGAGACGGGGCACCGTTCTTACTCCTTATAGAGACACCTGCAGCATTGCCTCTCAGTATATTTTTTCAATATGTTACATTAATAAGTTTTTCGTATTCTATCTTCTTCCGCTTTGGTGAGTTGCACGGTTTTTGTTCGGCGGGGGCGGGAGGGGGCAAACACGGCAACGCCTTTCGCTCGTTCGTTTGGATTGGGGGGGAGGGGGGGGGGGGGGGGCATAGCGAGAAGAGAAGTATGCACCGTTACGTTTGATTGTTTGTCGTGTCCGACTCGCCCGCGGGACAGGGAGATGCAATGCTGCCACGATACCGCTACCGCCATCAATCCTCCTGATAGGTTCGCTCGGCGACACGCTGTAGCACGATCCCACCGATGCGCGTGCAAAGACCAACTGGAAGCCCGACGTTTTCGCTACCGTGTGGCGCAGAGGGCGCGTTCGAGACCCTAATCCCTGTGGGAACCCTCCCTACCCCCACCTGTCCATCTCTTGCCGCGGCAAACACGTCCAGCTCTCCGCCGGGTCTCGTCGAATACGCGGCCAGCGTACCCGCCAGGCTGGCTCCCTTCAAGCCTGAACCTTTCGGGATAGCGCCGAGGGTAGCACCAGGAGTGGTATCCGCAAACGAGTACCCTCCGGATGATGGCATCCCCGGGCTTGCCCCGAACGAGTTGTGGGTAGCCAGCAGGTGCATCGAAGTTGGCGATATCTGAGGGGCTGACCGAGGTCTGGGAAGCGACCGCGTCCCACCCCCTGCCGTCCCATGCGCCGCTTCTACGGCTGCCGACTGTGGTCTCGAGCCCCTGGTAGCATCGAATCTTCCTCGCTCTGACTCCTCCCCCCCCCCCCCCTCCTCTCGCCTGGCCAACTGCATCCGACGGGGCGAGGTTAAGATCTAGGCGCGGCGCCAGGGCCTGGGGTCGACCGCCGGAAATTACGGTCGTCGGCGATAGACACGGACGCGTTGGTCCCCCCGTGTCTGCATTTCCTCGTCCGCCCGTTGCGCCGCCCCCACCGCCTGACTTATGGTGGTAGTTTTCTAGCAGCTGCTGCTGCTCTTGAGGATGCGTTTGGTCCCCCCCCCCCCGCGGGCCGTAGCTGCGTGGGGAGTGGTGCCCGGTCTGACCGCTCTCCGTGTCTTGTACGCCATCCACTCCACCGCCGCCACCACTGCCGAAGTAGCCGCGCGTACCGGGACGGAGTCCCGCTCCTTCTACCAACGTAGCGTCAAGAGAGCCGCCTCTGCCGGTGGCAGCGCCTAATGGAGGCGTGCTTCCGGCCGGGGATACTCCGTCCAATGGTTCGTAACTGGAGTCGGTCAGCCGTTTCACCGCTCCTTCCGCGGGTAAGCCGGAGGGTGACGGCGGGCACAGGAGGCTGCTGCTGGAACGTCCGTCGGAGATGCGGGTGGGTCCTGTGGGGGTGGAGGCGGCCGCTGAGGCTAGTTCTAGCTGCTGCTGACCTCTAACCACCTCGCGTACCATGAACCGGATCTGCGATAGAAAATAATATCGAGCGAGGGGGGACGGGGGCAGGGGAGCGATAACGGTATGAATCGTGTCCGGAAGTTCTGAAAAGGTGCTGGGATGTGCGTTAGCAAACGGTGGACACGCAGGCAGAGGCGGTAACATTTTTGAATAGCACCAATTTTCTGTTGATCTTTTTGGGAGCAAGGTTTCATAGGTTTCCACACGATGGCCGACATCTGGTTTTCGTCTCCTCGAGAACAGGCTTGTTTGGAACAAAGTCTTCTCCATCTAGAGGCTGATTGATTGATACATGCGCTTGCGGTAGACTTGCCGGCAAGAGCCCAAACGCACCTCATCCAAGACGGGCTCCGTAACGTGGTCGTCGAAGATTTGCGAAGGTGTGTTCCCGTAGCAGTCCTGGGCGCCGACGTTTGCGCCGACCATGATCAGGATGCGCGCACAGTTCGCATGGCCGAAGTAGCACGCCTGGTTGGGGGGGGGGGGGGGGGGTGTACTCAGCTCGTTCACGGCCGCAGTCGTATGATCATAGACCCTCGCATCCCTACTATGCCGGGACGGAGCACGTTGGGTTTCACCTATGAGGCAGGCGGCTGGTTGGGGGGGTTGGTTGTTTTGGTTGGATGTCACGGGCTGGTGCATATGTAGGTTAGGTGCTTGCTTGTGAGTATGCAACTTTCACAGACAACCACAAAAACGAACTGTGTTCAGTTTGCGAGGCCTAAACCAGCACGCCTGGTGGGAGTTCACTTTTGCTGATGTATCAGATTTTTCCAAAGATTCGGTGTTTTTTGCTGTCAGTGGCCAATTGGCACACATTGCGCTTTTCTTTAGCGAGTGCGCCATATGTGAACACACTAGGCCAGGGGTTTGCGGGATTTGTTTCTTACAGCTTTCACAGTCGAGCGGCAAGTATACCACCAGCGCAGTCCGCATGGCCGAGTCATTTCAGCTTTGGCGAGGCCTACCGGTTGAATGCGCCGGAGTTATATATAGTTCGGGCGCGACTAGCTTTCACAGACATTCGCCAAGAAGAAACCGCTTCCCTCGGGATATACGGCACATAGGTCGGGGGACTGCTGTAAGTAGAGCATATTTCACAAACTATCTATTGCTTGTTACGGAGTGCACGGCTAGAATGGTTGAAAAATGAGCCCTGAGCAGTGCCAGAGTGACGCGAAAAAAGGTATGAAACTGGCTGTGTGGACGGTTTTGTTTTTGTTGTTGTTCGCCATCACCTTTTTTTTTTCGTTCATTGCTGCGGCGAGCAGGGCGAGAACGAAAACTTCATGTAGGAAGAACGTCCCGCCGACGATGCCATATATTATAAGATAGGGGGGTGTTTGCAGACGCAGGCCACCCTCTTGGAGGTCTCGCCACTAGGCAGGTTCCGAGTTGGTCACTCACTTGTACTGGGGAAGCTCCTGTACTAATACCACTAGCCATGGATAGAGCTGAGCGCGACGCGCGGCTAAATGCAGCTCATCATCTCCTTATTCCCTCGCGCGCACGCCTTCACAGGCATGTGAAACCCTTTTAATACCATTGCCGTACCCTAGATCCTATACCTTGGTAGGCTCCCAGGGCAACATCATAACACAGGCATATGAAACACTTGGGAAATCGGTGACTAGTCTCATCGAGAGGAAGAGAAAATACCTCCTCGGCGGCATCCAACTTACGGCAGTACTGAAGGTGACGTTTTTGTTTTTGTCATGTTCCGTCTTTTTGAGACGCGACACAGCAAAATCGCCAGAAAGTTTACCCCTTTTACCCCCCTTTAGGTAGGTTGCAAAAAAAATCAAAAGGGCCAGGAAATTCGTACCTGGTACTGATCCAAGACGTTGATTGATCTCCACCTTTGAAGGGCAGCAACACAACGCTTTCGAACACATGGTCGGGAGAGGTGCCGAAAATTTACTGTGTCATACTACTTCAAGACATTTGAGTTATTTTGATGCTCGAGGGAGACGATAGTACCGCCACAGTAACGGCCATCCCTGTATAAGAGCGCCCGAGATAGAAGCGTTCAAGGCTTCAAAGCGGTTAGATCGGCATGTCCCACCGTGCGCTTCAGGCTATACATCGCCTACTGGACATCAGAGCAATGTACAGTTAAGAGCGCCCGTTTCGGCTTCGCACGGGGCGCTCTCGAATCGGGGTACGCCCCGCTGTAGTGGGAAAAACGCTGAACACCGTGGGAGACCAAACGTGACGCGTGCAACGACCAAGGTAGCACCCCCCCCCCCCTCCCCCCCTCCCCCCCTCCCCCCCCCCCCCCCCTCGCCATTTTGTTTTCTGAAAGACGAGGGTCCTTCAACCCGAAATCGTTGAGAAATTGTCGTTTTTTGCTTTTGCATCGCTATGAATTTTTTTGTATACCTAGGCCATGTCATTTTTTTTATTTTATCGGGTTGCGCTTTCAGCTTCTTCTCTTTTTGTTTTGTTTTGTTTTTTGTTTTTTGTTTTTTGTTTTGTTTTTTTTTTTTTTTTTTGGGGGGGGGGTGAGACATATAGCTCCTTCCTGTTAGCAAACATCCCCAGAAAGCGAAATAATTGACCTCTGCTGTACCCCGCCCGTGTCATATATGCTCACGAGAGCCATCCTACGCTCGGCATGCAGCAGATCCTAAGATTTTTCTGAGCTGCCACCATGAAGATATCCCTCAAAATCTCGCCCGAAATATGACTTACGAAGGCATGCGTTCGATCGCAAACCGACCAACGTTTCTATGCTCTAGTCCTAAAACAAACATGCTCCTGAAAATATTATACTATTCGTAACTGATGATGGATAGTTTCACGGTTGAGAAGCTCAACCGCACTATAGAGGGACTGCCCGAAACGTTTACGCCCCGAAAGGGCAACCCCCGCACTGTAGAGGGGTGACTCACGAAGTGCAAGGGAGTGTCCTCGATGAAGTCCTGGGCATTGACGTTGGCGCCGCACTCGATCAGAAAATCCAGCGTCTCCTCCTGCCCCCACTGCGCGGCGTAGTGCAGCGGGGTCTTCTGTGTGTTGTCCTGGGCGTCCACGGGCTTGCCCTCGTCGACCCATCGCCTAACAGCGCAAAAATTCCCGGACGGATGGACGGACGGACGGGCAGACGGACGGACGGGGGGAGTTTGTTGTCGTAGACGCTTACGGTACAGCACTGCCATGAAAGATGCCCAACAAGCCAAGCGCCTTCAACATGTGAACCAAGTTCATCAAGCGAAACCAAGTGCAAGAAGTAAACCGAGCTTAGCGCCACGCTTAGATATCTGATTCACAGGCAAGGTGATAGAAAAACTCATACCGGGTAGACTATGCACAGGAGAGTTTGGCCTTCGACTAATGTACGCTACCACTGCGTGTAAGACTCTATTACGCGGACACGGCGCGGATCTTGGTCCAACTTACCGGCGGTGCCGGTACAGAGAACCACGCGGTCTGAGCTTGTTTCCGGTATATTTTTAACGTGAACACTCACTCGACTCAACCACAAGTTGACAAGCCGTGAGTGTGTAGAGCCTCGTGCGCGATGAAAAAAAATAAATCGAGGCACCTTCGTTGGGACCGGGCCCTACAGAGCAATTATCCGGTGTTCACGGCCCAACTGTCCCGTGGATAAGGAGGGAGGGAGGTCCTCTCTGGCGCTGGCCTTGTAGGCGTGCGAGAAGCACAAAACATGTTGCTGCCATCCCAAGGTGCGGGTAAAGACTCTCTTTCTTCCCGGCTTTACTATTGCGTTGGGCGCATTGAACTTTCAACAGGCACAAATAGGTTGAGTCCACATCAGCGAGTTCCATGGTTGAATGGCGACAGTTCGAAAAATCGCGATACCAGAGGGTAGCCCTAGCTTCCGCCATGGCCGATAAAGCGGCCAGCGCAGCTTGAGCGGTGGGTGTCTGTTGCGTATGTATTTTGTTTTCAAGCGTCCTTCATCGAAACTCGGGCAAGCTAGAGGGACTGTTGCCGTACCTGGTCGGTGTCAACACACCGCCGATACCGGTAAAAGATGGGTACCCAGATATAATGCGCGGACAAAATCCCCTCCGCGACAAACACTACCGTGACTTGCAATGCCCCCGAAAGCACAAGCAAGAAGCCCGGTTGAAGGTTCATTTCCGTCGCACCGCACAATGCCATGACCACGGCATCGCAGCAGCGGGGAGCACCGCGACCATACGCCATCATCATTGATGCAATCCAAAGTCAAGCCGACACTGTTATCGTGGGCTCGGCCTTTAAAAATTCAGCCTATGGTCTGCGGTCGGTTTGCGTCTGGCCCCGTCACGATACAGCTAGACATATACACGACGCACGCGGACACGCCGACATCACCTCTAGAACTCCATCCACATTTGTTTCGAAGGAAGGGGGGACTACAGTAATCAGTTGGAGTTAGTACAGGATACATTTTGCAGCAGAGGGAAAAGGAGCCCTCATAAAGACCGTATGCACGTCGTAGTGTACTCTGTGTACACCAGGTCGATGCACGAAAAAAACTAAGAGCAACACACACGGCGTACGATGACCTCATCCCTCCTCGACCAGAAGGTGCATCGTACCGATCGCACTTAGCAAAGCGCTGTGTATGATATGTTCGCGAATACTCGACGTAATTTTTTTTTACCCATGTCGGTTCGGGCACAAAAGTCACCACTCGAGCATGGCCACGTTCACCCACAAACCATCGCACAGAGATCGCGCCGTTTCGCACTGCCACAGACATACACACATTTGTCTCCCAGATTTCTTTTACCCTTATGCACTTGATTAATGGGACCCGCTTCGCTCTCAGCGCTCTCACTCGGAACACGCCTGCCGAACTCCCTCTCACGTAGAACCCTTCCCGCACCGTTCTTTGCGTTCCTCGGTTGCTTCGCGTTCCTCGTGTTTTTTTTTTGCTTTTTCCCGGCTCTCTTCGTTTTCCCTCCCTTTCGTCGCGATTTTGCACCTTTTCCCGTTTTCGCGCGCAGCTTCGGCTCTTTTTCGATTGATTGTGAGTCGAGTTTTTTGGATAATCGTTTTTGTTTTCTTTTTCTCAACTTTTGACGAGATTTTCCTTCCCCCCCCCCCCCCCCCGCCGATTTTAGCCACTTTTCATCGTTTTTTTCGTTTTTTCCAACGTTTTTCGATCGTTTTTGACTTTTTTCGATTCAGATTCGATCTTTGGAAAATCGTTTTTTCTTCTCCCGATATGATTTTTCGTTCATTTTTACCTTTCCTCATTTCTCTCCTCAGTTTCGTCTTTCTTGGGCGTAGGTTTTTTTATATTTAACATAGTAGGCACGGTCTATAAAATTTCCTTTCGTCGCGATTTTGTGTCTTTCTTCGTTTTCGTGCGCAGCTTCGGTTTCCTTTTTGATTCCGAGTCGGGTATCGGAAAAACGTTTTCGGCTATTTTTTCGCGTTTTGTTTCGAGCTCCCGCCCCCCCTCCTCGATTTTCCTCATTTTTCATCGTTTTTTTTCGTTTTTTCCGACGCTTTTCGCTCGTTTTGGGCTATTTTTCGATTCTGATTCGAGTTTCGGAAAATCGTTTTATCTTCATGTTCCCTTTTATTTGCGTTTATTTTGCTTTTCCTCGTTTTTCTCCTCAGTTTCGTCCTTCTTAAGCATCGCTTCTTGATTCTTACCACAATTGTTTATTGAATCCCAATGCACGCCTAGCTCGGCTCAGCCCAGCTATATATATAGGGTTTTATAGTTTCCGCGCACAGACTGACTAAAATCACCCTGTTGACCCTGATAGCTACACTGTAGTTGTAAGGGGAGTCGCCGACCTGTATCCTTAATGAGGACACACAACTCGTAATGCGCGCGATCGGAGTATCACACACAGCTTGCAAAGATGAGTTTCGACGAAATCTTCGATCTCACAGCTGGAGTGTATTTTCAACTTTTATAATAATAAGTTGAAAAAGAAGCACGGGCAGACCTGATAAAATTGCGATAAACCAAACTGCCGACCCATCGCATACCCTCCTGAGACGACCTCTACGAAACACAGTACCATATACCTAACGAAGTAAAGTCACCCTCGCGATCAATAGTGATGACATCGCATATATATGACATCACATACCCACCTCGCCTGATGTATTTGTAGGATGTATCTCTGACTTGAAATTCACGACCGCAGAGCCCCACATCGGCTAGGTAAAATCATAGGCGTGAAATCGTACATTTATTTGAGACAAAAATAATTTGGAAAAGGAAGCACAGGCAGATGTGTTAAAATTGCGGTAAACAACCTTACCAACCCATTACGTAGGGTATTTCGTACATACCGTCTGCATGATCGCCTTCCAACCTATGCCAAACGAAGTATGACTAACGAGGTAACGTAATTGAGCGCGTGTATACCAAGTATGACGAACGAGGTAACGTAATTGAGCGCATGTATCCCAAGCGTTCCTTAAAAACTGACGATTCGCATCCCTCCCGCTAATGCTCAATGGCGGAGACAGTACATGGCCACATACATCACCTCGCATGCTGTATTTGGTAATACGTATCTCTTTCGTATAGTTAGCGATGTCAGAAAATAATGGTAACTGTATGATGGTGGTGACAAACAGTGCATGACCACATCACCTCGCCTGTTGTATTTGACAATACGTATCTCTTTCTTATAATTAGCGATGTCCGAAAATAATGGTAACTACAAATATTCTATAAAATATTCTAGCTTTCGATCCATGTATCATACAACAACGACTTATGAAGATTTAACACGTTATTTACTACACTTGAACACTGGGTTGCATGCTGCATCGAACATCAAACCTTCTAGAATAGTAAACATTACAAGCCAGATGATATAAAGGGATGTCTTATTGCTTCAATCGTCAGGTTTGTCCCCTTTGAGGATTTATAGTTTCCGCGCACATATTGAAATGTCCCGCCCCCCGCCCCCCCCCCCCCTCCCCTCCCCCTCCCCTGACCCCTCTTGTTCATGAAAAACCCCAACCCTTCCCCCCCCACCCCCCCCCCCCCTCCCGTCCCCCGAACCCCCCCCCCCTTCCGCCTAGTTTGTCCAAACGCCCCACTCACAACCGAAATCGGCCAGAGTAATAAACACCTATACGCAGTTGATATCACGTCATTATCTTTCTGACCATCCATGACGTAGTTTTCAATTCTTTTCCCCCCGACCCCCCCCCTTCAACGCCCCCTCTTTTCCAACCACCCGCACGATCGCCTAGACCTAGCACCACGCGTACAACAAGCCCCTACATATCTTTGATCTCACAGCCGAAGTGTATTTGAATATTATTCGTGACCTGAACCTGCTAAAAAATCTCCCCCCCCCCCACCTCTCGCTCTCCCTTACTCAAACGCCCCACCAAATATCGAAATCCGCCAGATTAATAAACACTTTACGCACAGGATATCACCTCATTATCTTTCGAGAGCCATCCATGCCGCTGCTTTCCCCCCCCCCCCGCCCCGAACGCCCCCTCCTTCCCTATCACCCACACCATCGCCTAGACCTAGCACCACACGTATAACAAACCCCTCACCTGAAACCCTTCCTTCCCCCCCCCTCCCCCGCCCCCTCCCCCGCCCCCCACCTTCCCCCACCCCAACCCATCCCAACCCCAACCCCACCCCCTCGAACACTCCACCCTCTCTCTACTCACTGATTGTACGACTTACCCCAGGATATACATGATAAACTGATGCATTATTTCCAAAACCGTCACATTTATCCCCTCAAAATAATGTATAGTTTCCACGCACATATTGAGCTGCCCCCCCCGCCCCCCCCCCCGCCCCAACCCCCCCCCCACCCCCCCCCAATAATAAACTGGTGCCAAAACCGTCAGATTTATCCCCTTGAAAGGATTATAACCTACATGCACAAATTGCCCCCCCCTTCCCCCCCCCCCCCCCCCTTCCAAACCCGCTCGCTTTTGATCAAAACCAGGCCCCCACGTCCTTCAAACTCCGCCCCCCCCCCCTCACCGGTTATTCGACTTACAAGATTCACTTGATAAAAGGACTCATTTCCCTCCACAGCTGTCAGATTTTGTCCCCCTCAGAAACGGGTTTTATAGTTTCAGCGCACAGACTGACTAAAATCATCCTGTTGACCCTGATAGCTACACTGTAGTTGTAAGGGGAGTCGCCGACCTATATCCTTAATGAGGACACACAACTCGTAATGCGCGCGATCGGAGTTTCACACACAGCTTGCAAAGATGAGTTTCGACGAAATCTTCGATCTCACAGCTGGAGTGTATTTTCAATTTTTATACGGAGTAATATATATATATATATATCTCAGCAACGCAACGCAGCGCCGTGCGGTGCCGTAGGGTGCAGTACCGCGCCTTGCACTGCGCTGCGGTGCTGTGTCTTGCTGCGCTATGCTTGCTTTCAAACATACAGCAGTAGTACTAGGTATGAAACGAAGTACCAGGTACCAGGTACCGGTTTACTTTTTTTTTTTTTTCTCACACTTTTACTTTCCAGCTTCTGGACAAGCCGTGGTCACAGGTGTCGTCCCTTCTCCCCCCCGGTTCTTGCCTTCAATTTTCATCGCGCATAGGGTTCAGCAATCGCACTGCTCGTCGATTTTTTTTTTCATCGAGTTTTGCTAACTCACGCTCTCGCGCTTTCCGCAAGTCAATTTGTGCACAAGAAAAAGTCCCAACGAATTTATACCAGTATGCACTCGGCGGGGCTCGAACTCACGAAACTGACCTATACCAGGCTCCAGGATAACCTGATACGCCACCGGGGCGACCGGTCCCTACGTGTTGTTGTGCACTCTTCTTTTTGCTTTTTTTCACTTTGCCTCTCTCGATCCCCATGTTGTCCCCCCACGCAAGCTACACCCGTACTGACGATCAGAACGTGACACAGCCAGCAGGCACACTGCACAGCGCCCAGGGCAATTTGCTCTGCACAAGCAGCTCTTGGCACTATCAAATCAATGTTCGCATCAAATCATGGGCCTCTTCTTTCTGCCCCCCCCTTGACAATGTTTAGTTTCATTTTTCCTTGCGCGAGGGTAGAGGGCGGCGTCAGCCGCCCGCGGAGCGGAGCCCGTCTGCGTTTTACGGCTGTGCTGCACTGCTGTGCATACATGCCGGTATTGGTAACGATTGCTCGTGTGTGGACTTCGTACAGCGTAAACTCCGATCGCTTCTGCAGCTAACGCCGCCGCTGCCACTACCGCTACCACCACCGCCTATGCTTCGCATGCCATATCACCACGTCACCTGATTTCGTCGATGTGGCGAGATCGCGCCGCCTCACACACGCACGGCTATGTTACCAGGTATGCGCCTGCAGCAGGTCTCGCACCTCGACTAGCGCTACGCACAAGGCGCGAAAGAGAGACTGCTCGTACACACCCACTACAGCTCAAAGTTTGGTCTCTTTTGCTGCTGTCACCTCTACCCCCGCTCCCGCTACCACCACGACCACCGCCCAGGGCTTGCATGCCACATCATCGCATCACCTGACTTCGTCGATGTGCCCAGATCGCGCCGCCTCATGCACATCGATGTAAGATCCCTGCAACATGTTCCCCATCTCGACCACAGCAACACCTCTCGCCGCCGATCGGCAGCAAGCACCACCACTCCTCTACCCGCCGCGAGCCGCAGTTTCGTCCCATGGGCCTCTACACAACGCTGGCCGTACGAGAGCCCCCCCTGCTCGTCGACTGAAGTCGACCATGCTGAGGCCACCTGATGCATTTCATGTTTCATACCGGTATATCTACGTAAAAGCAGATTAATCGCCGACTACTTTTGTTACGTTTCGACAAAACTAAGAATGTAACTGTCGGCTCGACTTGCTGTCTGTTGGTGTTTTCCGCCGCATATTTTTTCATTTTTTCATTTTTTGTGCTCCTTTTTGTATGTGAGCTGTGTGCTGAGAAAACTTTCTGGAATGAGTGACTGACTGGCCGACTGACTGCCGTAATATACACGGCGGTGGCGGTATTAATAGTAGTACATATCAATACATGCGAATAGCTGTACGTTCGACGCAGCAGCAGTGCGGCCTGTGCGTCCACCTCCAAAAGAAAAAAAAATCCTCCGGAACAAGCAAGGCTGGTGTTTTATGAAGCAACGACGCAAACAACCAGCGTTAACCACCGACCGCACACCCAATGCCTACACTAAATCTTGAGTGGTCGAGCACTGCGTTGGCTTTTGGGTCGAAGATGGGATTGATGACGCGTGTGCGCATGAAATAACAGAGTTGCGTTGACGTGTACGAGCACACTCAGTGCCCGCACTATGTATAGTGCCCCGCACTGATTGTTCGGTCAGTGTGATTGATGCTGCTGCATACGCGTGCGAGTACGGCGATTTTGGCGTTGCGGTACGACACGAGTACGAGCAGTATCCTAGGATCGCATAACACAGCATACACCGATGGTGTCATTAGAAGGGACAGCGTCGCGTGTACTCGCATTACACCCTTCCAACATCTGGTCTTCGTCGCGCCGGGAAAGCGCTTCAACAACAAAGACCGCCAACCTTGTGCGACTGCTGCGTGCGGTCGAGGAGGGGAAAGGACTGGAGACGGACTACGGGGAGGCCCTCGACGAGGCGCTGCTGCAGTCGAAAGACGAAGACGACCCTTTCATTGGAGGGGGCACGTCGAAGGGGCTAAAGCTGCTGGCGAGGGTTCCGGTGCTGGGAATAAAAAGGTAAGAAGTCACGCGCGGATGGCGTACTTGTGGTACCTGATATGCATTACGAAGCAGCTCGCGAAGATGAATACTATTGCTACAGTATCGACCATTCAATTGGTTGACTTCGCAGTTGACATATTTGAAATAGTTGCGTAAAGTACTTGAGAAAAATGTAAGAAGCGCACACAGACGGCGTACCTGGTATGTTCTGTACGCGGCTTGCAAAAATGAATACTGCTGTATAATAACAACACCAGCTGCGAGCTCGACAAATTTAGAGCCGATGTACAAGTACTCATATTTGCAAGCTGCGTAATACACCGG
Organism: Undaria pinnatifida; assembly: GCA_012845835.1. Classification (NCBI taxonomy): domain Eukaryota; class Phaeophyceae; order Laminariales; family Alariaceae; genus Undaria; species Undaria pinnatifida. Next base: position 22,154,153 of record JABAKD010000025.1, on the reverse strand, counting down.
TCGCTCGCTTTTCGAAAGTTTTTCATGAGTCGAAATCTAACCAAATATTCAATCTACGTATACGTATAGTAATTTCAAAGACGATTACTTCATCAACCACTCAATCTGTCGAGCTCGCGGGTTGACGCATTTAAAATCACTTCGTAAAGTGCTGCCACCACGATCTTGTCTCTGGGTACGTTTTCTTCAAAAATGAATACTCTATCGACCGCTCAATCGGCCGAACTCCCGGTCCCGCTTTTGTAAGTATTTTGAATAGGGTTCGTAAAGCGCCGCCACTCCACCTTGTCTATGTGCGTAGCTTCCAAGACGAATTTACTGCATCGACCACTCAAGACGGCGGGACTCACGGTTGGCGTATTTGAGAAAAATAAAACAAGTGATGCCGGTAAACGTGACAACTCCAAAACTATGCATACAGGAGGTAGGAGCAGCTCTCCTACGAGTATCATCGTAGTCTCTGAGTATGAAGAATCAGGCATTAAAAGCACCAAGTTCTTGTCTAGTCCACGGAGTAAACGTTTTGTTCCAATTACTTGCTGTGCTTTTTTTTTGGGGGGGGCGAATGCGTTCGGGTTCACATACGAGTACTCTCGTTTTTGCTCAGATACACGGGCGGATGATACATGGCGGGGGAACACAGCACCATCAATACCAGGTAGTCTGTATGAGCACCGGTAAAAAGGGTAGACTAACCAATTCCCCACTACCCAATCAAGTCTGGTACAACTTTTTGCCACTGTCACTGCTTGCAGTTGATTACTTGAGAGGAACGCGTTGAAGTACAACGCCACGAAGTGCACAATATTGGCAAACTAATTGAGAGGCTCGTGTTAGCCCCGTCAGGCAGACGAAACACCAAAGACGCTGCACGTATGTACATACGCGTATAGTCTAGTCTATAGGAACAGCGATCGGTCGTCTTGGCCGCTTGAAGGCCTCCTTTTAGTCTGTCATTTTGTGGATGGTGGGATTTGAACCCACGACCCCCGAGACCCACGGTCTGTCGACGACGCTCCGACTGTTAAAGGTATTAATGGGGTAGTAGTCTGTTTGACCACTTGCAAAAGGTGAACCAATAATTACTACCCAAGCTAAGCCTTATACCACATGGGTTCGAATCCCACCATCCACGCAACTATTATTTATTTTTTTCGCTGCAAAATTTTGTCCCAAGCAGACGCGTGGCGCGGCACTTTTAACCAAAGCATTTCCTGAAAATGACGAAGCTCCTCCTAAGAGCCCCAACCCCCCCCCCCTATGCTAGCTACACACATGTCGGCGAATTCCCGTGCGCTACCTTGCGAGCAGCGGGAACACGTGACAGTACCGACTGACATCATGATACGCGACATGTGGCGAGGCGAGGCGATCTCCGTCCGTTGCAGCTCGGGTGCATCGCCGTACCTCAGCAGCCCGGGGGCGATTGGTGTCGCCGATGCTGCAAACAAATCGTTGAACAAATTCGACACCTTCTCCCCCTTGCAAGTCCGGAAAGTCCTGCAGAAGTGTTTTACGCTGGCATCGATCATTCAACGAAATTATTGGATTAGACGAGGTCTCCTGCCCCCGGTCAGTGGCCCTGCGCGATGCGAAAAAAACGTGGTGCTTCTTAGTTCCTCGTTAACTACCTACCGGGCCCTGTGCACGTGATCTCACCCAAACTTATCACTATCTACCCTATTAGGCGTGCTTCGCAACGCGCGCACTATGCGGGGTTTTTTTCTTGGGGGAGCGTCAGTCAAGGAGTCAAACCGATCTTCTATACGTAGCTGATTTCGCTGAAGACAGACCGAGCCGGTGCTTTGATCAGTAGCATCCCTCCCTACTCCTACCCCCACTCACCACGAAATCCACCGCGAACTCGCATACTCCAACCATTGCAGAGGTGCGGTGTGGCTACGACAGGCAGATCGGTCGGCTGCCTTTTTTTATGAGCATTTTGTTTTTCACGTGTGACCACTGTTTTCGTTCATGTTCAATCGTTGTTTTCCTTTAGGTCGTCTCGCGTGATCCCGGGTGTTCTCGGGGGCGAGCATGATGTGGCAGGATTTCCACAAGAGCGGCGGCGGCGGCAGCAACAGCAGAGACAGCAGCAGAAGCAGCAGCAGAAGCAGAAGCAGAAGCCGAAGCAGCAGCCAAAGCAGCAGCTGCAACGCGTCGAGGTTGCGGCAAGGCGAAGACTCGGTCGACAGCCAGAGGCAGCGCCATCTGACGGTGGCCTTATCAGGGTTTTTTCGCCACCGCTCCTCACGGCAAGCTCAACTAGGAGAAAAAAATCACCCGGTAGGGCTAGCGGCGGCGGCGGCGACTGTGGAGGCGTAGAGGCGATTGCATCGCTCTCCAGGAGGAAACCTTCAAAGATTTTCACGTCCAAACGCGAGACAAAAAACGGGGCACCGCCGCCGCCGCTGTCGTCGTCGCGCCCCGCTTCGCCGCCTTCTTTCGCGCGCCTCCTTCTCTCCAACGGCTCGGAGAGCATCCAGATAACGGAGGATAGAGTCCGCCGAGTGTATGCAGACCTTTGCCGGCAGGGTCAACTTAACAGTGCCACCGCTGCCGCTGCCACCGCTGCCGCTGCCGCCGCTGCTGCTGCCGCTGCTTCTCCCGCCGATGAAACGAAAACTCCTGTTGATAGTAGTAGACAAGCACCGGCCGTGAAAAACGGGGTAGCGGCAGGGGAAACAGAAACCACGGGCTTTTCCGTCCCAAAAGCAGACTGTAAACCGGTTGGAGGTCACGCGCTATCATCGTCGCCAGCGGCAGGCCATCTTGCACTCGACAACGAGAGCTCTCCAACAATTGAGCTGTCAACAACAGTTCGTCTTGCTATCCCCGACGAGGGCTCCCAGACGATAAGAAGTGGCGGGTACCAGGAGACACGCCCCGGCGCTCCCCCGGGTTTCCCAACCGATGTGGCATTAGCAGGATCGACGGCGTCTTTGACGAGGGCGGGCATCAAGCAAAGAGTGGGCACAACGACCTCACTAGCTGCAGATAAAACTGCTCTCCTCCCACTTACCACTGTCGTCGGCGCCCAGGACATTGCGCGTGAGAAAAATGCAAAACCCAAGGTGAAACTGAGAATTGACGTCGGCGATCATAGCAGTCTCCAACGCACGAATCAGATAACAGTAGAGACCTACACAGCAGGGCAGCCAGCTGTACTTGGCAGCGTCATCCTTGGTGGTGGCCGCGACAGTACCGTATCCTCGGTCGAGCCCCAAGCGATCAAGCTCTCCGCGGGGCTGGGATCGTGGGCCGACGGAGCGGCTGTCGTGGGCAGGCTTCTCGACGAAGACAGCCGTCGGGTGACGGAAGCGATAGAGCGGGAAGAGAAAAGGCAGCAGGGGTTGAAGCAAGCGTTGGAGCAGGAGATGGGGAACGCTGTGAAGGGCTTACCGCTGAGCTTCTTGAAGAGCAAGGGGTACAAGCGCGAGGCGCAGAGGGAGGGAGCGGAGAAGATGGCGAGAGTCGTGGACGGGATACTGTCTGCCATACGAACGCGCGCTTGGAAGAGGTGACGATATTTGTTCGGAGCGCCAACCCTGTTTTTTTCTTCCCTTTTCGCTGATAGAAGACGAAGTTTCATTTCGGCAAAACAAAACAAAAAACCAGATTTTTTTACCGCCCATTATAAAACACGAAGAACAAAAGTACGCCATACAGCAATCGTAAGCGCGGTGACAGATAAGGTAGGCTTTGAATCTACCGCCAAAACCCAAACAAAGGAAAATATTCCTACGTTTTGCCGGCCAAGCATGTGCTTTCCCTCTACTTGTTTACAGAGGTACCAGCCTTTCTTCTTTCGCGACACCTTTAAATACCACCTGGTACAAATATCACCGACGCAAAACGTCGTCCCAATTCACCAGATGGCGACAGAGATTGGAATCCCGACGAAAATCAGAGAGTACCTCCCACAAGGCGCACGCCACCGCCCTCGCCCGGGGCCACCTCGCAAGGAAGCGGGTCGCGAAGATGCGGCGGGCCAAGGAGGAGGCTGCTCGCAAAGACCCCAAGATAGCTTTCTTGCAGCGCCGCGTTGCCAAAGTTTCAGCCGCGTCGAGGGTGGTGGCATCCTGCTTGATCGCGAACGCAGCCAGCCGAAGGCGACGTCGGAGGGAGGAAGTTCGGGCCGCGGTCGCAATTGTAAGGAGGTACAGAGCGTAGCTGGGTATGGCGTATGATACCAAAAGGTAGTTTTCCTATGGCATTAAATATTCGATTACCGACGGCCTCTATGTCGGGCCCACAGCCAGATGCCTGTTTCTGCCGCTGCTGCTGCCGCCGCCGCTGCTGCTGCATCTGCTGCAGAATCTGCTGCTGCTGCTGCATCCGCTGCTGCTGCTGCTGCTGCCGCTGCTACTGCTGAAGCTTCTGCTGATGGTGGTGGTCCTCACGGTACAGATCCTGGTGGTAGTGGTGGTGGTGGTGGAGTTCGTTCTGGTGGTGGTGCTTCTCTCGTGGCTCTGGACTGCCTCTTTCGTTTGGTGCGGCCCGCGCCGCGCGGCCCACTCTCGGTCTTCGAACCTTTAACCATGGTATCGTAAACTGGCACATGATACGGCAGGTGGAGCGCGTGTTCCTTTCCCGCAAGACCAGGAAACAGGGGCTACGGGAGATCGCGCAATACCACAGAGAGAGCTCCGCGGCGGCGCTGATCCAGCGCTGGACCCGAGGGGTGCTCGTGCGCCGACGAGTTCCGCTGGTGAGCAGAATCATGACGGGCCATTTTCATCCAAAATCGTCGGAAACAGCTGATTCTCGTCGTGTGCCTAGCTAGGCCACGGTTTTTTTTATATCCGGTGCGATGCAGCTTAAGATTTTCTGCACAAAATCAGTTTTTGGAGGAGGAGAGGTCTCAAGCTCCCAAAATGAGGAACCTCCAGGAAAAAAAAGGCATACGTACCTCTATCGTAGCAGAAGCATGCTACGATAGAGGCATACCTTTTTTTTTTTTGGCTCTTTTGGTTTCCGAATGACGGGTCTCCTTAACCTACTAACACTATCGTCGGAAAATAAATAAATAGGCCGTTTTGATGATTATCGTTGTGTACCCAGGCCCTGAGAATTTTCATCCGGTGTCCGAGGCAGTTTTTGTTTTTTCTCTCAGATCAGTTTCTGGGAGTCTCAGAGAGGTCTTGAGCTCCTGAACCGAGGAACTCCTCAGAAACAAAAAGTGGTGCTCCTTTCTCGTAGCACGCGTCTGTGGAAGGGCTGCGTTGCTGTTCGACGCGTGCTACGACAGAGGTATTCATCCTGAACCGAGGAACTCCTCAGAAACAAAAAGTGGTGCTCCTTTCTCGTAGCACGCGTCTGTGGAAGGGCTGCGTTGCTGTTCGACGCGTGCTACGACAGAGGTATTCATCCTGAACCGAGGAACTCCTCAGAAACAAAAAGTGGTGCTCCTTTCTCGTAGCACGCGTCTGTGGAAGGGCTGCGTTGCTGTTCGACGCGTGCTACGACAGAGGTATTCATCCTGAACCGAGGAACTCCTCAGAAACAAAAAGTGGTGCTCCTTTCTCGTAGCACGCGTCTGTGGAAGGGCTGCGTTGCTGTTCGACGCGTGCTACGACAGAGGTATTCATCCTGAACCGAGGAACTCCTCAGAAACAAAAAGTGGTGCTCCTTTCTCGTAGCACGCGTTTGTGGAAGGGCTGCGTTGCTGTTCGACGCGTGCTACGACAGAGGTATTCATCCTGAACCGAGGAACTCCTCAGAAACAAAAAGTGGTGCTCCTTTCTCGTAGCACGCGTCTGTGGAAGGGCTGCGTTGCTGTTCGACGCGTGCTACGACAGAGGTATTCATCCTGAACCGAGGAACTCCTCAGAAACAAAAAGTGGTGCTCCTTTCTCGTAGCACGCGTCTGTGGAAGGGCTGCGTTGCTGTTCGACGCGTGCTACGACAGAGGTATTCATCCTGAACCGAGGAACTCCTCAGAAACAAAAAGTGGTGCTCCTTTCTCGTAGCACGCGTTTGTGGAAGGGCTGCGTTGCTGTTCGACGCGTGCTACGACAGAGGTATTCATCCTGAACCGAGGAACTCCTCAGAAACAAAAAGTGGTGCTCCTTTCTCGTAGCACGCGTCTGTGGAAGGGCTGCGTTGCTGTTCGACGCGTGCTACGACAGAGGTATTCATGTATACCTCTTTCTGGCTGAAATGGTTTCTGGATGGCGGGGCTCCGTAACCGATCTTAACCCAAAATTTCCAGAAACAGGTCCTTTTTTTTGTTGCATGACTCTCGTTGCCTACCTAGGCCGTGGGATTGTTCATCCTGTAACAAGATTTACTTTTTCTCCAGATTGGGTTTTGGGGGAGAGGTGTGTCTTAAGCTCCCAAAATTGGGGGAACCTCAGGATAAAAAAGTGGGTGCACCTCCCCTCTATCGCATCACGCGCCCGTTCGTGCACGCTACGCACTTCGACGCGTGTAGATAAGCTCCGTCCGTTTTGTCCGTTTCGTCCGAAAGCCTGAACGGGAACGGGGTCCCCTGCATCTTCTTTTGCTCTTCGCCTACCTTCTTTCATTGTATAACTAAGCGCAATGAAAGTAACGGACAACAAAGCGGCAGTAACCTTGCGACAATCACATGCACCGATTAACTCGCCCTGGATACCGACCCCTCCAGGTCTTCTTGGGGTGCTTCAGCAAATGTGTGGAAACCCCGTGTACCTTCACCTCCCAGATGGAGACAACATCATTGAACGGAAAATATAGTATCTAACGCGGCAAAGACCTCGCCCATTGCTCTCTCAGCCCCTCTCCCAACGTTCTCCCCCTCGCCCCCCTCCGCACCCCCGCCCACCCAACCGCGCGCGCCTTCTTTCCCCCATGCACCTGTGCGTGGTGTCGGGCGCCGTCGTCTGATCGATACATCCATCATTCCATTCGATTATGTTGTCTGGAAGGACCGTCGAATCCGGCGCATGGCCAAGGCCGACGCCCGCTTTGCAATCCGTGAGGAGGTGGTGGCGTCCCATCTTGTCGAACACGGCGCAGCGGTGGTCATCCAGAAGTGGTGGCGGTCTCTTAGGTGGGACCGAGGCTACGGTAGGGGGGTCCCCTTTTGGGCCTTTTATTTCAGTGGCTAGGGGTCACTCGCGCGAGTAACCCCTTTGTTCCTCTGCAGTCTTACGTTTTCTTTATGTTTTACATTGACGAAATCAATTCGCAATGCAAAGGTGATCTAAGCTGCGCCAAACCAAGTGCCTAAACCATCTCCATCCGTAGGGTACAGAGCTACTCGTGCGAGTGGCTCTAACACACCAGTGAAAATGGGGGTATCCCCCCTACCGTAGCCTTGGTCGTGGAGGATGAGGCGGTTGAGGTAAAAGGCTATTTGAAACTGGATTAGGGACCAAAGTTGCCACCACAGAAGTGGGAGACCCCAGAGACTACGTTTCGCTTGTTGGTCGAACCGGTACCTTGCACACTTGGTCGTTGTTTTGGACGCGTCGAAGTTTCTTTTTTGTCCTTTGATTAGGTATACGGTGGGCCTTTAGCGTCGAGGGGGTGGGAGGTCAGTCAACGGCGAAAAGAAAACTCCATATGCCGCCTTCTTTTGGCCATGTCTAGCCTAGAACACCATTTTGGTGGTGATCCGCAGGCGTGGTGGAAGTCGTTTAATACCGGGAGCATGTAGTCATGAGAACTAAAAAGGGCAAGAAGAAAAACAGGGCAGTACATGTTTGTGTGTATGTCGTGGGTCCTGATTAGTGTGTTTATCTAAAATAGGTAAAAGTATGAGGCGGTTGAGGCGAAAGGCGGGTTAGGATCGGGGTCAGAGTTCAGGTAATCTACGTCATTTTGGTGGGAGAGCGGTCACTGGTCTTTTAGACGCGTCAAAGCCCTCTTTGAACCCGTCTTGTACAACTTCGAAATGCAGTTTTGGGCGTGACAGGGGCGGTCAGTCAAGGGGGGTCAAACCCCGGTCTCCTGCCTTCCTCGTCAATATATAGGCCAGAATACCATTGGTTGTGATCCAGGTGTAGTGAAGATTGCTTGGGCGGAGGATGAGGCGATTGATTGGGGCGATTGAGGCGAATGAGGCGAATGAGGCGAACGGGAGAGGTCAGGTTAGGGGTCAGGGTAGTTAGGTTTTGACGCGTCAAGGCCTCCCTTGGCCCTGATATACTCCTCCGAGGTACACGTTTGGGTGTGGCGGGGCCGGCCAGTCAGAGAGGGGGGTCAAAACCCCGGTCTCTTGTCCGTCTTTGGTCAGGTCTACCAGGCGAGATGCCCGTTGTGGTGGTGGCCCACACGTGGTGACGGGCGTATGGGTAGAGGGGTGAAGCGATCGAGGCGAAACGAGGAGTTACGGGCGGGGATTGGAGTAAGGTTCAAACATGGTATTCATAGGAACATTTTCTTCTGTTTCTGATCCATTAAGGCCGCTCTTGGCATGGGTACAGTATACTTTACCTTTTCGTGCAGGTAGGGTGACAGTCAGGCAATCGACAAAAAACGGCGTTTCCCTAGCGCGCCTTTGGTCAGATGTGCCCCCCCCCCCCCCCCCCCCACTGGCGCCCCGCCTCTCCCTCTCTTTCACACACACACAAACTCCCTCTCCCTCCCTCTCCCTCTCTCGTTGTCTTCCTTCCTGCCCGTGTCTGTCCCCTACCATCTCCCCCTGCCCCCGCGGGCGTTCTTGCTACTCCTTCCGCCAATCAACCAAAATCAACCGCATAAACAAATCATGCTCGATACACAAACAATACGAAAAAATACAGGAGGAGGTACAGGTATCTCCTCGGTCAACGGGCGGGCGTCATCCAGGTGTGACGGCGCGGCAGTTTTCTTTCTTTGCCTTCCGGCGATGTGAATGCAGTCTACGCTTCGATATCAATACATCCGGGTGGGGGGGGAGGAGGGGGGGGTGACATATTAGTGTATGTGTGCTGTTTTTTACGTTTTTTTCCCCCCCTTATCCCATCTGAATATCTTCCAGTTGTTTCTTCATCATTGTCCCTCCTTCGGCAGTAGCCCAGACAGACGGCCACTAAGAAGACTATTTCGTCTCCCCTCCCCATCCTCACTGGGGCAAGCAAGAAATGAGAACACCCCCCCCCCTTAACATGCCCCCCCCCCCCACCGTGGAATGACTCTACTACAGTACGTGCTATTATTGCTGTCGAGACAATACTTTAGCTCGGTCTTCCCTCGTCGACTCGTATCGAAATGAGCCGCAATATATATTTTTGTTTATGGTAGAGGGAGACGATATAGGAACAGGCCCGTGTCCTGTTTCGACCGTACGAAACCCGAGTGATTACTGACAGCAGATGCAGGACATACCCCCCCCCCCCCCCCCCCCCCCGCGCTCGTAGCCCGCACGATTGACGGCAATACATAAACACCTTGCAACAAGGAGTTTTCGACGAAATCTTTGAACCTTGTGGCTAAGGCACGTCCTTGCAGTTTTGTTTTTACGGAAACAACTCACCGAATTCCACCGCTTTGACCCAACGATCCCTTTCTGCAACTCCCAACGCATGGACTTTCCTGCGTGGACCTGAAAACTCTCCTCACACCTTCAGCTTTCCCCCATCTCCCCCCTCCCTTCCCTCCCTCTCTCCCAGCGCGAATGTTTTTCATCGAAAGCTCGCGTACCGTAGACACCCGAGGCGAAACGACACCGAACCCTACCCATACTCACACCGCGGGTACCAACTGTTTTTCTCTCTTTAGTTGTCGCGTTTGGCTTCGTAACCGAAAAAAAAAACTCTGGTAATCCCCAGCCTTGACCGTAGCCTGCGCCCCCACCCCCATTTTACCGCCCGCAGCACAAACACTTTCCTCCACCCCTTCTCCCGCTCTCCGCAAAACCTTTGCGTTCCACGATAAAGCGCGCGTACCGCAGACACCTACGGCGACAGAACCGGAAAACGATTGGGCAGTCGATGAAGGATGCGGGAGGGGCGGCTGTCGCGGCCGTTCTCTCGTCGGTCATGGAGAAGAGAGCCGACGTCGGGGCTAGGTTAGCAGGAGCCATGAGGACAACAACGACAACAACACCAACCACCATTCCGACATCAGCAGCAGCAGCAGCAGAAATAGCGGCAGCAGCACAACCAGCACCGGCAACAACCGAGGTGTCCACGGTACGGGTCGAGTCCCTACCGAACGAACAAAAAACGCAAGAAGGAACGGATCGTAAACCAAAAATACGTGACATACAACAAAAAATGAAACAAAAAAACGAAGCGTAAGCATACAAAAAGCGAGACACTTTTTTTTTTTTCTTGTCAAGGGACCGAGTCGCAACAAAAGCACGTGGCTTTAGTCAAATGTTTTTCTCGAACCGTGGTACGCATAAAACAATTCGGCCACGCACGGTGACAACGGAAAAAAAAGCGAAAAGAAAAGACTCATGAAAATAAATATATATATATATATACGAAGAATATATATATATGATGGGGGACTTGCAACCGCTATAAATCATAGCGCCAGCACGAGGTAAAAGATGGCACCACAACTATTATGACTTCCTCGTGGCAGAATAACGCGTGCCTCGATGAAGGGGTCGTTCTACTGTAGCCCCCCCCCCAACTTATCTCTAACGAAACCGCCGGTTTGGAAATCAGCTCCCGGTCGTATCTCATGAAAAACGGTACCCCTTGCCCCCTCTGAGTCATGGTTTGACCATACCGGCATTGCACACAAGAAAAATATGGTACGGCTTTTTTTTTCATCGTAGCATCCTTCCTCGTGTCGAGCAGCCACAAAAACGTCCGTTAAACAAAATCGCTGGTATGGGGGGGGGGGGGGGGCTATCGTGGTAAGAATCAGTCGAAAACGTAGATAACGTTTTTGTTGCTGAAGAAAACTCGGGTGCTTGCTGAATGACGGGACTCCTTCACCTCACCCCTCCGGAAAATAAATAAAAAGAAGATCGGCAGAGTTGGTGTCCTTATTTTTTTGCGAAAATTGATGTTTTCGCATACCTAGGCTATTGGTTCAAGGCTTAGTTTGGGCAAGCTTTTGGTTAACCTATTGCAAGTGGTCAAACGGACTAATACCCAACTAATTCCTTAACAAATGGCGTCGTCGACAGATACCATGATTTTTTCGGGTCGTGGGCTCGAGTCCCACCACCCACCACAATAAAACTTTTCAGACTTTCCCCATGTCGAACTTGAAAAATCCTCTCCCTGGTATCTTCAGGAAATGAAACGGCTTGGATATTGACAGGTCCGCCCGTATATCCGGCCGACTTGCTATCCCGCCGTTTGAAGGGGAGGAGAGCGTTATGAGGCTTAGTTTGGGTAAGCTATTGGTTAACGTTTTGCAGGTGGTCAAACGGGCTACTACCCTACTAATCCTACCTTAACACGATGATATGGAAAATAGAGTTTTGTTCGTCGGGTTTGCACTTTTCAGAGTAAATAACAAGACGAAAAAAAAAAGTTTTCGGCGCGCCTATCATCTAGCATATGACGTGCCGAATAGCGATTTTTGTTTCCCATATATATTTGGATACTCGTATATATATCCTCCGCCCTCCCCTCGCCGGTTATTCGACTTACAGGACCCACTTGATAAACTGATGCATTTCCTTCCACGGCTGTCAGATTTTGTCCCCCTCAGAAACGGGCTTTATAGTTCCCGCGCACAGACTGCCTAACATCACCCTGTTTACCCTGATAGCTACACTGTAATTGCAAGGGGAGTCACCGACCTATATCCTTAATAAGGACACATAACCCGTAATGCGCGCGATCGGAGTATCACACACAGCTTGCAAATATGAGCTTCGACAAAATATTCGATCTCACAGCTGGAGTGTATTTTAATTTTTATAATATATTCCTAGAGCTGTGAGTCGGCACGACTGAAGCGCCCAACTATATTGATAGCTAGTTAGACTCGAGTCGCCAAGTATCAATACCTGTTAGTCGGACTGACAGTTAGTTAGCCGATCCCCGGAGGCGCCGACTATCCGACTTACTGGGTCTCTATAAAATACTTGTAGGAAGGCTATTTAATGCGGGATACATCTTTTCTTTTTTGGGACCGGGGCCCACCCTGGGAGGCTAGTTTTTTGCATCTTTTCTCGCTTCGCACGCCCGACTTCGCAAGTCGGCAAACTGGCTGGCTGGCCGTCAGCTGGCTTCGCCGGCCGACTTGCGTGGACAAAAAGTCAATTTCGGTTGGCGAGCGGCGTCACCGACTGAATACTTGGCATTCGTGAAACTCCACCGACTCACAGTACAAAATCGTCCTTTTCTTCTTCTTCTTCTTCGCGTTTTCGTTACTACTCGTAGGAATTTCCATGAGGAAAGCGCGCCTTTCTCTCCACAGGTGGGTGGAAAAAATCTTGCATTTTTGACAACAAAAATCAAAGTACCCACTCTCTAAAACGATGGAAGTTACAACTTGGTCAAGGGCAAAAGACCCCCCCCCGCGTCCGAAAGTATTATATATATTACGCTACTGGTAGTACGGTGGGGGTGCTTCGATTTATTTAGGAGGTGCTTTCGCTTGAAGAGCGCCATACATACCTCGCCCAAAACCTTTTCTTTTTGTTATTGTTTATAGTTTAAGAAAAATTGTAAGAACAGCCCGATGAAACCAAGCCATGGTCTATTTGATAGGGATTGCAGAAATGGTGTTGCATAACGAGAGTGTCTTCCGACGACGATTGAGGGTTAACATCTTCACAACTGGAGTCCCGTGTTTGGGGAAAATTTGCTTAGAATTAGAAAAGGGGGAAACAAAATTGGGGGGCTCTAAAGGGGGCTGAGAAGCCCCGTTCTGTCGGAAAATGCTTTACCCGCAAGGTGGTCTTTTTAAACCTCTATCGTAGCGTTAATCTGTCATGTACTGTTTGGTTGGCGCTAAGCCATGAGAGTATCTGGCACAGTTTCGATTTTGTTGAAAAACACAGAGAGCCGATACAGTTAAGAGATATTGTTGTTGTTGTTGTTGTTGTTGTTGTTCTCACATTAACTCGCGTAATCAAGTCCGTGGTCACAGGATAGGCTCCAGTCACTCTGGAGCTGAGGAATACCCCAGGGAAAAACACACACAACCCAAGGTGGTACACGCATATATCACAGCTGACGCAATTCATGCCTCCGCCAGACACATCACCTATGAACCCTTGACCAAACCCGGCGGATTCGTGCATCTTCAAAAAGAGAAAAAAGCGCGCGGTAGAGGGTAATACGGGTTTTAGACACTTACCCATCGTATCGAGGCAATGTTCAGTAGCTTCGATTGGTTCATTGCTATACTCGCAATCGTAAATATCAGAACTACCTGGTAGAAAAAGCAACATAAGTAGAGCGTCAGAGTTGAACCGGAACATTCTCGAAGGAAATTGTCTATTGATAGGAAAGAGACCGGAGTATCACGCACTTTGCAAAATTTAGCATCAACGGTAAAATTGATCGAACTCACAGCTGACATATATTTCAAACATTTGTTTTTTCTGGATTTCCTTCGTTCACGTCTCAAATCCGTGTGCGTGTGCTTTTTTTCTTCACGGATTACATGTGAACCTGGCGCATCCCGAGATCTGGCCAAAAGACGTCGTAAAAAATTGCTGTGAACACCCGTAGCGTTTCTCGAATACAAATGAACATCACTTTTCTGTCCTTTTCTTACCAAAACAACATCCGGGGAAAAAGCTACTCCAGCATCTTTCCGCGCCTGGTAATAAATGAGTTTTTTTGTTCACGCATCTTCTCGCCCTGGATACAGTCGACATTGATTGGTGCCGGGATTTATTGTTCGGATTTTATTTTCTGCTGCATGGACTTTACGATAAAAGACGGAGCTTTTCGCCTTGGCTAACACCAGATCGCTAGGCTCTTGTAATGTGCGGAACACTCGAGAAGCCCTTGGCAGCGGGTCTTTCCAGTGAAAACCCGACTCCCCGATGGACACACACTACACACCCATAAACCCTACGGCACAACGCCCCGCATTGGACTCATTCATACTCGCTCAAGATATTAATTTGTTTCCGTTGTAGAAGCAGTCGGTGTATCATGTTATGCTGTTGTTACTATTAATAGTTGCAAAGGGTATAGGTCTTTTGCTCCCTGTGCTTGTCTTTTGCCGTTTCGAGACAGCCCGTAAGCGGGAGGAGCGTGCACGCACCGAAGACAGCAGCAGCAGCAGCCGCGAGCATTGCGAGCAGGTTTCGGAGGGCGGCAGAGGCGATCACGAGAGCAGGTCAGGAGGGTCCGGTCGACCCCGTACAGAAGCCGCTCGCTGTTAATGCTACGCTGGAGAGTATAACGGTAGTAACAATCAGAACCGAAAACACGGGCATTAATTGAAAGAAAAAGGGGGATATATCGTAGTTTTTTTTTCCCTGTTTTTATCGTGGATTCTGATTATATATTATTCAAATTTATTTATTTATTCATCACCCTCCCGCGCACGGGGAAAAATAAAGCTTAATTAAAGCTCACCACGCTTTCGAACCAACGCTTCCGTTTGCGAGGGAAGCGATCTAACGAACTGATGACCTAACGATCTGTGTGATCTGTGTGATCTGTGTGATCTGTGTGATCTGTGTGATTTACAACGCGTGTTGCGATAGAGGTGGACCTGTTGTTTAGTCCGATGCGGTCTCTGAATGCCGGGGCGTCTCCCAACCAACCAACCAACCAACCGATTAACCAACCACAAACCAACCAACCACAAACCAACCAACCAACCAACCAAAAAACCCAACCAACCAATCAATCAACCAACCAACCAACCAACTGACCAACCAACCAACTGACCAACCAACCAACCAACTAAACCAACCAACCAACCAACTGACTGAACAAACAACCAACCAACAAACCAAACCAAACCAACCAATCAACCAACCGAACCAACCAACCAACCAACCAACTAACCAAACCAACCAACACACCAACCAACGAAACCAACGAAACCAACCAACCAACCAACCAACCAAATTATACACCAGCACCATTTTTCCAGACTTCAAAGGTACAGGGGGGTCAAGCACCGAGCCGCGGTCAAAGCAAGCCCTGCCGTACCCTATCCTACGTCGGACCAACCCCCCCCCCCGCCCGAACAAATAACCTCACCGGTCAAACCAGCTTATCATATACCAGGTAATAAAAAAGGCACCAGATACAAACCAGTCACGGATTAAGGGTGTGGCTCGCGAGGGTCACTTCGTGCTGCGTGCCCCCCCCCCCCCCCCCCCCCCCTCCCCCGGTTCCTTTTGCGGTCTTTTTAAGCCTCCGCGTGCTGTTTTAACTTTCGCGATTGTAGCAATGAGTCCGCAAAACGAGTTGGCCGCCTACGTTGCGCGAAAAAGCAAACAAGCCGCTCCAAGTATTTTCGTCGGTGAGTCTCAAGTCTAGCAGGGGAAAAGGGGGGGGGAAAGGGGGCACCCCCCCCACCCCCCCCGCCAACCGCAGCCTTGGTCTTCATGTACAGCCGTGGTCGTATGGCCATAGATCCTCGCATCTCCACCATAACGCCGGGACGGAACACGACGGTTTTTCACCCGAAGCAACGGCAAGCGTTCTCCAAGCGCGAGGCGCCGCGAGGTTGTTCGGCGAGGAGTCACACGAAGGGGCAAGCTGTAGTATCTTGATGAAAGAGCCACTTTGTTAGAGCGCGTCGGATTTCGGCACCTTGATGCGCGCTCTCTTCTTGCGCACGGGAGGCAGCTTCGAAAGCCTTTCGCTTGGGTTCTGGTGTGGCCGCTTCCGGAGACAGCAACGGGGGGATAACTACGGCTACGTCCCTACACGTTTTCAGGGTGCCGGCTTGTGGGCACCATATACATGTCCTTAGACGTCCGAGTCGTCCTACGGCGGCACCCCGAGCTTTTCTTCAACGAAATTGCCGCTCCTTGAACCCAGTTTTCGGCCGTATCTCCTGAGATGCGGCGCCTTTTGCCACCCCGACTTCATCGTTTGATAGCCCTTTGCATACAACCGAGTATATATACATATATTAATTGCATCCTTCCTTGTGTCGAGCAGCCATGAGACGCTCGTTCGTTAAACGAATATCGCTGGTTTTAAGGGGGGGGGGTATCATAGACTCACACGTCTCAACCCTTCTTTTGCGTTTTTGTTTTTGTTGTTGTTTCGGGACGATACTCAGCCGGCATGCAATCGTTTCTTAAGCTACACCAACAAACAATAGGTTTTTACGACCGTATATGAGCGAGAGATTCGGAAGCATTCACGAGAATGGATTATGTTCGACATTTGTTTTGCTTTGCTCATCCCATCTATTGTCTTATGTTCGCACTTTTTTTCTGTCTCTTTTCTCCCGCCGTAGACGCGTAACTCAGATCCGGGGACTACGATACGAGCCTTCGTTTTTATCGCGAGAAATACTCCAGCCCTTTTCTTCACACGTCCACTCGCATCGAATTGGAAATGAGAATCGGGATACGATTTATGTATAACGAGTCGCTCTACGGTGCCCCCCCCATCTGTTCTTTAATGAAATCGTTCGTTTTTTAACCGGGCTCCCGGCCGCATCTTCTGGAGTACGGTGTCCGTTACCGCCTCGACGACATCGTTCGATAGACCTTTGCACGACATGAAACAAAATGAACACATTTTTTCTTCACGTAAAAGCAACCCTTCCCCGTGTCGAGCGGGCCATGAAACAATCGTTCGTTAAAGAAAACCTCTTGTTTAGGGCGGGGGGCGGGGGGCGGGGGGTTCCGTAAAATCAGTCTAATACTACGGTACCACCGTTGAAGTGATCTTTGGCGCGCGTTACGATAGAGGAGTGTGCAGCACGCTATTTCGTTTTCTTCTGAGGTTTCCTCAATTTTTGGGAGCTCAAGAGACATGTCCGTCCTGCTTGACCCAGAAATTTGAGTTAAACTGACAAAAAAACTGCTACAATACTACTACCTGATGAAGAAGAAAAAAGAAAATCCCATGGCCTAGGTATACCACAACGAGATTTCATTGCAAAAAATTGAGGGGGCGTATTTTCCGATGATTTTGGGTTTAGGAGCCTCGTAGTTTCTGAAAGTATTTTCGCCAAGAAAAGGTATACCTTAATACCTATATCGTAGCACACGTCCTTTACATAGGATATAGTATGCGTACCACGAAACGGCGGCGGTCCAGCCTACGATAGAGGGGCCAGTCATTGGGGACATTTTTGCAGTGTGGCTCGGGGTCACTTGGGCGAGTAACCCCCCCCCCCCCCCCCCCCCCCCTCTGTGCCCTTTAAGGTGCTCTTTCTTTTCTTTTAGTTGCGATATCAATCCGATATGGAATGGATAGCTAGCTATATACTGCGCCAAGAAAACATCGCTTAGTTTTGTTTTTATCAGTGGCGTACGTCGTGCGACCGCCTCAAACCCGGTAGTGAAAAACGGAGGTACCCCCCCCCCCCCCCCGAATGGCTCAAACCCGGTACTAATGAAAGGGGGTGCCTCCCCCCCCCCCGTGTGGCTCAAACCCGGTACTGAGAAAAGGGGGTTCCCCCCCCCCCGTGTGGCTCAAACCCGGTACTGAGAAAAGGGGGTTCCCCCCCTCCTTCTATGGCTCAAACCCGGTACTAAAAACAGAGGGTACCCCCCCTCCGTCTATGGCTCAAACCCGGTACTAAAAAAAGGGGGTACCCCCCCTCCTTCTGTGGCTCAAGCCCGGTACTAAAAAAAGGGGGTACCCCCCCTCCTTCTGTGGCTCAAGCCCGGTACTAAAAAAAGGGGGTACCCGTATGGCTCAAACCCGGTAGTGAAAAAACCGAGGTACCGCCCCCGAGTGGCTCAAACCCGGTAGTAAAAAAAGAGGGTGCCCCCCCCGAGTGGCTTAAACCCGGTATTGAAAAAAATAGGGTACCCCCCCCCCCCTTCTCCGAGTGGCTCAAAACCGGTAGTGAAAAATGGGGGTACCCCCCCCCGTCAAACCCGGTAGTAAACAAAAGGGGTATTAATATCCCCCACCTCCCCTCCCCCCCCCCCCAAATGGCTCAAACCCATAAAAAAGGGGTACCCTCCTTCCTCCCCCCCCCCCCCCCCCCGCCGAGTGGCTCAAACCCCGTAGTGAAAAAGCTGTATTAACATCCCCCCCCTCCCCTCCTCCCCCCCCCTAGTGGCTCAAACCCATAAAAAAGGGGTACCTTCCCTCCCGCCCTCCCCGCCCCCCCCCGCCGAGTGGCTCAAACCCCGTAGTAAAAAAGGGGGTATTAACATCCCCCCCCAACCCCCCCCCCCCCCCCCCCCCGAGTGGCTCAAACCCCGTAGTAAATAAAGGGGTATTAACATCCCCCCCCAACCCCCCCCCCCCCCCCCCCCGAGTGGCTTACGCCCGGTAGTTGAAAAAAGGGGTACCCCCCCCCTGTAGCTTGGTCTAGCGTGTCCCTCGAATGAGGAAAATCATATCATATTTGTATGATATTTTTCACCCTGACCATATGTATATATACTATGTGTATATACAGACGCCGGAGCCAGAGCGAGGGCGGCGTTGAGGCTGATGGTTCGGTCCCTCCCGCAGCGCGGCGAAAGGAAAGAGCGAGACGCCGCGGCCGTCATACAGGGCTTGGTGATGGTCAGGATCGCCCACAGAAAGCTCTTGAAGAAGAGGGAGGTGCGAACAATGATGCATGCCGCGTTTGGTAGAGAGAGAATTGTGTGCCATTTTTGTTTGTTGTCTTCCAGGGCTACTCATGTGTTGGATCACGTGTCGCGGGTCGGATCGTGTCAGGGTGATCCGGCCCGACCCGTGATGTTTTAAAAACTCCTGACCCGACCCGACCCAACCCGATCCGACCCGTGAAATTGCTTGATCAATGACTGACCCGTAGTTCCTCACTTGAGGAGATAAATCGGACAGAGGGTAGACTTTTTTTTGGCGCAAAAACTGCAGCCCCTACGGAGGGTTGACTCCCTTTTTTCTTTTTTCTGTTTTTTTTTTTTTTTTTTGCAGCACTGTTTGCGCGAAGAGAGAAGTCTCAGAAAGAAAAAAGAAAAAAAACGGGGGATTTCAGGGCTCACCCTGGGTCGGGTCAGAAGACGCATTACACAAGAAAAAAAAACACCGGTCGAGCTTGGTCGGGTCGGGTCGGATCGGAAGGCGTTCGAAATCTCACGCGATGGGCCTCGGGTGGGGTCGTGAGCCTTTCAAATATCATGAAAAGAAAAAGTTCGTTGGTCGAGTCGGGTTGGGCCAAACGAAGGTGTTCGAAATCTCTCGGGATGGGTCGGGTTGGATCAGGGAATTCTAAATTTTCATAAGAAAACCTCGTTGGTCGAGTCGGGTCGGGTCGAAGAAAGGTGCTCGAAATCTCATAGCATAGGTCCCGCGGCTTGGGTCGGGTCGGGTCATGTCGGGTCGGGTCGGGTCGGGTCGGGTCGTCCGATTCAGCTCCTCAATTGAAGAACTACGGGTTAGTCATTGATCAAGCAATTTCACGAGTAGAGTCACCCCACGGTAGGGGCTGCAGTTTTTGCGCCAAAAGGGGTATACCCTCTGTCCGATTCAGCCCCTCAAGTGAGGAACTACCGGTTAGTGATTGGTCAAGCAATTTCACGAGTAGAGCCATCCCACGGTAGGGGCTGCAGTTTTTGCGCCAAAAAGGGGTATACCCTCTGTCCGATTCAGCTTCTCAAGAGAGGAACTACCGGTTAGTCATTGGTCAAGCAATTTCACGAGTACGTTTTTGTTTTTGGACTAAGGCATAGACGCTTGGTCGGGCCGTGCGAACGAATGCCTTCGGAATCATTTTTCGGGTGGTGTTGATATTGGGCTCGCTCATGTTGGGAGCTGTTAAGATACGGCCTCGAAAGGCATGAAATTATCCGAATTGAGATCATTTGGATGGGTTTCGTTTGGCAAGGTTGGCGCTTTATGTTCGGGATAATAAAAAAATAGATCGGAGGCACGAGCCTCCGGTTTCAGAAGCCATCCGGGGCTCTGGTGGAATCGAATAAAGCTACGACTACGAAGGCTAAGAAAGTGAATACTCTCCGAGGACCTGCTCAATTGGCAGACCTGCAGACGACACTCACTCTGAGTGCCCGCCCCCTACCCTTGCGGAGCTCAGAAAATTCTTAGAATCTGGTGCACCACACACACACCAAAAAGCATACTAGGTGCTGGAATGCAAAACAACAGCGCATTGTTTTTTTTTTCACTTTTTTTTTTTTTCATTTTTTTCCGCCGGTTTTGTTCCAGGAGGTTAGGAGAAAAAAAACAAACAAAATAGCCATCAAACACACACACAAGAAAAAAAAAATTGCGCTACAGTAATATCCCTATCTTATCGTAGCACGCGTCTTGCGGAACAGATCTCGGTACCATACACATGACGTCTGTTGGAGCGAAAAACGCCCCCCGTGCTGGTGGCACGTAAAGAAAGGGTGCACACGTTCCTGGTTTCTTCTCTTAGGGCCACCTTCCTTCCCAATGGTTGGGGAACTCTATCCCTCACCCCCAAATACCCGACTCTAATAAAATATAAAATAAATATATATAACGAACAGGTAGGGGAGGTGACTACTCGTCCCTCGTCGAACACGGAAATTAAATACTCTGTATTAAATTAATAACGATAGGAATAGTATATATTTTCACCATGGAATATATATATATATTATAAAAACAATACACTCCAGATGTGAAATAATCGAAGATTCTGTCGAAACTCATCTTTGCAAGCTGTGTGTGATACTCCGATCGCGCGTATATATTTTATACAAATTAAAATACACTCCAGCGCTGTTAGATCGAATATTTTGTCGAAACTCATCTTCTGCAAGTTGTGTGTGATACTCCGATCGCGCGTATTACGGGTTGTGTGTCCTCATTAAGGATATAGGTCGGCGACTCCCTTTGCAACTACAGTGTATATATCGTCTCCCTCTATGCAGGACAAAAAAAAACAAGGACTGTCTTGAAACAGCACGAATGAGTGAATGTCTCAACCCCCCTGACCCGCCCCCTCCAACCCCCTAGCACAACAAAACTATTAATAGCGCCTTCAAACAGTACGAAAGCCAATCAATTTTTCAAGCCCCCACCACCCCCCGCTATAGTGCCCCCCCCTCCAACATCGCAATCAATTATTGACCAAACGCTCGCAGGGGGACTAACCTTGTTTTTGGGATATATATATATATATATATATATATATTTATTTTTTTCATGCGGTGGCTCGGGGTTGCTCGCGCGAGTGACCCCCCCCCCCCCCCCCGGTTTCATTTTGCGGTGTAGTCGTAAGCTTTCATGGTGCGCGTAATTTTTAGCTATCGAGGAACTAGCAATGGAGTCGTGTGTAGTGAAAAGCTACACGCTGCGCCAAAATAATCACCTACCTACCCGCTGCTGCCGCCTTGTCGGTGAGAGTTCCAGGGTCACTATCGGGTAGCGACAACGGGTGCACCCCCGCACAGGGCAGTCTTGGTCTCTCCATGGGAGGTCCTTTCTTGTAAACAAAAAAGAACAAGACCACTTGCCAGGAAAGCGCCTACGACTGGTAGGCTTCGTGTATATCGAATAGCATGTGCACACATAGCTCTCGAGATGGGAGTCAACCAGAGGGAGAGTGGCGAAAATCCCCCAAGGCATGCGACCTATAGAGGGGCAGGGGGGGGGCGGGGGGAGGGGCGTACTTTCAGCTAGTATGTGCATGGCCGTAGTCGTATATGACCATAGACCCTCGCATCCCGGCTATGCCGGGACGGAGCACGTCGGGTTTTCACCAACCAGGCAGACATTGCTTGCACCAAGGGCGAAGCGCCTTGAGGTGTTCGGCGAGTCGCATGCAGGGTGAACTGCATCCTTCCAAGATCCAATCGTAAGGCGGACTTCGGCGGCATCTTGTGCCTATTTCCTTGCTTATGGATGAACGCGCCAATGAGTTTTACTTTGTTTTATGGTGTGACCACCTCAATGGGTATTGCTATGTAGCTGCATCGTGAGTGCCTTACCGTATTCACACTACGTGATGCGGTCATTCCCCTTGTGCGGAGCTACGATTCTCCACCCCGCACAATATGATCTAACTCGATAACCATCATGGTGACTGCCAAAAACAAGAACAAAAAAAAACGGTACCCTGGTTGTCTAGTTCACGCCGTGATTGACATTCCTTACTGCGTCGTTGCCAACCAACGCCAACCCCCATATACATTCTTCGTATACAATGTTTTACAGAGTCGGTGCCAACCGAGGCCAACTAATACATGTATATCTTACGTGGGAGGGAGGGAGGGAGGGAGGACGGGGGGGGATTGCTTGCCCCTGCTACTACAGAGTGGTTAATTCTGTGATCTGCGCTACGAAAAGAAGCGACTGTTTTGCTACCACCGGAGAAAAACTTTTTTGCGGAGAGATGGTGGATGGAGTGGAAGATCAAGACACAAGCTCACGTATCATAAAATCGTTATTGTTGTGCTTTGCCGTCGAGTCATCCCGACGCAAAGGGGGTTGCAGCGGAAGTTGCCGAGCTCCAAGCACGCGGAGAGCTCAACATCTCACCCGGATCGAAGCGTGCCTTTCCTGCAAAGCATTGCTATATCGCGCAAGAAACTCCGTCTATCAAAATCTATGCGCTACAAGTAGTGCTACACACTGGGGCAACCACCACATACGAGCGATTCTACGATAGCCCCCCTCCCCAAAAACCAGCGATTTTCTTTAAAACGAACGCTTCACGGCTGTTCGGCACGCGAAAGGATACCGTGTTGAAAAAAAAAGCATCCGTATGTTTTCACCTGTGTCTATCGATCGACGACGTCGGGGTGTCGAGGGACACCGCATTTCGGGAGATCCGACCGGGAGCTTGTTTTGAAACCGCCGATTTCGTTAATGAAAAGTTGGGGGGGGCTACGGTAGTAAGACTCATACTCCCAAAAAATGTATCAGACTAACCGGCCATTCCTTGACCCCAGGAGCTCAACCGGCCAGAAACGTTTTGGTCCAAAACGTGCACGACCCATACCGTGGGGCGATCGGTCCCATCATTCCCTAAAGAAGAAAGCCTACGGAACTGAATGGAAACCCATCGTTCATATCGTTAGATATTTTTGTGGCGTCACGCATGTTTTCGTTCGTTGATTTCCCAGGAGAGGCGGCAAAGGGCGGCTACAACCATCCAAACGTTCGTGCGCGACCTGACCTACAATGCCATGATCTCGAGGTATGGCATTATGCGTGGCTCGCGCTTGGCTGTGCGCTCGTTTGGCTTTGGCTGGGTGATGGTTGTGTGATGGTTGTGTGCCACGGAGAGTTCCATAACAAAAAAGTAGCCGATGTAAGCGGTATTTGCTAGGCGTGATGAACGTAGGACGCGAATCGGATGTGGTGGTTGCAGCTGTACGTACTATTAATATCAATAGCGCGGAAAATACTACGGTATACGGGAGTAGTGTAGTGCTATATATTTTACTATAGTATTATATCCTTATATCCTGACAGCATTGTAGCATTGTAGCACTATATTATTCATACATTACAGTATTATAGCATTACACAGTATTATCGCATTAGTTTTCTCTTCTAGTATTCTAGTGTTCCAGTGTTCTAGTATTATACCTGGTAGGCACTATGGTGTTATAGTAACATGATATCATTTTAGTATTTTACAATGACCCGTGCTACGATGGATGCATTAAGGTATACCTTTTTTTGGCTAAAACGGGTTTCTTGACCCCAAAACCGCCGGACAAAAAATGGCAAAAAAAAACCCCATGTCATTCTTGTTTTGAAAAAAAAAGGTTTGTTTTTTTGTTTCGTGTACTTATACAGGCCATGGGGGGGGGGTGTTTTTTGTTCATCGGCCTTGGAAAACTTTTCGTTTTTTCGTTTAGCGGTATCGGGTGCTTAGGCTGAGGCATAGAGCACCTCCGGCGATAGAGCCTCTCAGATCGTTTTTGTTGGTTCACCTCTGTCATATACCGAAGCCATGGCTGCGTCATACCCCCCTCTTTTCCGTTTAAGCGCTCGAGTGGCCCTCTGCACATCAACGTACAAACAAAAAAACGGAGACGTTCCATTGTGCCGAGTCGGCGCGGCGGAAACAGGCAACTCTACGCACATGCAGGCGGTACGCATATCTCTCCCGAAAAACCGCAAAATCCGTCACGCCGGTGAAAGTAATAAAACGCGACGGCAGTAGTAGCGAAACGTACTTTGTTTTCCCTGTGCGAGGCTTGCCTTACCTGAGAGGAGACATGCTCTTCATCCGCACGAACTGCCTTTTCGAATAGAAACTGAGAAGCGCGGCCCGATGAAACAAACCGAGACGCCCTACGTTAATATATATATCGGAGAAAAAAACATGAGTTAGTATTGCAACACGAGACGATTGTTGTTTTTTTTTTCTCAGACGGTTTCTCGTTATATAATCCTCTTGAAGCCCCCAAATCCCTCTCGCTATACTATCTTCAAGTACTCCCCCCCCCCAAAAAAAAAAAAATGGGTTTTCACTTGTCAAGGCGTTAAGGAGCCCCGTCATGCGGAAATAAAAAACGAGCAAGGCTACGGCAGGGTAGGGGGAATGTTAATGCTTGAAAATGTTAACAACGCATGTTAATACATGCATGTTAAATACCTCATTTTTTGCTACCGGGTTTTCACTCACTCGCGCTGGTGACTCCGCAACTCGCGGACGAAAATAGTTCACCAGGAGGCTTGTTTAGGCGCAGCAGGCAGCGCAGCAAACCCGTGCCATTGGGGGTTTCGATATCGCAAGAAATTAAAACAGCACTCGAGAAAGCTCAATAAGGTCCTGCAAAAAAACAAGAGACCAAGGCTACGGTAGGGGGAGTACCCCCATTTTCACTGGTGTGTTTGAGCCACTCGCACGAGTAGCTCTGTATCCTACGGATGAAGATGGTTTAGGTACTTCGTTTGGCGCAGCTTACATCACCTTTGCATTGCGGATTGCTTTCGTCAATGTGAAACATAAAGAAAACGTATAATTGCATAGGAACAAAGGGGTTACTCGCGCGAGTGACCCCTAGCCACTGAAATAAAAGGCCCAAAAGGGGAACCCCCTACCGTACGTAGCCTGGGTCAAGAACAATAAGCAAAAGAACACGGGGGCGTGAACGTCTCGCTTTAGAGCCCCCAAATCCCTATACAAACTTTGGGCCAATTCGTGAAAAAAGAGTTCCCAGTGCTGAAGGCGTTAAAGCCACCCCCGTGTACCGTAGCCACGGCCAAAAGTGCAGTCTTTGTCCCTTACAGCACAGAGTAGCAGCCTTTTGCGCGCGGATAGAGCGTAGTATACCTTTGCGGGGTTTTTAGGCGTTAACCCCTCCTAGTCCAATATGGTCAAACTGAAAAAACAAGAATGAAATAGTTGTTGTTGTTGTTGTCGTTGGTGTTGTTGTTGTTGTTGTTGTTGCTGTTGTTGTCGTTGGTGTTGTTGTTGTTGTTGTTGCTGTTGTTGTTGTTGTCGTTGTTGTTGTTGTTGTTGTTGTTGTTGTTGTTGCTGTTGTTGTTGTTGTTGTTGCTGTTGGTTGTTGTCGTTGTTGTCGTTGTTGTTGTGGTTGTTGTTGTTGTTGTTGTTGTCGTCGTTGTCGTTGTCGTTGTTGTTGTTGTAGTTGTCGTTGTTGTTGTTGTTGTTGCGCCGGATTTCTTGCTTACGATCAACCTCGGTAGCACCCCGGTAGTCTTGTGATAGCCTCTTTCTTCTTCTCTTTTTTTTTCGATTTACACGGCTATCTAAGCTACAGCGTTTTTTTGAGCACGAAATCCGCGCTCATGGCATCAGCTCGATTGAAACGCCAATCTTAAACGAAAACGATAGAGGTGCACCAACCATCGTTTTTTCTATGCGGTGTTCTTCAGTTCGGGAGCTTAAGACCTTTCTAAGGCCAAAACTGATCTGGAAAGAAAAAAAAAAACTGCCACACACCGGATGAAAATTCTCACGGCCTAGATACGCAACGAGAATCAAGCTTCTTTTTTTTTTGGCGTATTTCCAACGATTTTGGATTAAGAAGGGTTCCGTAATTCAAAAACCATTTTAGCCAAAAAAAGGTATACCTTAATGTCTCTATCGTTTTTGGCGTATTTCCGATGATTTTGGGTTAGTGAGGGTTCCGTCATTCAGAAACCATTTCAGCCAAAAAAAGGTATACCTTAATGTCTCTATCGTAGCACGCGTTTTGAAAAGCTTCTGACCAGACCCGACCCGACTCGACCCGACCTATGCCATCCGAAATACCTCCCCGACCCGATCCGCCGAGACAGTGCACCAACGCTGATCCGACCCGCGGGCCAGGCTATGACTCGCGACGAAAAATATCGAATGTCATGGGCCGGGTGGTCATGCGTTTCTTGTATGCTACCTACCTCGCCACCGGCGGCACGAAAATCCACCTTGTATGTTCGAGGGGGACGTAATACGAAACTCATTATTTTTTGTTCATGTTTTTTTTGTTTTTGCTCATCCCATCTATTATCTTCGCTTCCCCCCCCCCCCCCCCCCCCCCCCCCCTCTCCTTCTCCCTTCTACTACTCGTAACTCAGGTCCGGGGTCAATAAGCAGGCCCTTCTCCCCTTCTCCCCTCCTCCCCTCCTCCCCTCCTCCCCACTTCGGTACGCGCCTTCTTTTTTCATCGCGAGAATACTTCTTCAGTCCTTTCTTTTCTCGTCGACTAGAAATCGGTCAATAAAAAAAAAATATATATATACATACATATATTGCCGTTTTCGAGGGGGATGGCACCGACTGCTAAATTGATCCCGTTGCTGGCTCCTCTCTTCGCTCTTTTTGTCCTTGCAAAAACGCTTTGCTTTGCGCTGCATTTTTTGTAGTTGCCCCTCTTCCGCTTCCGGCCTCCTTTTCGTTGAAAACGTTTGAAGCTGTCGTATACGTGGAGACTTTGCTCAGTACAAAAGCGAGGACACTTGGAAAGCTTTTCATTCACTCTGCAGCTAGAGTAGTAGCTGTGTATGTACCGACCAATCCAACCCCCCCCCCCCCCCCTTGCCGGGCTTCGTTCCTGCTGAACTCCTTGATGACCAGACGTCGAGATCTGTTCAGAAGCGTCTGCCAGCACGCGGTGATCAGATCGAAAGCGAAGCAATGTTCCGGGAAGGCAATCGGCGGCCTGGGCAGGCGATTCATGCAGAGGAGAAAGTAAGTGGGTGCTGACGACCACGGGTACGGTGTACGGGGGTTCACGTTTTTTGGGGCCTTTTTTGTTTATAAGTATTTGCAGCGTGGCTCGGGGTCAATCTAGCGCGAGTGGCCCCGAAGCTGCTATTTCAGCTCGAACCGTGATGTTTGGTTTTGGCGATCGTTTGAATCCGCAATCGACTGGAAAAAAAGCCTAAGGTTATTTTTTCTTTCGTTCTCTCTTTTTTGTGTAAGCCTTTTCACCGTAGCCTGTGTGTATCACCTAATGATGCATAATCTCACGTGCCGTAGCGATAGAGTTTTCTTTTCTTCTTTGTTTTTTGGTGTGTGTATTTTTTTTTTCTGAATCTAGCGTTTTATTCTTATTTTTTTTTTGTTTTTCCCCCCTTAAGGCGAATTGGTCATTAAAAACACCAAATCCAAGTGTTTTTGCAAAAAACAAAACAAACAAAAACATATTGTTGTGTTCGTCAATGGACGTCATTCTTGTTTTGCGTTGAAGGAACAACAAACTGAATTATCGTCAAATGAACGCCACATATATATATATATATATATCCTGCTGGTGTATATTTTGTGCACATGAACATGGTTGGTTTATTTTTTTCAGCGAGTGGCCCCGAAGCTGCTATTTCAGCTCGAACCGTGATGTTTGGTTTTGGCGATCGTTTGAATCCGCAATCGACTGGAAAAAAAGCCTAAGGTTATTTTTTCTTTCGTTCTCTCTTTTTTGTGTAAGCCTTTTCACCGTAGCCTGTGTGTATCACCTAATGATGCATAATCTCACGTGCCGTAGCGATAGAGTTTTCTTTTCTTCTTTGTTTTTTGGTGTGTGTATTTTTTTTTTCTGAATCTAGCGTTTTATTCTTATTTTTTTTTTGTTTTTCCCCCCTTAAGGCGAATTGGTCATTAAAAACACCAAATCCAAGTGTTTTTGCAAAAAACAAAACAAACAAAAACATATTGTTGTGTTCGTCAATGGACGTCATTCTTGTTTTGCGTTGAAGGAACAACAAACTGAATTATCGTCAAATGAACGCCACATATATATATATATATATCCTGCTGGTGTATATTTTGTGCACATGAACATGGTTGGTTTATTTTTTTCGACACGTGATGACAAAAAAAGGTGCACCAACATTTTTTTTTTTTTTTCTAAAGGTTCCTTAATTTGGGAGCTTAAGACATGTACATTGTCCCAAAAAAAAGATTTTGGAGAAAACGTAAAACTGCTTACACACCGGGGAGATGAACAATCCCATCTCTGGCCTAGGTACACGACGAGAGTCAACATGAAAAAAAAAAAACTACCTATTATTTATTTATTTTCTGACGATTGTGGGAAAAGGAGCCCCGTCATTCAGAAAACCATTTTCGCCAAAAAAAGGTATACCTTAACACCTCTATCGTAGCAAGCGCTTTTTTGGCTGAGACAGCACAGATATCGTCGAGAGGATTGGCTGAAAACAAAAAAAACGCACCACCTCTAGACTACCCAGATATCGTCTCGAAGCTTTAGGGTAATATTTTGGGCAGAAATATCGGATTTTTTTCGATGTATACACATATAGATATACATACATACATTTTTATATGGCTGGTGATACTTTGTTTTGTTTTTCCATCGCCATATTTTGTTTAGTTGTTTCGTGCGCCATTTTCTGTTTTGTGATTTCGTGCGCCATTTTTTGCTGTCCGGGGCCCAACTTGGCGGAGATGCAGTCCACCTTCAGCGACTGCCCTTTTGGGGCAGGCTGTCGTCACGAGTGTCATCCATCCCCTCTCTCTCCACGGGTATTCGGGCCTTCTTTTTTCAACGGGCATGTTTAGCATTTCAGTATTCCCCCACTGCTCGTTGATTTGCATCGTACAAAAAACAAAAATCACGCTCTCTCACAACTCTCGGCCTTTCCCTTTTGCAAAAGAAAAGTATTCTCTCGTGCAAGATTCGAACCTACGGCATCGACCTTCAGCAACAGATAACAACGCGCGGCTTTGTTAAACACCAAATAATTACTGCCCTTACGCCCTCCTCCTCTCCTTGCCCCCTCCCCCCCCCCCCGGCCCAACCCCCCCCGCTCGCGAAAGATATGTTAAAACACGCCGGTCGGTGATCAAGTGCCAGGCGGTGGTGCGAGGCTGGCTTGGTCGGCGGTTAGCCGAGTCGCGCCTCGTGTACACCCAAGACGTCGGCGAGGCAAGGGCCGCGGGGGCTGTTCGGTGGGAACAGCTGCTGAGGAGGCGCGAGGAGGAGGAGCTGGTGAACGGCGCCAGGATGGAAGATCTGGGGGCAGACTTGGAGTTGCAAAAGGTTTGTACCGTGTACATATAGCGGCTTTTTTCTAACAGACGAGGAGTTTTTTTGAAATCCACTTTGAAGGCGGTCGGGAGGTCAGGGGGGGATCGGTGGAGAGAGGGTTTCAGGGGTGGGGGGCATCTACAACTGGCAGATTATGATCTAGATTTTCTTTTCTACTCGCAAGAAAGCGTTCTTTTTCCACTGCCGGGTGCCGCCTCTCTTGCGGTCGCGGAGGGGGGGGGGGGGGGGGGGCGGGGCGGTGGCGGGGGGAATGCGGGGGGTGGGGGGGGGGAACGGGAGGGGGGGGGGGCGTGAGGGGGAGGAGGAGGGAGGGTTGGCTTCACACAGTCGTGGGATGCGAGGAAAGGAAGACCTGGTGAAGACAGCACTGCGACGCGTGCTGCGGGAGGTAAGCGGCATACAGGTAGCCTTTTTTAAAGCTAAAATCCTTCTGTAGCTGGTGAGAGTAATGTAGGGGGAATGTTAATACGCCCCCCTTTTTCATGGCCGGAATTGAGGCACTGGAGCATGAGCGACCCTGTACCTCACCCTACCCAAAAATCTACGTTGGGCGATTTTGTTTGGCGTGCAGCTTAGCTTATCCACGACATTGCGCATTCAGATCGCAAAAACTAAAAACGCGGCACGAAAAAATACCCTGAAAACCGCAACCAGGCATCTCTAGCGCGAGTGACCCGCGCGAGCCCACAAAAAAGAGAGAAGAATTAAAAATGGGCCCAAAGGTGACCCCCCCCCCCCGCCCCTCTCCTACCGTACGTTTGGTCTCCTTAAGTCTTCTTAACCCTAAAATATCGTCGGAACGCTGCCGTTTTTGTGTTTTTTTTTGTGCGAGGCGTGACTGACACACGCTCTACTTATAGACGACACACGTTAAGGTAGCAGGCGCACTGGCTCGTTTTTTTCGTTTCTTGAGAGTGGTGGCTTGAGGGAAAAAAAAAAACAGATTTCGAGAAAAAAAGCAGATTTCGAAGAGGAAAAAAAAAGAACCGGGCTTTTCACGGGTCAGGTCGAGAGGAAAAACGAAAAACCTCCTTGATCCGGCCCGGCCCGTCCCGTCCCGTGAGATTTCTCATACCTTCTCTCTCGACCTGACCCCGCTCGACCCGGGATTTTTTTTAAAAGCTCTTGACAATGATCGACGGGTCCGGCCGTGACCCGTGAGAAGCCCTGAAAATTAAAAGGCCAACCCGATGAAATGACCTACGTAGGCACTGAAAAAAAACATGATATTTTTTGTTAAAAATAACAAACAAGAACCGGCTTTTTTATTCGACGATTTTTTTTATCTCGAGAAACGTTTCTGCCTTAAAACCCATTTTCTTTCTGTCGGGGGTGCACCAATATTTTTTCGTCCTATTAATAGTAGGCGCCTACTATCTTAAAGGAGATCTACGTATGCCTCGTGCGGCAAAACTCGATCTTGGAGTAGATTCAAAAACTGGCCAATACGCAAACCGCAAACCGAAGAACAAGCCCACAACTATATTTGCCATACAAAAACAACAAAAAAAAACAAAATTTCGATGGGTTTTGAGACAAGGAGCGCCCCCCCCCCCAAAAAAAAAAAAGTGCGTGTGTTTCTATTTTTTTTTAATGTATGACACTACAGTAGTAGGCCCCGGGGGGGGGGTTGTCACCGGGGGGTTTGTTCGTCGGGGTTTGCCCTTTAAGGGTGCTCAAAATCGGTTCTTGGGTGACGTATGTACCAGAAGGAGCATGCTACGATAGAGGAATGTGATGGTACTGCGAGTAGGGGACGGATGCGTGGTTGGTCGGTATTGGAAAGCGTGGCCCTGTCCAGTTCCGGTGTTTCTGGTTGGTTTTTCCTCCTGGCTCGCTGGATAGACTCGAAAGCTTTTATGGCATTATTTCCCTACATGGAATACTATAAGACAGACATTTAACTGGGTCAAGTAGGGTAGGGCACGGTGGTATCGCAGGGTAATGCAGGAAAGTGTGTGTGCAGGATAGTGAGATGGGGGGGCGTCCTGGTTGGCCCATCATCGTCATCTACATTATCGCCCACATCTATGATGGCCTTGACGTGAGTGTGACATCTAATATCGCGTGGTTTCGCCTCAACCATGACATGGTTTCACGCCGAATCGATATAAGCTATCCTTCTACGGAGGGCGCTGCATTACATCAGGCCACCCTGAATAGTCGTAGATGCAGATCACATGACCATCAAAGGATGTCAAACGAAACATCCAGAATCGGAAAGGGGATCGAAGACGCGGCTATCCGAAACAAACGAAAATGATGCCATGGATTCCCCCACATGCCGTAATATTGAGGCTAAATTGTCTCCTTGCAAGGTATACAAATCCTATGACATGGAGCTCACATAGGTAGCACTTTTTGCCTATTTTTTTTGTGAATGGCGGGACTCCTTAACCAAAAATCGTCGGAAAATATATAAGTAATGGGCCATTTTTTTATATTTTGCGAGTTGTGTGCCTAGGCCATGGGATTTTTCATCCGGGGTATGTCAATATAATGGCAGTTTTATTTTTTCTCCAAAATCCGTTTGTGGGAGAGATCTTAAGCTCCGAAATTGAGGGGTAGTATTTGGAAAAAATGGGGTGCACCTCTTTACCAAGCCAAGACGCCCCAGACAAATAGTGGTGCAGAAGAAAGAGCCATCTCACGGGGTGTAGGGCTGCAGTAGATTCTAAGAATTTTCCTGAGCTTCTAAGTTGAGGAGATTTATTGACACACCATGACTTCGAAGGCGTTCGCTCGCGCAACCCGATCGACGTTATGTGCCCCCCCCCCGGTGATCTAAAACCATATTATTATACTCGTGAAATTCTTTTAGATACTCTAGTCGGTAGTTCCTGATTCGAAGGGCTCATGCAATCAGAATGGATGCCAGAAAACGCCATCATGTGCCTCAAGAAGTACAAACTCCTAGGCCGTCGGACGCACGCGTGCTACGACACTATGAGAGGCATTTAAAGGTATACCTTTTTTTGGCTGAAATCGTTTCTGAATGACGGAGCCCTCCTTAACCCCAAACCGTCGGAAACGCCTTATTTTGTTTCGCATGATTCTCGTGTTATACCTAGGCCATGACCCTTTTTTTTTTTTTCTCATGCGGTACGAAAGGCGCCCAGGTTTGACGGCTTCCACGGTGTCCAGAGGTGTGCACCACGTCTTTTGTGGGGTTCCTCGATTTAGGGGCCTAAGACGCCTCTCTCAAAACTGATCTGGAGAGAAACAAAACTTGTAATAGAGTGTCAGTATATCTGGCAATAGATTCGGTAAGATAGTCCGCAGAGTCATGGTCTATTGGCCACAAGAAGATTCTCATGAACGGAATATTTTAAGTGGAGCGGATGACCCGTAGAATTTAGCTAGCTTATACCACAAGAGCGTTCTCGGTAACCGAACGTTCTTCCTCTGGACAAGATAGATAGAAGTGAGCGCGTTAGGCGCTCATGGGAATATAGAACATCTGGGAGAACGTTCCTTGTACGTTCCATAGGTAAAGGTCCGGAAGAGAGCACAGCAGCAATGCTGGGGTGAAGCGAACTCTGTGAGCTTCACGCCACCCCCGTGCTCTCACTCCTCCTCCTCCTCCTCCTTCTTCTCCTCCTTCTCCTCCTCCTCCTCCTCCTCTTCCTGTCTCCTCGAGCTGGTCATAGCTCAACGCCAATAATGAGAAATCTATAAAGAAGAACCGGTGCTGTCTCCAAGCGAAGCTGATACCCCTGCGTCCCTTCCCTCTCACCTTCCGGCACCACGACACCTTCACAAACTGCTAGACCGGTTGAAATATCCCATGGCCTACAGGTACACGTCGAGAGTCATGCAAGAAATAAGGCGCTTCCTACGGTTTTGGGTCAAGGAGCCCTGTTATCCAAAAACGATTTCAGGCGAAAAAAACGATACCTCTATCGACGCAGAGGCGTCGTGTTTTTGTCTCTTACCACAGTTAGTTTTTGGGAGGGGTCTTAACCCCTTTAGAGCCCCCGAACCCCTCCCGATACTACATCCAAGTAATTTCGTCCCCAAAAACGGGTTTCCAGTTGGAAAGGGAGTTATGCTCACAAATTTGAGGAACCCCAAAAAAAAAAAGTGCTGGGCACATGCATGCTCTATCGTAGCACGCGTCGTGGGACGAGTCTCAATCTCTGCCGTGTAGCACGAGCTGAGGTATGAATTTGTTTTTGTACTCCTAGGCTGCGGTGGGGGCGGGGGGGGGGGGGCACGGGTAACTCTAAGAAGACCTCGCACCGACAACAAAGAAAGGTTTCAGGCGTTTTTTTGATTTTCATTTGCGCAGCGTAGCTTACCCCCACTCCATCGCGGTAGATTCATATCTCTGGCAAAAATTGCAACATCGCGAAAGCTTGAGACGGCGTAGAAACCGGAAGCTGGGGTGGGGGGGGGGGGAGTCACTTGCGCGAGTGACCCCAATCTTGAGCTGGCTCCTGCAAAAAAAGAGGCCCAAAAAATTGAACCCCCCCTAGCGGTGCCTTAATCAGGATTGACTATTCATCGCCTGCTTGCATATATTTTTTTCGTTCTTGGTTTTTTTCAGGGTAGTCCTCGGGAAAATTCCCGAGGTAATTTTCCCGTGCTGTACGTCGGTCCCGGTACTCGGCGGAATACCGTCATATTTGGGCAAACCGTGTACCGCCGAAGGCCGTACCGTCAAAAATCGAAAAACCGTCAACCGTTTAAAAAGTACCGTCATTTTGCAGCACCGCCATAAAAGTACCGTCAAAGAAGCGAAGTACCGTTTCCCGTTTAGAAAAACCGTCATATTCAGAACCGTCAAAGATTGTAGGGTGATGGTTTTCATTGAATGTTTTCATGTTTTAGGTTTTATTGTTTTATTGTTTACAGTAGTAGTATTGTTTTATTGTCTCATTTGGTGCTAAATGTCTAAATGTTGTTTCGCGTGAGGCTGGTGAGTTTGTCAGCTTGACGGTTCGACGATTAGTCTAGCCTCTATTCGTCCGTTCTATATAGGTATGCAGGAACATCAGCGGGGTGGTGCCGGCATGCTTGATCGCCGCCCGGCAGGTACTGTCAAGTATTTCGTCATTCGTAATTCTGTATTTCTCAGTGGCGGAACCGTCATATTTCAGTACCCTCAAAAAAGTGCCGTCAAATTTGGCAGTACCGGGACCGGTACCGTCGTTTTCCAGTACCGCCAAAAAAGTACCGTCAAATATCGAAAAACCGTCTACCGTCTAGAAAATACCGTCACTTTTCGATACCGCCGAAAAAGTACCGTCAAATTCGGCGATACCGTGTACCGCAAAAAGTGGTACCGTGAGAAATCGAAATACCGTCAACGGTTTGAAAAGTACCGTCATTTCGCAATACCGTCCGATCTGGTACCGTAAAAAAAAACGGTACCGAGGACTACCCTGGTTTTTTTGGACTAAAATCGTAAATTTTTGTCCTAGTTGGAAGAGTTTCAGATAATAATAATTGAAAAACATGGTGCACTCTCGTGCTCTACTGGTGCAGCGTGTGGCCTACCGAGAGCATGTCCAGGGTGGAAGATCTGGGGGAAGATTTTGAAGCTGAAACGGTGTTGCATGATCTGTTCTGTTCCGCTGCCCAACGTATCTGTTGCGGTGCGGGGGAGACGTGGAGCTGGGGGGGAGCTCGGGAGGGACAGTGGGGGGGGGGGGGGGAGGGAATAGCCGCACTGAATGGGGATACGGCATGACAGGCGTCTGAGGGAACCTTTATCGTTTCTGAAACACAAAACAACGGCTTAATAAAACCTCTGTAAAGCGAAATATATTTGGTACTTTATCTGGTACGATTTGTGGGACAAAGCCGGCAAAGGCGCCTCTCCTTTTCTGTGGCAACTGCACGAGAACATGTAGCGAAACAACATCGTCGAGTGTTGACCGAACAAGCAAACTTTGGTTCGGTATCACAGGTGTTCATGAAGTACTGCCGTTTTGGAGATCGTCGAAACGAGGGAAGGATGGTAGAGGCCAAGCTTACCGCTCTCTGCAAGGACGCAGGCATCACCGACGCCAAGCGCTTCCCCGCGCCGAGGGTGGGCATCTCCTTCGCCAAGGTTAAGTCCAAGGTACGGAAAGCGAAGGGGTTTGCTTTTGGGTCTGTATTTCTTGGCTTGTCCTGGCGCGTCTTGACTTGTCTTGGCTTGTCTTCGATTCGGTTCAGTTGGTTTCCATTGCCTCGGGCCTTTCTTCGCCTTGCCCTTGCTTGTCTTTGCTTATCTTTGCTTGTCTTCGCTTTGTTTTGAATTGGCTCGTCTTGTCTTGGTTTAACTCGTCTTGAGGCTTGACTCGTCTTGTGGTTATCTCTCGTCTCGTCTTGTCTTGTCTTGTCTTGTAAAAAGCACTTGTCTTGTGTCTCGTCTTGTCTTGTCTTGTCTTGTCTTGTCTTGTCTTGTCTTGCCTTGCCTTGTCTTGTCCTGTCCTGTCTTGCCTTGACTCCTCTTGAGGTTTGACTTGTTTTGAGGTTTGACTCATTTTGTTGTTTTCGCTCGTCTTCTCTCGTCTTGCTTTGTCTCATCTTTGTTTTATTTACGCGGATTCGTTTTGCTTGGTTTCGTTGGAATTTTCGCTAAAACCCTCGCTTGGCTTGGCCGACAGGACCTGAGCTACCTCCCGTACGCAAGCTTTCTGGCCGTGCTCGACGACATCACGGCACAGCATTCCGAAGTAAAAAGGCTAGCAAAGAAGGCCGTGGCGGTGGAAGCAGACGAGAGGGTAGCAACCACCACCGCATCCACTATACCTGCCGCCACGTCTACAGCCGTAGCAAGACAAGACAATCATAATGGGAGCGGTCTCACAAGCTCTTCTGGGTCAGGTTTACATGGGGAATATCCTGGTTCGGACAGGCACGAGGACGCCGCCTTGGTGCCGAATAACAAACCCAGCAGAAGTCCCAACGGTATAAAATCACCTCGAAACGTGTCTACACCGGGAAGCGATAGAGGGGAAACATCAATAGCGACGGTGACAACAACGGCAGCAACAGCAGCAGCAGCAGAATCACCGACAGGCGAAGGAGGAGAGGGACCAGTGGGCGGGGTGAATCCAGCAGCTGGATTTGGACCGAATGACCAACGCCTGCTTGTTGCTCTCCAACACTACGTGCTCGTCAAGTCCGACGCTGGAAGGGAGGTGCGGTTTGTGCGCTGATTGCCCGAAACATCGTGTACCTGCTGGGGTGAAACTATGGCACGCATCAGGATAAACGGATTTGTGCCACATGCGTGACCCGTGACCCCCCCCCCCCCTCCCCTCACCCCAATCACCCCTCCCCTCCATCCTGCCTTCACCCCCGTTCCCCGTCCCTCCCTCCTCCCTCCTCCCCACCTCTTCTCCCATCTTTGACGCAACAAAAACGCCGTCCAAGGTTTGCGAAGAATTGAAGTCAGCAGGGAGGGGAGCACGACATCGCGCCTTGATGCGGCTCGAAGCGGCGGCGATACACGTACAGGCGTGTGTGGCTAGGGGCTGTTACGGAAGGGGACTGGCAAGCGAAGAACGAAAGCGGCGGGGCGTAGAGAGGGGTGTCGCAAGGGTTAATTGGGCCGCTTCGGTAATACAGACTAGGCGAGTGTCGAATGCGGGATATTTTTCTGCCGGTGTTGAGCGTTTAGGTGCCACCGCAAAACTTGTACTTCAACTTCTAACTGTGACACGATGAAACGAGCCGAGACACACATGATGGCAGAGGGTGATGCACACTGGGTGGAACTCGATCGAGCCTTCAGCGAAAGCAAAAAAACGCATCTAGTTCGAGTCTCCGCGCCCACGAAAAATTCTCCGCGTGATAACATACCTGAACGCATACACGGCATCCGTACTATTTTGATATTATTATTGTCCAGTGCACCCCATTTTCCGCAGGCGGATACAATACAAAAAAACCATACGCGGAGTGTTGCTCGCTCCACCTCTTCCCCCTCTGTTTATGCCTCTTTTTACCGGGTTTCAATAGGTAGGGTAGGCGTGGTGTGGTCAAGCCTGCCGGGGAGACAGATATGTTCCACTCTCATCGCGTAAAATGTGCTGACCCCTGGCGTGCAACCACAACCCTTTGTGTCACGGCAGACGCACGACGCGGTGGACTGGGACGCAGGAAACATGCCGCGGTAGACACATGGGGGTAGCACCACGGTGTTTTTTTCTGAAGCGACCCCTCTTTTTCGCAGCTCATATATATCCCAATCCAAACCCTGAACTTGAGCCTAATCCTGAAGACGAACCTCGACGAAAACAACCCCATGGTCTATCCTAGGTATCCTACTAATGAGTATAATTGGGAAGACAAAACACAAGAGTCGTTCTGCGGGGGCAGCCCCGCCAACTTTTCTTCAACGAAATCGCCAGTTTTGAAACCAGCTCCCGGCCGCAACTCCTGAAATATGGTGGTGCCCCTTGCGGCCCCGACGTAAGCGTTCGATCGTCCTTTGCGCAACAGGAAAATACATGGCAGTACGTTTTTCATCGCATCCTCCCTGGTGTTGAGCAGCCGTAAAACGCTCGCATTGAACAAAATTTACTGGTTTTGGGGGGGGGGGGGCTATCGTAGAATCAGCCACAATCAAGCAACTCGGTGTGCCAATGACTTTCAGTAGTTCGTCACTTTTAGAGAGCCCCATCACCAATCCTTAATCACTAATCACTAGTCACTCCTTAACGCTTCGGCCTAAACCTACTACCAAAAAAAGCTGTTGTTCTGGCAAGCGTCGCAGGGGGCTTCGTAGCTTCTGCCAGGTGAGGAAGAGAGCTACAACACGTGAAAATCTTGCATCTCCGATCTCTCTCTCTCTCTCCCTCTCAGCGGGCTGCCTGCCGTCCTTTGCCTCTCCTATGATATCAACACGACAACATGCCTTCCCTAAATATATACGATTGTTAAACAATAGGGTGCGCGCGTTTCAAGCACGGGTTCGCGTTTCGAAGTTGGCGCTGACACGGTACTATCGGTGCCTGGACGGCCTGACCGAAGCGGAGTACTACTTTGACCCAAAAACAGGTGCGCAGTGAGAGTAAAAAGAGAATGCTGGGACTCCGGACAAATAAGTTACCAAGAACCCGCCACACTCCAAGAAACAACAACTATATATTCCCCTGCATTTCACTAGTCTTTTTTCTGTTGTATTCTGTCTCGCTGTGGGCATTTAACGTAACTACTGTTGGATTGGATGAGAGGCCTCCTGTGCTGGCCTATGGTCCCTGTCCATACCTCGCTGCGCGTACTTGGGTTTAGCAATAGGTCCGGGGGGCGGATTTTAGTCTCCACCCAAACACCCAAAGGTCCTTAACATTGCCTCAAATTCGTAGTTCAAGCATGAGAGCATTAAAAGCGTTAAGTGCGAAACCGGCGAACGTCACAAATCCAAGCCAGCCGAGCACATGAAAAAAATTGGGTTCCACATTTATTTTTGCGAAGTACCTGAATACACCATTTTTTAAAAGTTCTTGACAACCTATATGTACCTTTCTGCGCGTGCTGCCTGCCTTGTATGTTACGTCGTGCATGGCCTACTGCAAGGGGAGTCATCGTGGACGAAGCCGAAAGTTCTGGGAAAGTTATCTATTCCCACGGTGGTCGTGGTGCCGGCGGGCGAGGAGATAATGGTGCCAGTATGCCGGGAGTGCGAGCAAGAGCCTGCCACCGAGTACGTCTATCATGTGTACCTGGCACAGGTTATGTGTGCGACCTTAACTAACTGGTTGCACATTGGTTTGGTTCTGGTCGTGGGTTTGGGTAGTAGCATAAACTCGTCCCACGCATACAAACAAATGCTTGGGCGTCAAGTAAGTGTGGACGAGCGAACAAAGCAAAATCTCAACCAAACCAAACCGAACCAAACCACCACTGCTCACTGTAAATATATGTATATGGTGTCATCGTTCACGCTGCGCTCTTTTGCGTACTTTGTAGAGAAATTTACTCAGGGTTGAGGGTTGGGGCCGTCTCTCTTTGTCACGGCCCGAAGCACAGGCTACCGTAGGCAGGGGTGTACCGTTTCCTGGCGTGCGTGGAGATCGTCAGTTGAGGAGCCCTAATTTTTTCAATTTTTTTTGAGCAAAGTGAAAAGCGCAATCCGATGAACAAACCCGTGACCCAGGCGTGGGTGTACGAGACGCCGCAACCATTTTGCAAAACAAGAACGACAATACTCAACGATTTTGCAAAACAAGAATGACAAATAATTTTTCCCATGACTTTGGCGTTGAGGAGTTCCGTCGGTCAGAAAAAAAAAACGTTTTGGCCAAAAAAAGTGCCACCTGCTGTCTAGTTGTAGCACGCACTTCTGGGCCGTGTCGTAAGCTTGTATGCTTGTACAATAGTTATATTCGCTGTTTATGCTCGGCCTTGTCCCCATCCCAAGCATGAAATGCAACGCCGTAGAAAATCAACGAAAACCAACAAAAAAAACATGACGCGCGGCGCTTTCTGTTGTTTGCTGCTGTGCGTGGAATCGGCCGTGTTGCTCTCTCCCTGTTCGGATTTCTGCTTGCGCCTGCGTGTGTGGGTTGTGACCATTCGGCGGCCACTTTTTCGCGACGGTGCTGATCTTATGCTCAAAAGGATCTGCGCGGACTGCGACGAAGACGTGCTGTGCGGCGTATGCGCGAACCGTATACATGCCACCGGGAACTTCACCGCGCACCTCCGAGTCACCATCGACAAATGCGAAGAGTGCTCTTTCCAGGTGACACAACCACCACCTCAAACGTGTATCAAGTACAACACATTGAACCTAGAATTGCAGAGATGATTCATGGGTAGCTTCAGGGAGATTAGCTCATTATGTGATTAACATCGTCATCAATGTCATCACACCGGGACTAGCTTGATTTAAATGTTCAGTGTTATCCGATGACTGAGACGGCTAGTTCCCATGGAATTTTTCTCGAGAGAACATAATCATCAACATTATCATAGAGAGT
The DNA here is from genome assembly GCA_012845835.1 of Undaria pinnatifida. Classification (NCBI taxonomy): domain Eukaryota; class Phaeophyceae; order Laminariales; family Alariaceae; genus Undaria; species Undaria pinnatifida. The sequence continues at coordinate 22,113,836 of JABAKD010000025.1, read as the reverse complement.
ATGAACCACAAGTACTCCTGTACTAGCTGGATTTTTTGTTCGGGAACCGGTGCACGATCCTCACTGATTTTCAGTCGTCGTAACCGTCATATCAATCCTCGGCTGTAGAGATGCTATTGGCCATTCGTAACGGTCTTTTTGATCTGCCGTGAGGATATTATCGAGTCGTAACGAACGGTCTTATCGATCAGTCGTAGTGGTCTTGTCCATAATAGTTCGTAATGGTCGCATCGATCGGTCGTAGTGGTCTCTATCGATCACTCGCAACGGGTATTATCGCTTCTGCAGTGGGTTACCGTCTTATTGATCAGTCGTGGCAGTCTTATCGACGAGTCTTAGCGATCTGATCGATCCTCAGTCGAATATTCCTCGTCGTGTTCAATCGTGGCGATCTTATCGGTTGTTCCGTGAATTGTTTTCATCGATCGGTCCTAACGGCGTTATTGTGATCAAATCCAGGCTACGGTAGGGGGGTCCCCTTTTGGGCCTTTAATTTCAGTGGCTAGGGGTCACTCGCGCGAGTAACCCCTTTGTTCCTATGCAATCTTACGTTTTCTTTATGTTTTACATTTACGAAATCAATCCGCAATGCAAAGGTGATATAAGCTGCGGCAAACCAAGTTCCTACACTATCTTCATCCGTACGGTACAGAGCTACTCGTGCGAGTGGCTCAAACACACCAGTGAAAATGGGGGTACCCCCCCTACCGTAGCCTTGGTCATCAGCCGGAAAAAATATTATCGGTCAGTTGTTGCAACGGTCTCGTCGACCATTCGCAACTATCTTTAACGAGATCAGTTAGTACTGTAGTGGTATGATGACCCTCGGCCGTGCGGTCTAATCGATCCGCCGTGTGTAGCGATGTTGTTGAGCACTCGCAACCACCTTATCGATCAAGCGATGAAACGTTCTCATCGACCGACCAGTCCTAGCGGTCCAACGCTACACGGTACAGGGGGGGGTCGGTCCCCTTTTCAGGGACCTTTTTTTGTGCAGAAAGTGGCTCGGGGGTCACTCGCGCGAATGAATCACTCCCCTGCTCCATGCGGTTATATGCTTTCCTGCAGTTTAATTTTTTTCAACATGAATCTCCAACGGGATAGGTAGCTACTAATAGCTACGCTGCACCGAACGAAATCGCTTGGCATGTTTTCGCCAGTGAGGTGTACAGAGTCACTCGCGCGAGTATGGCGTGGTATGATAGTATGATGGTATGGCATAGTATGATAGTATGGTACGATGATGGCTTAGACCCAGTGTAGTCAAAATTGGAGGTACACTCCTCTGCCGTAGCCTTGGTCAGCGGTCTCAATCGATCCCAGGTCTTACCAGTACTTATCGAGATCAGTCTTATCAGTCTCACCGATCAGTCGAGTAACGGTCATGTCGATCGGTCCTTTCAATGGGGTTATCGACCTCAGTCAGACAGGCCTTATCAGCCGTTCGTAACGGGTTTAAACCCGATCCTAGGTGGAAATGGTCTTGTCAATCTTCGGTCGTGGTTAAAATCGACCAATCGCAACGGTCGTATCGACAAGTCCTAACGGAATTGTCGATCAGTCACAACGAGCTTATCGACCAGTGGCAAAAACGAACGGCCCTGTCCATCCTTAGAGGCAACTATCGTCGTTCTGCGGTCGTGGCGGTCTTGTCGATCAGTGGTAGAGGAACGATCGATCCCTAGTCGTAACAGTAGTCTTGCTGATACTCGACCGCAACGAGATTATTGGTGACCAGTCGTGACGGTCTTACTGATCAGTTAGAACGGTCTAATCAACCAATCAATCTTGTCCTCGCGGTAGCAAAGGGATACAAAAAAATGGTGCCTCCACTTCCTTAGCATGGCCAAACTTTAATCCTCCTCTAAACTCATTTCGTGCAGTCCTCAATCATTAACCTTCAACTGCGCGGTATCCCTAGATAACACCAAAAACACGATAATTGTGCAACGCCACGAGGATTATGCTAACCGCTCCAGGCCTCTTTGCGCGAACTACTTTTTCTCTGGCGTGTCATTGCTGTTATACGATGAAGAAAAGCTTGATTTGTACCCACCCGGGGCAAACGTTGGATGGAAACACACGATACTTGGCTTTTTTTGTCGATGTGCATCGACTGAAAGGTGGCGGTGAAGACGTGCAAGCAGTGCGGGGACAACTTCTGCATGTCGTGCTTTAAGCATGTGCACCGCAAGGGCCGCCTGAGGCGGCACACCTTCGATCCTCTTGTACCCATGTGTGACGACTGCGGGGACAGAGCGCAGGTGCGTGGGGGCTTGGTTGTGTCTTACGTGAGCATGGTCCGCGGAGAGTGCGTGAGAGAATATCGCGCGTTGATTTACGGCCTATCTTCGTCGTCGCAATATACAGTAGAGACGCGTGCTACGATGTCTAGAGCACACCATGTTTTTCATGCGAGGCTCCTGACTTCTAGACCTTCTTGACACAAGCAAAATGGCTGGTGTGGGTGGAAAAACGTACGTGCTAACCGGAGATAATCAATCCCGGACCCATGGATCAGGTATTAAAAACGAAATTCCGTCGACGTTTGGGTAAAGAAGTCAGAAAGAGGTGTTTCAGCCTACATTACCCCGCTACATCGTAGCACGCGTCAGTAGTAGCGTATCCGCTGTCAGATATGGATACGTCAAGAGCGGTATTTAGTAAACCCCTTCTACTACCCCCCGAGAACACGTGTTGCGGAGGGTGAAACCGCAACCCCCGCTAAGACCAAATCCATGGCCTAGCCTACTGCTGTATATAGTGCACCGACTCGCGCGACCGCGGGCCCGGCGGTATCAGCTCCGAGGGCTTTCCCTCGTAGGCTCGCAGTGCGTTCGTCCATAATGCAACAGTACATTCGTTATCACACGGGGGAGTGACATGACATCGTCCATGGACCTTCCCGTTCGTATCTCCAGATTTCAAGAGCTCACAAGAAACGCCAATAATGACAGTTGAACCCCCTAACAAAGTGCATCCAACCATTCTACGGTAAAATACCCAATGAAACGACAACAGCGGTACAATAGGTATTAAAACAGTCGACTGTTTTTTTTTTTGGCAAAGTTCGGAATGAAAATTCCGACCACTTTGGGGTTAAGGATCCCCCGTCGTTCCAGAAGAGGCGTTTCTACGGTAGCCCCCCATAACTTTTCTTTCACGAAATCGCCGGTTTCAACACCAGCTCCCGGCCGTATCGCCTAGAACACGGTGTCCCTCGACACCCCGACGTCGTCGATCGTTAGACCTTCGCACACCAGAGAACATATGAACACTTTTCTCTCAATAGTATATCCTTCCTTGTGTCGAGCAGCCATGAAACGTTCGTTAAAAGAGAATCGTTCGTTTGGGAGCGGGGGGGTAATCGTAGAAGCAGTATTTTGTTGTTCCCAACAAAGCACTACCGTTGTTGTAGCACGCGTCTGGATGCGCACTTCCAAAGGGGACAAGAGAACAAGGCAAGAATAGAGATGGGGGGGGGGGGGGGGCACTCGTTTTTACTCTGCCGGGCCCGTCGCACGAGTTGCTCTAGACACAACGCAACGCCGTCTGAACTTTGAATGAACCTTTTCAAACGCGTCCTTCAAATGGCGGTCCATGTAGCGATTGATTTCGAAAAGCCTGCAGATGGAAGAACGGGGCAGCCACGCTCTTTAGTAGCTGCGTGCCGCCTCGAAAAAGAGGTTCTGAAAGCGATCCCCCCAGGCCAAGGAGAAAAATGGCCTCACCATGTTCACGAGAGCACCAGCACGTTATTTACGGTAAAAGCTGATTTGCTTCTTCCCTCTCTTATATAGACGCGTGCTAGGATATATCATAGGTGCACGCGTGCAGCACGTTTTTCTCAATTTGAGAGCTTGAGACCTCTCCCAAAAACTGTGTTGGAGAAAATAAAATAAAACTGCTACCGCGGATGCAAATCCGTGGCTTAGGTACACAACGAGAATCTTGCCAAACAATATGTTCTACTTCCGACGAATTTGGGTTAAGGAGCCCCGTCGTTCGGACACCATTTCAGCAAAAACCTGGTACCTCTATCGTAGCACGTGCCTATGAAAACAAATGATGCACCCACAGCGTGTCTGGAGTCACCAGCCGGAACAACGCCAGCAACGAGCCCAACCATTGACAAAAAAATCTCTTCTTTCGCGGGGGGTGGGGGGGGGGCGGGGGCGGGTCGACGCTCGCTCGATACAGGCTTTCAGGTGCTTTGGCTGCGAGCCGGAAGGGCGCCTGCTGCTCTGCAAGCCGTGCCAAGAGGCGAGACACTGGGGTCTGCCAGCCCACGAACTCAGCTTTCATCGGTACGTCATTCCATCAAATACCGTACCGGTATTGTACCTGATACCGTGTATGACACCTAAAACGAAAACGTAGTTATTGACTGAGGACGGGTCTTCTTATTTGGCTGGGGGAGTGTTTTATCCTCTAAACGTAGCACAACGGTGTCCGGGTTTGTGCTTTTTCTGCAAATACCGCCCTACGTTCCTTGTTGCCCTGTTTCTTGTTCTAGATGTCCTGTTCTGCACCTGCTCTCACGTCGTTGCCACGTTCTGTCCACATGGCAAACGACCTACTAGTTGTAATTTTTTTTCTCTTCAGCCCGTTACATTATCCTCGCACCACTCTAGCGCGCTCCCTCCCTCCCAGTAGCGACTCAGATCCGGGGTCACACAGCGGACCCTCTTCCTCCCTCCCCAGTTCGGTACGTGTGCCTTCTCATTTTTAATCTCGACGAGAAGAAAAATTCGGCACTTCTTCCCTGGTCGACTGACGTGTCGAATCGACCCGTGCCACAATAGAGGTGCACCACTGTTTTTTTCTGAGGCCTTCCCTCAATTTGGGATGTTTCCAATAGAACAGATTTGGAAAATTATAACAAAACTGATTGCTAAATGCTGCTGGATTAAAAAACCTCCCACCGGCCTAGGTTACACTACGAGACTATATCACGTGCAAAAAAAAAAAAACCGTCGAACTTCGGACGGCTTTGGGTTAAGAAGGGCTCCGTCCTTCAGAAACCACTTCAGCCAAAATGAGGTATACCTTAAAAACCTTTATCGTAGCGTGAGTCCGTCTATTAATGCAATAATGCAGAATACACAATAAAAATGAAAATACACTCCAGCTGTGAGATCGAGGATTTTGTCGAAACTCATCTTTTGCAAGCTGTGTGTGGTACTCCGATCGCGCGTATTACGGGTTGTGTGTCCTCATTAAGGATATAGGTGATATATTGATGTATCCCCTTGAAGGATTTATAGCTTCCACGTACAAATTGCCCGCCCGTCCGCCTCCCCCCTCCCCCCCCCCCCCTTCCCCCCCCCCCCCCTTCCCCCCCCCGCCCCTTCCCCCCCCCACCAACCTCGCTCCCTTTTGATCAAAACCAGGCCCCCACGTGCTTCAAAACTCCGCCCTCCCTTCACCGGTTATACGACTTACAGAATTCACTTGATAAACTGATGCATTTCCTTCCACAGCTGTCAGATTTTGTCCCCCCCAGAAACGGGTTTTATAGTTTCCGCGCACAGACTGGCTAACATCACCCTGTTGACCCTGATAGCTACACTGTAGTTGCCAGGGGAGTCGCCGACTTATATCCTTAATGAGGACACAAAACCCGTAATACGCGCGATCGGAGTATCACACACAGCTTGCAGAGATGACTTTCGACGAAATCTTCGATCTCACAGCTGGAGTGTATTTTCATTTTTTATAATATAGAGGCATCAACAGTTGTGTGCAAAGGTTCGGCATGAGGGGGCTCTCCTACTAATAGCGACAACAATTATAAACTACGGCACCATATGGTTGGATAATATATGTGATTCCTTCCTTCAAGCACCCGTAGGGACAAACATGTTACGTTCTAGGCGCACACCGTTTCCTTCCTGAGGCACCTCGCCTGGGGGGGAAGTTCCATTAATTTCCTTATCCCCCCCCCAGAAAAAAAAGGAGAAGAAGAAAACGACTTTTCATGGGTAAATTCTACAGCGCAACTCGATGAACAAAACACCCGCGTGACCCCTCTATCCCTAGTTGCACGAAACCGTCTTCATCAAGGCTAGATACAGTAAGGGGGTAGCCCCACTTTTCTCTCCCAGGGTTTTCCATCACTCGCGCGCAAGTGACTCTGTTCCTCGCCGATAAAAACACGTCCTAGACTAGGCAATTTATTTCGCGATATGCGTCAGCTAACCATCCCCTTGCGGGTTCTTCGTGGCGAAAACTTGAAGCAGCGCGAAACCCTATGGCTGTATGGAACAAGGGAGTCACTCGTGCGGGAGTGAACGCCGAGCCGCTGACCCGGGCTGCGATAGGGGGGCGGGGATGTGTGTCCCCTTTTTAAGAGCCGTTTTTTTCAGTGGCCCGGAGTCAGTCGCGCGAGTGACCCCTTGTTCCTTTCCTGTCTAAAAAGCTTGGTTGCTATTTTACTCATCTAGCGACAGGAACCCGCAATGCAATAGTCAGCCGCGCTGCAGCTAGCGTATCGCGTAAAGCATTTTCGTCGGTGAGGTACAGAGTCATTCGTGTGTGAGTAGGACAGAGTCTCAAAATTCCCTTAGTGGAAAACGGGTATGATACTACAATGCCGTAGCCCTGGTCAGCAGCGAACTCGTTGAATGTGAATAATCCCATCGTGTAGTCCGGACTGACTTATGGCAGAACGGCTTTGGTGTTACGTCCGTCAAGGGCACACTCCGGGGTCCGAATCCCTCCGCCCTGGTCAGCGCCGCCTACGGCAGAGTGGCCGTGATATGGTACATATCAGGCAAGAACACCATCCGACGAGGCCTTTTTCTTTGATGCTCACCCCGGAGCTTATTGACCAGAGATGAAATTTCCTTGTCTAGAGATCAACGCCACGGTAGGGGGTACCCCCCAATTTTCACCGCCCACAGTCTGAGCCACTTGCGCGAGTCGCTCTGTATATAGCTCACTGACAAACACACGAGTTAGGCGATTCGTTTGGCACAGCCTAGCTAATCCTCCCTTTGGGGATTCGTGTCGAAAAACTAAATCTGCACGAAAGCCTATGACCGCATGGAGCTCGGGGGTCACTCGCACGAGTGACCCCCAACCAACGAAAACAAAAGCCCCGAGCAAAAGGGAAAGGGACCCCCCTAGCGTAGCATTGGTCTCGAACATGAACCTTTCCTTGTGGAGGGTGGCTTTGAGCCGTAGAGCTGTTTGTTTTGGCGACTCTGGTAGCCTTAACTCCCCGTGCGGTTTTGCGTCGAAGGCGACCGCCCATAGGCATCAGCGAGGCCGTGCTACGACTAAAGGTAGCACTGTAGGCGCTAATCCTGGGGCATATTGAACCTGACTTCTCTCCGTGGAGGGTCACCACCTTATCAGAGCCGTTGAGTCATCCAAGGGTGGGTGGTTTCACTTTCCCGTTTTGAGAACCAAAACACGTTCCTGCCTCCGTTGGTAGTACTCCAATAGGTTGCTATTAACGCAGAACCATTTGCTGCAGGGGCTATTAATAGGGCATAAAAGCTTGGTCGGGTTGCGCGAAATAACGCCTTCGAAGTCATGTTCAGGGCTCGAGAAATTGAGCTAGCTCCTTATGTTGGGAGCTCGGGACATGAGTTCTTGGAATCTGCCACAACGCTGGCGTGGATTGACTCCGTTTTTTCTCTACTGACGACGCGTGCAACGGTAGCAGTAGCACTTTGATGCTTTTCGGTTCTCTGAATGACGGAGCTCCTTTTGACCCAAAACCGTCCGAAAAAAAACGCCATTTATTTTTGTTTTTTGTCCTGACTCTCGTTGCATACCTAGTTCTAGGCCATGAGATTTTTCATCCGGCAGAGGTTTCTACTTTTCTCCAAAACATTATTTTTGTTGCGGTGGACATGTCTTAAGCTCTCAACTTGAGGAACATCAGAAAAAAATTGCTTCCCCTCTATCGTAGCTCACGCGACTGACAGCAGCATAAACTTTCCGTGCGTTTTTTCGTCGAATATGACCTTCAAAAATAGAACTATGGTGACGCGGGACGCGTGCTACGATAGAGACGTTCGGCACCACGTCTTTTCTGGATTTCCACTGGCTTTAGGAGGTTAAGACACCTTTCTCCACCGAAAACTGTCTCGGAAAAAATTAAAACTGCTATGATAAACCGGATGAAAAATCCCATGGCCCAGGTATGCAACGAGAATCAGGACAACAAACAAAAATGGCGTTTTTTTGTCGATGATTATTGGGTTAAGGAGTTCCGTCGTTCAGAAAAAAATTCAGACGAAAACTGATTTCTCGCTATCGTAGCACGTGCCGCGGAATGGAGGCATGACCACTCTTTGGCTAATCAAAGTATGTTGTGAATAACAAAGATCTTTCGCCCCAAACCATCGGACGGTTGTTCTTTGGTGTGCAAGGTAATTTTCTTTAGTAGAGCGTAGGCCGCCCGTTTTCTCATCGCGTAGCACTCTCACGCGGTTTCGCGAAAAGGTCAGCTTAAGGTGACGCTTAGGATTCCTCAAGCGTCGAGCGAGTTCCCACAAAACAAGTGGTGCGTCCGTACGGTGGCAAGAGCAGTGTGGTGCGTCACGACTGACACCCTTGAGGGCGTCTACTCTCCTTGCTTGTTGGACCGAGGCGACAGGGTTCCGCGCGTCTTGTTTCAAGAGTAATTGTTGATCTATACTTGTTTGTCACACAACGAAAACCTCCCGGTGGGATTCTTATCCTCTTGCGCATAGGATCGAGGCAGTAAAGGGCTCCGGTCTATGAACGGTCGGTGAACGTGCTCGGAGAAAGCGTTCCGGGTGATAGTTATACTCCAGGATTGACTTGGATCCTTTCACGACCGTTTAAGATATTTCCGCACGTTTTCTCCTCTGTGTACTTTCAGAATCGAGCAAATTGGGTTCCGGTCGGTGAAAGTTCAGCGACTGAAAGCCGACAAGGCGTCACGAGCGAAGGAGCTGTGGATGAAGGCGGAGTCCGCGGCCGCGTTCCAGAAGAAAGTAGACAAGGAGAGGCTCAAGGCGGCCATCAAGATACAGGTCCATCTGGTTGAAGCGATAAACAAAACGAGCGCGTAATCGTTAAGCGTGTGTGGTTTGGTTTTACTCTTACGGTCACATATATCATTCATTAAGAAGCTAGGGGCGCCTAAACCACCCTTGAGAGTTAGTGCAGGGAAATGCACTTAACATGTTCGCCAGGAAGAACGCGCTTCAAAGAGCAACTTCATCATATCCCCCCCCTCTCCAACCTGAGTACCCCCCCCCCCCCCCCCCCCGACTCCGCTCTGTCATTCATAAGCAAGAAAGTAAGCACAACGTGCCGAAGTCCGTCTTACGAGCGGTTTTTGAAAGGGTGCAGTTCGCCCGTCATGCGACTCGCCGAACACCTCAAGGCGCTTCGCGCTTGGTGCAAGCAATATCTGCCTGGTTGGTGAAAATCCGACGTGCTCCGTCCCGGCATTGTAGGGACGCGAGGGTCTAAGGTCATACGACTACGGCCACGCACAAACTGAGTACCCCCCCCCTCCCCCCCCCCCCCCCCCCCCCGCCCCGGCTCCGCATTCCTGTTGCTTCGTGGACATTTTTCCAACTTGCATTCTACCCTGTACATTCTGCTTCCAGTCGGAACTGCGACGCCCGGTGCAGCCATGCCAATCTCCCACCTGCCCCCTTTTCCTTGTTTTTCCCTCTTGCCCGCTGAATTCTTCATGGCATGTCCGTGTGTAGGCGGTGTGGCGAGGGCGACTTGCACGAAAAAGGCGGAAGCTTATGATGGAGCAGCACCTCTTGTGGCGCATGCAGCGCCTTAAAGATGACCTGGTGAGGACGGCGGGTCGGGCACACACCTATTGTGGCTCAGACCGAACCGTTCGAGGAACCCGGCAGACAATATTGTTGCTTTTATAGTATCGAGAAGGGGGGGATGTTGCAAATCACCACTGGGTCTAGGAGGAAATGTACACCCATATACGCCAGCAGCAGCACCAGTAGCGGCTGTATCTCCCCAGATGGGGCGACTTCAGCACCACTCTCCTGCCCGGTCACGTTGCTAAACGATACCACCGACCGCTGCACGACCGACGGCAGATTCGAAAGACGAGGAGATACAAGATCCTTCTCTTCGTGGGCAAGGCACCTCTGCTCAAGTCCGACACCAACCAAGAGATGGTCCTCAAGCAGTATCCTAGGTAAGAAGCGCCCTGCATATCAGCCAGGATATCGTTCTCAAGCCATAGAGGCGAGCAGCACCCCCAAGTACATAGATAGCTGTTGTTCTCCAAACGCCAAACCCGAGGCAAGTCGCGCCAATAAGCATTTGCCAGGAACATGCCCAGAAATTAGTACGGGGTGTTTCATGGCGGAGTAGGCACCAGCCAGAGAGGTTGTCACTAAGCAATAGCCGAGGTACTTACGATTAGAGCAGGCATCGCCTCGCTGTTTTTGTTGAAAAAAATGCACATGCTACGATAGAGGAAGCACTTTCTTTGTCATTTTGTTTTTTTTCTGCATGATGTGGCCAGGGCTCCTTAACCCAAAATCGTCGGGAAATTAATAACCTTTTTTTTTTCCCTTTTATTATATTCTCGTTGTGTACCTAAGCCAGATGGGGTTTTTCATCCGGCCGGTAGCAGTTTTTTTTTTTTCCGCAAAAAAACGGTTATTTTGCCTTCTTAGAAAGGTCTTAAGCTCTCCCAAATTGAGGAACACCTCAGAAAAATAAGTGGTGCACCTTCTATCGTAGCATGAGTCGGTTTTCCTCCTTCCACTAGAATATCGATCAACCAGACGATAATCCTGAACAGCAATACCACAGGTGACACCGGAGTACCGCGCCGCCGCTTGGTTGGTTGTTTTGCTGAATGGCGCATGGTGGGACTCCGAACAACAGGGGTCATCTTGGGTGCGATGACTGTATGTAGGTTTCTTGTCCCCCCCCCCCCCCCCCAGACCATGCTGTTGTGAAGTGCCCACCGAAAGGTAAAACGTGCCCCCATCAACAGCATACTTCCGATCCGTTGGCCGCGCTACCTCTTCTGCTAAGATGCAGGTGCAATCGCGTTTTACGTCCATCCGCGAAATCCCTTGTACATAAACAGCGGAGCAAAAAATCACATTCAGAAGTCTATCTTTCACGCTAGAAACCTAAGCGACTCGCGCATAATGCCAGACACAACCTATTTTGCGGGCCTCAAATTCCTTATCAGGTGGTGGCAAACAACGATAATCGATATCATCAAGCCCGGATTGGGCTGGCACGACGCGGCAAAAATGGTTCGAGAACAGGCGAGTTTAGCCACACAATGCACCATGCACAGGACGACACATAGCAACCCCTGACGTTGAAAACATGGGTTCCTTCAGCCAGGACGTGACGATAAAAAATACACTCGACAAACAAGAAAACGCGCCACGCGAACGTCACTGATGTCGAGTTTAGAGGCACGCCGCGGTGTGTACAGACACAGGCAGCATTCGCTTTGCTTGCGACACGAGTGTGATTGATTGCTCAAACTATTATAAAAAAACTGCGCTTGTACTGACTGTGGCGAGTGTGTGCACTTGCTATACTATATGCTACCGACCCCTTTTCACATAAGATACGAAAGAGCCCCAACAAGAAACCTAGCCTAAAAAAACCACAGGGAAACTGTAAATTTGGCAGCTGTTATTCTGAAGAGAGCGTAGGATGTACACTTTATCTAACACGCGATCTAAAGCCTTAAAAACACTAAGGTATCTATTTCCTCTGGGAGAGTCGGCCCTGCCGTGACTTGTCGTGGGTGTGTCATGCATCATGCACTGCAGGAATTCTTCGCTAACAAGGTGAGGCGGCAAGGGAGGCGGAGGGTGCTGGCGGCGAGGGTCAGGGTGTCCCACGCGCGGGAGATGTTGCGGAGGTCGGAAAAAGACCAACGAAAACTGCAGAGAATGCACGCAAGGGCGGCCGAGGCTTATCAGGTAAGCCCCGTGCAGAACGAACCGACAACCCTTCAACACTACGCTACTCTACGTTACGCTACGCTACAATACACTACACTACACTATACTACACTACATTGCACACTACACTACACTACACTGCACACTACACTTCACAATACTACACTCCACTACACTGCACTCCACTCCACTGCACTGCACTGCACTACACTACACTACACTACACTACACTACACTACACTACACTACACTACACTACGCTACACTCCACTCCACTCCAATCCACTCCACTCCACTCCATCCCACTCTACTCCGCTCCACTCCACTCAACTCCACTCCACTCCACTCCACTCCACTCCACTCCACGTCACTCAACTCCACTCCACTCAACTCCACTACACCATACTACACTACACTACATTACACGACACTACACGACACTACACTACAATGCACTATACTACACTACACTACACTACTCTACACTACACTACACTACATTACACTCCACTCCAGTCCAGTCCAGTCCAGTCCACTCCACTCCACTCCACTCCACTCCACTACACTCCCCTCCCCTCCACTCCACTGCATTACACAATACAACACTACACTACACTACACTAACGTTATGTTGTGTGTTGTGCGTTGTTTGTTGTGTGTTGTGTGTTGTGTGCTGTGTGTTGTGTGTTGTGTGTTGCGTGTTGTGCGTTGTTTGTTGTGTGTTGTGTGTTGTGTGTTGTGTGTTGTGTGTTGTGTGTTGTGTGTTGTGTGTTGTGTGTTGTGTGTTGTGTGTTGTGTGTTGTGTGTTGTGTGTTGTGTGTTGTGCGTTGTGTGTTGTGTGTTGTGTGTTGTGTGTTGTGTGTTGTGTGTTGTGTGTTGTGTATTGTGTATTGTGTGTTGCGTGTTGCGTGTTGCGTGTTGTGTGTTGTGTGTTGTGTGTTGCGTGTTGTGTGTTGTGTTAGGGTGGGACGCGTATTACGGTAGTACTCCACCTTTCTTTTCTTGAGAGGGTTCTTACTTGAGGAGGTCCTTAGTGTTATTCTACTCTACTACAATTAATATCTGAGACAAAAAAATAAAATTTCGTTTAAAAAGAGAAAAGTCCCGTCGCCTATTATTACTAGGTACCAGGTACGTAATCGCGAATAATAATAACATCGGTATGTATGCAATCAAGGCGTTATCGCCGCGGCCGCCGCCGCCGCCGCCGCCGCCGACGTTGTCACGGTCTTTCCGTTGAGTTATTAAGTTATTTGTAGTGTGGCCTACGGATTTGCCGCACCGGGGCGTTTTAACCACGGATTTCCTTGTGGGTCTAGCGGGTCGTGCCCAGAGAGGGGGGGAGGGGAGGGGGTTACATAATAACGTACAACTGTACACATGAAAGCCAAGCCGCGTATAGCATTAGTATAGAGATATGCTCTGTTAGTAACTCGTGCTACGGTGGAGGTAGCATCAGTTTTGGTGTGAATGAAATGTTTTCTGAATGGCGGGGCTCCTTTCTTAACCCAAACTCGTGTGAAATTATAGGTCATTTGGTTCCACATGTTTTTCGTCGTGTACCTAGGTAGGCCATGGGGTGTTTCGTCCGGTAGCTAGCAGTTCTGCTTTTCTCCAAATCAGTTTCTGGGCGAAGGTCTTAAGCTCCCAAAACGAGCAAACTTTAGAAAAAGAGTAGTACGCCTCTATCGTGGCACGCGTTATAGTATAGTAACATAGCATAGTAATAGCATATTAATAGCGTAGTAATAGCATAGTAATAGCATAGTAATAATAGAGTAAAATTGAATAAAGAGTTTAGTAATAATACATTAATAGGATACTTCGTAGTTCAATGGTGAAGTATCGCAATAAGGGTAGTAATACAAGTAGTACATTGTTTTATAATAGCACAATAGCACCCTAGAATATAGACTAATAGCATAATAATAGCGAATCAGCATAACATCATAACAATAGCATACTATCATAATATCATACTATCATAAGAGTACATTGTCAATATTAGCATAATAGCATAGTCTACTGTATACAAATATAATAGCACAATGGCATAAGAGTAGACTACAGCATACTATTATTTATAGCAAAATAGAATACTAGAATAATCGCACAGTTCGTCTGTTGTGGCGACCGAGGCTACGGAAATTCCTAGGGAGGATGCTAACACATCTCCATACCCCAATTTCCACCATTAATAGCGGGTTTGAGCCATCATACTCGAACGAGTGACTCTGTATCTCGCACACGGAAAAAAAAACAGACTTGCCTAAGACGATTTTCTTTTGGCGCAGCGCGAAAAAAGAACTTGTACGACTCCATTGCGGACTCATAACGCAAAGAAAGCCAAAACAGAACCAAACGCGTGAGAACCGCTAAGAGGAGCACGGCGGTCACTCGCCACTGCCAAAAAATGCCCTTCCAAATGACCCTTCAAGACCCGCAGCCTTACTTAGTCTGCCGGGCGAGTTCCTACTCAGCGACAACTATTAATACATACAACTTTTAATAATATTATGCTACCATTATTATACCGTTTTTTGCGTTTTGTGCTGTGTGTTTTTTGTTGTTGTCGTTGTTTTCGAAGCATGCGCGCGCGAAGGGAGGGGTGGGCGCGAAGGAAAAGGATGGGCTGCAGCAGGCCTCGAGGAAGGCCAAACGCGCGGTCAAGGCGCAAGAAGAGGAGCGAAAGAAGGTAGGAGTGTTTACGCGGTGCACTGTACAGCAGAGACATCCTGATGCTGCTGCTGCAGGCGCTCGGGGTGTCGGTCATGAGCTACGTATGATGGTACTACTGTACGTCTAACTCGTGTGTGTACGCGCCCAGAATCGGCCGTAGATGGCGGCGTCCTGCGCGTGCGTATTTTGTTAAGCATCGATCTCGGAATGCTGCAATAAAAATGCAAAGAGAAGGCGCTAATTGCCTTAGCGTCTTGAGTTTCGGCATGAATCAATTAAACGTGTTCCTGTCGTTACAAATAATTTTTGTTATGATTTTTTATTTCTATGGCTTAGACTAGTCTATATCTGGTACATAACAGGTATTACTAGGGTTGGAGAGAACACGACCTTTAAGCCAAACGGAAATCAAACAAACTAATGTTCCTGATTAGTTTTTTTACCTACCCCCTTGGTCCCCCTCCCGCTCCATCGTGGGCGCCTTAGGCGGAAGCTTCATCGCAAGTAGCGGAAAACAAGTCGAAGGCGCTGATTGGCCCGTTTTAGCCCAGGAGAACCGCTAACTCATGCATACCGAGTATCATGTATGCCGTACGAAGAAGAAAAACCCAACAAAACGCCTACCGTAAGAAACTCCTAGAAAACTCCAAGAAGGTCCAACAACAACGTTTCGGACTGTGTTGTACATCTTGCCCACCGCGCCCCCCCCCCCCCGCGGCGTCATGGGCGAAGGTTGAGGCTGCGTTGCACAAAGCTGAAGACAAGCTGGAGGCGCTGATTGGCCCGTTTCGGCTGAGGGAAACGGTCCGAACCGCGATGACTCGAGGGATGCTCATGCCGTTCCCCGTGTCAGTTCAGAGGGGCAAGGGCTCCGCGAAGCTCGAACGGGACCAGCCGATGCGCGAGGTGAGGACTCATCCCACGGTAGGGGTGAACCATCTTCTAAGAATTTTCTGAGCTCCTGACATAGGGAGCAAGCTCAATATTTCACTCCACCACCAGATGCACGATGTCCGTCGAAAGTACTCGTTCGTGAAAAACCTGGCCGAGTTTTTTTTTATGCGTTAGTCTTTAAAACAAATATACTTCCAAGTACTTATCCTATGTACATGAAAATTCGTTATGCCAACTGATAGTTTCCCCTCCTGAGGGGGCCCAACCTGCCATTGAAACGGTTGGCCTAAGGAGTACGGTTGGCTTAAGTAAGGAGTACAACCCCTTGCCGCGGAAAGGCTCTGAGACTGAAGATAATCATGTGCGTACATGCTTTCAATTCTTGGGGTGGCTAGCTGACAACGTTGTCCGTGAATCGATACGCACCGAGAAAGATAATTATGTTCAGAGCAAAAAGGAAAAAATCACACTAATAAAAGGTGATCAGTAGCGAGCGAGCGAGTGAGAGAGCGGCCGACGACGCTATCGACGGAGGCGATCAGGCAAAGGCCGCGGATCCCCAAGCGACCGAGCATGGCCATAAACCACCACATACGGCGTCCCCATTTGCTCGAAGTTTGCTTTCGAGTAACGGATCTAGTCGGAGCGGTTTCGAGGCACCAGGGGATTGTTGGGCCTGAACTGAATGAACTACACCCCTGTACAAAGAATATCAACAACATTGGCCTCTCTCCGGTGTTCGCGCCCGTAACTGCGGGAGAGAGGTGGTTTATGTATCGATATCATTTCAACTTTGTTTTTGGCCCCGTGACATCGAGAGCACCACCCCCCCCCCCCCCCCCAAGCCCCCGCCCCCGGGCTATAAACAACGGACGCGGCGGCAACCGAATGGCAGACGGGTATTAGCGCCTTACGTCGAAAAACGACAACTCGTGTTTTTCGGTGACGCGGAGGTACCGGAAAAGAAGCTTCTACCTGGTACTTATTGTCCGGCGCGTTCTTATATATATCTCCTCTCCATAATATCAGGCTTGTCTCTCTGGCATCGCACTCCATTCGACATGATATTTTTCAATTCCGATATAATGCATTTTTGTTGTGCGGGTTCCTATTTCACACGCAACCGTTTAGCGACGTGTCTGCTGGCCGCCTTCCGCCCTGAATGGCATCCCTTTCCGAACGAACGAACGAACGAACGGGCGATCGGTGCAGGTTTTAAAATGGATGCCCTACGGGCGAAGAGTGCGCATAGAGCCTCTGGAAGAGTCGCTGCCCCCTCCGCCGGCTCACAGCCTCGGGCCGTTCTTTGTACGTGGCGTGAAAGAAGCTCAGCAGAAGCTCGACGTGGCGGTGGCGGCCGCTGGTGACGTGACCTCAATCGTCCCGCCGACAGAGGCGCGCGTGGACAGCGAAGGAACGGCACCATCAGGACAAGCCGCGCACGCGGTGAGCACGTTTCGGACTCTCCTGCTGAACCTTGGATAGAGGGCATCTACTTTTACTCCTCTGCTTTTCTCTGTATCGCACCCGAACATCGGGCTACGACAAAACCTTTTCGCGGCCATTCGATAAACAATGGTATGGGTCGGAGGCACGGGAAGATTATACGCCCACCCGAAGGCACGAGATGGAGCATGACCGTTCTGACGAGCTCCTCTCACAGGGCTGGCCAAGGGGTTTCGCAGGATCATTTCGGTTCTCTGATACACCACATGGGTCTGGAGATAACGCTTGGTTCTCATTTCAGGCTCAGTTCCCATTTTTCTGAAAACTCTGCTATTACAGGGTATACAAGAAAAAAAAGAGCATACACCACAGGTTGGTTCAAGATGAAACGCCGGGCATTTATCTCCCCCACGAATGCCGCCCGCACGAGGCACACGCTAGGATAGAAGTGGTACATTCGTCTGAAATGGTTTCTGCATGACAGACCTACATAACCTCAAATCGTCGGACTTTTTTTTTTTTTTTCGCAATGATTCTCGTCTGTATACCTATTAATAGGCCATCAAATTGTGCATCCGGTAGCGGCTTCATTTTTCTCCAAATCAGTTTTTGGGTCAAGACTGATATGTCCTAAGCTGGGGTAGTATTACGAAAAAAGGGGGTGCACCTCTATCGTAGTACGCGTCAATACTCGTACCTAGTCAAACGGGGAATATTTGGTATTATACTGACCCCCGTTCATTACCAGTGGAAGAGGGTGGCATGGCCAGGGGTTTTATAACGGCCTCGGGATGTCTCTATTTAGGAGGGAGACTCGGATTGCCCACTGACAGGCCTTAAATTGTTCCAAACATTCAGGCTTTTTCCAAGCGGGGGCGAAAAACACAAAATTGCGTCGAATTTTTGCGCGACCCGGTTAGAGGTACTTTCCAAGGCACGCCTGCAGAACGTTTCTCGCAAAAACTCGAAGGTCTGACCTGCCCATGTCCAATTTTGAACGAAATCCTACGGAAGAAAACTGGACCCTACACAAAAACCAAGTTCATTTGAAGGAAACAACGTATCTGACTCATTTTTACGCACAAAACTCCAACAAATGTTCACGCTTTTTTTGAGGAGTAGACCCTGAAATGTTGAACACACATATTCTACATGCCCACATCCATCCCGAAGCCTGACCTCCGTTTTTGGTATTTTTTTAATTCCCCCGAAAATGTTCGGTGAAGAACGTGGTCTAATTTTTTTTCCAAAATTTTGCTTAACCGACAAAAAATCATGCAAAAAAAGAAGAAAACAAAAAAATGCAGGTGGTGATGTCTTCGCAACGGCACATATTAATGGAAGAAGTATGCAAAATTTCATGGTACTGAATCGAAAAAAAAGGAAAAAAAAAAACGCGGCGTGTGGACATTCGCCAGCAGGGAACAATTTCTCGACGTTTTTTTTTTTGCAATTTGAACCAGCCTGTGTGTTGCGGAAAAGTATTAATTCACGCCGGAGTTGAAGAACCACACGCTAGCGCCGGAAAAAACACGTTTATCCGCCAAGTCTCCCACGCTACGGCGGCACGCTTCGTCGGTAGTAACAGCAAGTGCATGCGTGGGCTTATCGGGTGTTGTTGTGCACATACATGACACTGTGTGTTGAGTTGAATCTGCGCGGGAATATTCTTCCTGGGTGAAAACTTCAACCCTCTACCCGTTTCCTCCCGCATGTCCACTCCCAATCTCGCTTGGTTTTTTGTACACCAGGAGCTTCCCGCGGCGGCCTTACCGGGTTGTCCTTCGCTTGTGCTGGACCGGCAGTGGCTTCTCCCCGACGCCTCGTTGTGTCGAGCGTACGGCATGCCCATTCTTCCTCTGCCCCAACGGGCCGCGATGATCGTTAGCACCGGGATTCGGGACAGCACCCCCGTCCAGACGATCCTGAAGGCTGGAGTAGTTGCTGCACACGTGCAAGCGGAGAGACTGGAGATGTGGCAGGTAGGGCGCGGTGGGCTCGCCTTTTAGTTGGTGACTGCATCGGAAGACATATGCAGCAGTGACGCCCTTGGGATGGTGTGACGGAGGATATAAAAAATAGCTGGTGTTTGCTGTGTCCAAAGATCTGAAAGGAAAGACGCAACGTGAGACGCTTGGAACTACACACACCCTCGTGGTTTGGCACCAGATTCACAAGGGGTTACTATGGGATATGGAACATGCCTGCAGAGGTTTAAATAATTCTACTAAGCACACGTCTGTCTCCCGTTCGTTGATGTTTTGATACCCGTTCGTACGCTCTGGTACTTGTGTATGAATCAATCCTGTCCACCGTCGGGCCCTTTATGCCGCTCAGACCAAATTCGACGATGACAGCCCCATGCACGCAAGGCTGGAGCGCTGGGCCGCGGGAAGCGAATACCTGTCCGCCTCCCTCATGCTTCGAAGGCTCAGACTATTCGATGTCGATACGGGCTTCGATATGAGGAGGAGGGCAGCCAGAATCATCAGACAAGTGGAGGCCGCTTGGAACAGGTAAAAAAGCAGGGTTGTGTGGGTGGGTTGGGTGGTGGGTTGGGAGCACGGCAATAATGCAAGCCCCTTCCCCCTAAATCAATCGGCGTTTTTGATAGAGCTTTTGCGGAAGGGTCGTTGGTATCGGTTCCGCCCCCTGTTCCAGGGCCTAACCTGGTGCAAGCGTAGTCCATGCATAGTCAGCTGCACGTCTATAGAGCGAAAACGCGGTTGGGTGTGCCATGTTCATTTCGTCGCCATCCGTACCGTAGAATGGCTCATAGTAGGGTGCAGCTCACCTTCATGCGACTCGCCGAACACACCTTGCACGGCGTTTCACGCTTTGTGCACACAATGTCTGCCTGGTCAGGCAAAACCGGACATTCTCCGTGCCGTCACTGTAGGGGTATGAAGGTCAACCATCTTAAGACAACGGCTATGCATGAAACGAGTAACCCCGCCCGCCCCCCACGCTGCCCCCCTCTGCGGTGTCGGCAGAGCTCAGAAGATGGCCGATGCGGTCAAGTCCGCAGCGGCGACAGAGCTAGTCTCAAAGCAGCAGGCTGGCGGCAAGGGCGCCGGGCTGATAGGTGGCGCGCTGGACCGCGAATTGGTTCAGCAACTTTTCAAGAAGTGGCTTCGTTCGGACGACAAGGACGAAGTAAGCAACGCATTCAGCGTAATGCGATGGCACCGTAGGGGGAAATGCCGACCTGCCGACACTCACATGCTATTAACACTAGGTAGAGTGGTGCACCATCCGAACATCCGAACCCTTATTGTTTCTGACGGTGGTCGCTTGAGGAGCTCTGTTTTATCCACCGAAAACCTGAGTTCTGTTTAGAAAACGACAAGTTTCCACCCGATCTGGAAGAAAACCCTATCCATGGCCTCTTAGGTATATAATATACATATATATAAACCCTATCCATGGCTTCCTAGGTACTGGTATACAATATATAAAACCCTATACATGGTCTACCAGGTATACAATATTTATATATATATATATAAATTCTATTGCAACACAAGAATGGCGTTTTTTCGACATTTTTTGGGGTTAAGGATCCCCGTCATTTCTGAAAGAATTTCGTCAAAAACAAAAGTGCACCTCTGCCCTACCGCTCGTCTGACGTTTTTCTTTCGTTTTGTTTTTCTTGCTTTGAGAGGGGACACTACCAATACACCAGTTAACTGAGACACGAGCTGTGATCTCGGTGGTGATGCGACCTGTAGTTGCTACCTGGTATAGACTATATTAGGCAGGAAAGGTATGTGCCAGACACCGCCGATCTAGTCGTAAACCGAGCATGACTCTGGTAGAGGTCGTATACCCACGGTTTGGGGAGCACAAATTGCTTGAAATGAGGGGGCAAGATCCTTTTTGTTGAAGAGGTGGGCACACGTTATTTGGCACGCCCTCGAGCTTGATCGTTCGTTCGTCCGACAAAAACAGTTCAGCGCCGCGCTTGTTTTCCCCAGGTTGTCATCATGCACAGATCGGGGCCGCAGACTGGCGAGGCGGTGGAAGAGGTGGTCAAGTCTATCAAGATTGATCTTGACACTCCAACGGTCGTCGTGAGAGAGTTCATACGGAGGTTCTGCGGCGAATGGCTGAACGAGCACGCGAAGGTATGGTGATCTAGCCCACAATTTTGTGCTCTGTCGGGTGCCGCCTGCGTTCAGCCATTAAAATTCGCCAGGTAAGAGGATGGAAACATGATTGAGTCAAGTTTGCACAGGTGCTAGCGTAGGGTTGAAAGCTGCAGGGTGAATCGTGGGCGCCTTTTCCCTCGATCCATCCGCTATTTTTTCCTTGCCGGGGCGGTTGCGCACAATACCTTTTTACACGGGCATAGCACTCGGATTTTTCTGAAAGCATGGTTGTCCCGGTGGCGCCACTTTACTCGAAGGAAAGCCATACCGACCGATTAACCTGACACCTTCACACCGTCACACCTTCACGCCCCTTCCCTGGGCCGACAGGGGGACCGGTTCGTGATCGAAAACTCGAAGGGGGTGGTGATCAGGCGCTCGACGGAGGGCAGGAAAGGAGCTGCTACGGCGATGGACATGGTGCAGGAGCGCGTGAACAAGAGCACCCGCGACACGGAAGCGGTCATCTTCGTGCGGGACCAAGCAGACCCGACCGTAAGTCGAGTGCTGTGGTTCAAGCCCCTTCCATCCTCCGGCCTATATACCCCGGGTGTGCCAGCTCACCAGAGATACTTTAGCAACCGCCTTTAGGTAGTACGGGCTGTGGCGTCGTCCCCCACGGGCTGGTGTTGGTATCCTTGTGCAAGGTACCGGCGGTGAAAAACGCCTCCTGCGATAGAGAAATAGCCCTTTTCGTCTGGATTGTTTTTGAACAACGAGGGCTGCTTAACCCAACGTCGTCGAAAAATAGTTTTCTTTTTCGTTTTGCATTATTCTCGCTGTGTACCTAGGCCATGGGGAGTTTTGTGTCCGGTGTGGCAGTTTCATTTTCGTTCATCGAATCGGTTTTTGGGTTATATGAAGGACATGTCTTGACCTCCTCCTCAAGTGAAGGATAGTGTTAGAAAACAAAGTGCTGCACCTTCATCATAACGCGCGTCGCAGTGTTACCTACCGGGTACGTAGTTGAATGCATGTGCCTCTTATTTGTGCGACTGCTGCCAAGATGCCGATAATTTCCACACTCTACGGTTGTTGTTCTTCCACGCTGCTAACTACATACACACAGCGGAATTCTATAAGCCTGGCGCATGTAGCGCAAACACCGGTAGTTGTAAACGCCTGTGACCGGCCGGCAGTGCTCACGGCCGTTTCGTGCCCCCCCCCCCCCCCCCCCCCCCCCTCCAGCTCCCCGCCTCCGCCCTTAGAACTCCAAAAAATCAACGCTCTCTCCCCGTAATTGATTTCGAACTTTGCCCCTTTTCAACGTTTTTCTCTTCCGTTAGGATCCCGACGCCACTGTGGAGCCACTCTTAATCCCGCCCGAGGAAATCCTGGACCCAGCTGCGACGCCTGCCCTTGACGATGATGACATCGACGTCGACGACGACGAAGGTAGCCGCCGACCCCCCCCTCCTACGCGCGCGCTTCATATCTCCATTCGGTTTTGCGTTTAGACCGCTTGCACCAGGAACGCTTGAAGAGTTGATATTTTTTATTTCGACACAGCATAAAAGATGGATATATATAGTCTATATATTTGGGTCGTTCGGGATTTGAGTCCGATCTGCTGATGGATGCACCAGTTGTTAGCGAGGGCCATCGAGGCGAGATGTCGACGGCAATGGAACCCCTATATGCTTGGTTTGTCTGTCCTCCCCCAGTGACGCACGCAGAGCGTACGATACTTACTTGCCCTGCCTCTCTACGATAGTCGTATCGAACATAGTATATTTTGGCTTTGCTCGAGACGCGTGCTACGGTATAGATATTAAGGTATACCCCTTTTTGGCCATGTACTGATTTTCTGAATGACGAGAGGCTCCTCACCCCACCTTGACCAAAAATCGTCGAAACTGTCACCATTTTCGTTTAAGGCGAAATTTATTCTTTGACAAGTATGCCTGCGCCCCACTGGATTTTTCATGGAATTTTAGTTTCGTTTTTGCTTAAGGCAAGTGTTTTTTCAGTCAAAGAAAACTACGTTCCGACCCACGGGGCTCCCTAGCCCCAGCATACATCATCCCTGTCTTGCGATGTGCATACTTTTATACCTAGGCCAGATGCAGTTTGGTCACACTCGGGCTAACTGTTGGTGGGAGTGAGGCATGAAATACCTCCTCAACGAGCGGGGGAAGCCACAGAAAAGCAACGGGTGCATACCCTCTACCTTTGAGCGCGTGTCTAGACCCTAGGTGGTAGGGATTACTCGCTGGGCTGCACTGTCATTGACGCTGACAGCCGCTCCGCTCTCCGGAGCCATCCCACGATAAAGACACTGAAAAACGTCGCTGCGCTCCTAGCCTTGGACGAGCCCCATATCTCACCCGATACATGCTTTCGGAGGCATTCCTTCGTGCAGCATCCAGACCAAGGTTCTACGCCCTAGTCCCAAATCAATTTGCCCTCGTAACGTTGTTATACTAACCATTGGTTCCTCACCTGGGGGGGTCAACCCCGGACAGAAACGCCATATAACGCAAAGCGTTCAACTCCCCGGTAGCCGCACTCTATAGAGGGGATGACTCTATGGGTGAGATGATACAGAGCCCCTCCATAGAGAGGTCTCGGGTTTTTGGGGGTCGTTCCACGGTGGTAGCGCAAGTCAAGGAGCATATCATTTGTTCCGGTAGAAGAAAAGTCGAATTTCCCGCTCAAAACATCCACACCGTCCCTGGTTGTCACCAAACAGGCGACGAACATCCAGGATCCTGGAGATCTAGCGAGGTAAGCGGGGTTGAAGCAAAACAACACACAAGAGGCCGAAACGGCGGGCGGTTGAAGAGAACCACCAAGATGAAAGCCTCCACCTCTGGGAACGCCGGCGACGGGGACGGAAATGGCGAAATGTCCGATTACTCCTACAGCGATAACAGCGGCAGCATCGGCTCCATGGGCAGCGACCTCGATGAGGTGCTGGAGGAAGACCCCTTCGCCGCTATGGAGCAGGACGAGTTGGACAAGAAAGAGGAGGTGGAGAAGGTCAAGCAACGTGCCGCCGCCGCAGGGATGTCTTAAGCACCCAAGTGTGACATATCAGAGGCAGAGCGCGCAGCTGTGCCTGGTAGAGCGTCTCGTTCTGCTGCTGTGTCCACGGGGTGGCACGTCGTGTCGTGGATTGTAGGGGGGACGGCTCTTCAACTTGCCCGCGAGTAGCACGAGGATAACCCCTTTGCAGCCATGGCGCGGGACCAAGTGAAAAAGAAGGAAATACACGGAGACGGCCAAACGTGTATCTGGCGCGGGGCTGTCTTTGAGTATAGGCCGGGATGTCTCACGGAGATCGAGAAGGTTTGGCGTGGGGCCGTCGCGGGAGGATCTTGAGCGTACTAGGCGTGGTGTCTCGTAGATTTTGAGAAAAGGTTTGGGGTGCCCCCCCCCCGCGGGGCACTGTTGAAAGCATGGGTGTAGCTTGTCACAAACGTTGAGAGGTTGTAGTTGTAGTAAAAAAAGTTTCCGCTGAAGGGTTGTGGTGAGCATACGACAGATGTACTCTAGTGCCTCACATATGGAGAGAAGATGATGTGTGGGACCATCACGCGGTTATCCGGAGTACGAGGTATATACATAGGAGGTGCGACATCGTACAGGGGGAGAGGGCGCATCTTTGCCTGGTGGACAGTCCAACCCATCATTTTGTCGTGGCCGAAGAACGGGTGCCTTGAGTGTAGATGTGGCGCGATCCCTCAGGAAGAGAGGGCCTTCAAGCATGGCGCCACCGCAAGCGTATTTTGAGTGTGTAGGAGGCGCGATGTCTCGGAGGGGGGAAGCGAGAAACTGTTCCTTAACGGCGATCGATCTACAGTACAAGTGTAGCTCTCTAGTTCATCCATAACCACCGGGGTATTCCGACTGTCATAGATGTCAATTCACGGAGGGAGAGTATACAGCAGGAACTGTGCTTCACGCAGTCTAATGTAATAATACGGGGTATCATTCTGCGGCTGCTTAGCACATTGGGATGAGGGGATCGCTGTCTGCTGAACACCACTGGTAGCACGACGAGATTTCCTAGAGGCTGGGTAAATAGGTTTGAGACGGATAAGGGGAGCCTGGGTCGGTGTTGCTCGATGCACTGTGTGAAGATGACTCGCAACCTCCTGGATTGACGTGTTGTGCTGTTTGGCCCGCCCCTATCGCCATGGATGCAGGGGATGTTGGACACTGGTTCTAGCCAAAGTAAGAAATGATAGGTGCTTGTTTGGGAAAACCCGTAGATGGATCGAAGGTGGGTGGCGACCGCAACGCGGATCCGAGGGGTTTTGTTATGTGATTATTTCAGTTTGGTGTCTACTAAAGCATAGATTGGCAGCAACAATGACAAGACAGCCCAGGAAAAGATTTGCTGGGCATCGGGATGGGATGGTTGCAGCGACCACAGCACTTATAACTTCAAGTGTAGGGTGTGGCGGGAGTAATTAATCGGCAGAGCTACGCTTCTGTTTGGCCAAATTGTTGCGGCGAGCGAAATAACGGACTGGGCAACTGCATGGAATGCAGGGAATACGCTATTCTTTCTTTTTCGGTTATGCACGACACGAAAAACAACTATTAAATATCTTCTTCAGTACAAAAGTATCGATTTTTATGACGCCCACTGACGGAGCTAAAATCCTTGGTGACCGCAACACGGACCATCGGGTTGCATTTCGGCAGAGAGAGGCAATGCTTGTAGTTGCGAAGCTCCGAATTGGCAAAACACAGCCCAGTGCCCGCTTTGATGGCCACCTGCGATCGTACGCGATCACCCAGCCAGGTAGAAAGTAATCGTGTACGAAGTATTCCCATAATGTGCAGCGCTACTAGTTTGTGTGTGATCGCTTGCATAGAACATGCACAATGAACGTTTATGTGTTATCCACCGAACCAGCTACATTTTGATACTACTACTACTACTACTTTGACGGGATTTTTACCCACGAGGAAAAATCCAATATGTAACGCATCTACCCCTTCTCAGGATAACCAGCGATGGATCCAAGATCCTTGACGACCGTAACGCGAGAATCCACGGTTTTTTCTTTTGATTTATTTCGGCGAAGCCTGTGAATAATAAGACAGCCGCTTTGCTGAACAGCCGTTTAGATGACTACTGAGCCAGATGCACAAGTTGGCGCGGTCGTGCATGGAGTAGTTGGCAGAGCTGCTTTTCTGAGTTATCTTGCTATTACATGCACCAGGATTCAGTAAGAAGCGCAACTAACCGTGCCGCATGAGTGTGATGCACTGCATCCGCATGACTGTGTCCGGTGAACGTAGGCGCCGAAATATCCAT
Organism: Undaria pinnatifida; assembly: GCA_012845835.1. Lineage (NCBI taxonomy): Eukaryota > Phaeophyceae > Laminariales > Alariaceae > Undaria > Undaria pinnatifida. The sequence continues at coordinate 22,087,470 of JABAKD010000025.1, read as the reverse complement.
GTATCTAAAATAATATCCGCGTCATAAATATTGAATGATGGACCGAAAAACAAGTTTGGCGACCGCAATGCCGACCCGCGAGTTCTTGTTCTTCTTCAGACCTTTTCTGGCGACACCATGTGCTATATCACAACAAAGCCCATGTGGGTACTCTCCGTACTATGTATCGCGAGAGCTCCTTCAGTCAGAAGCGTTTGGTATCAAAAGCCCCCCCCCCCCCCTACCGAAGCATGCCGCGAAACTCTCGTCGCACCCAAACGTCTTCGATCGAGAGAGTTGCCCTCAAGCACACCAATCCAGTCCCAAAAAGCGTTACAGTGGCACCCACACGTCTCCGATCGAGAGAGTTGCCCTCAAGCCCACCGATCCAATCCAAGACTACTGGCGTTGCAGTATAGTGCCCAAACGAGACTTGTCCTCAAGCACATGTGCGCACGACCGTGCTACACACACGCGCCAGCTTCCAACATACAGCAATCGCCGATCTTGGGTGCACCAGATGTGCCAATAGGTATTGGAGCTTGTCCTGTGACAAGGACTCAACTACGGCGACGATTTGTACGTGACAAAAAGTAACTTCACTACCAGCACATCGGGAGGCTAAAAAGGAGTTGGAGGCCTTGACGCATCGCCACTTCTCCTCACATGGCTGTCAGCTTAGCAATCTTCTGGGCCAGTTCCGGATCTTCCGGAGGGATGGCATGGGTGAAGTCGCTCAGGTCCGATATGCACCTGCAGCGAAGCACCATGGAAAGAGCCTCAGTAGTAGCTGTCGACTGATTCTACGTTAGCCCCTCCCAAAACCAGCTATTTTCTTTATCGACCGTTTCATGTCTGCTTCACACGAGGAAGGATGTTATGCAAAGAACATCTGCCACATACTTTCTTGGTTGCAAAGGACTATTGGATGATGGCGTCGGGGTGGCAAAGGGCACCGTTTTTCAGAAGATACGCCCGGGAGCTGGTTTTAAAACCGGCGATTTCGTTGAAGAAAAGCTGGGGGGGCTACCGTAGTAAGACTCCGTGGTCGTCCGGACGACGCCAGGCAAGGTCTCGAGCGAGCGAGAGAGCAAGATTTCTGCAACCTTTGGCTGTGTGAAAGACATCCGCGCCAGGTGTTACACCGAACGAAGCAGAGGGCATTTTTACCCGGGCAGGCAGTATAATATTGCATACAGCCAAGCAGGCAACGTATACACACCCAAAAGGGGTGCCGTACACAAGGTGAAACAGGCCGTGAAGTAAAATTATGAATGAAAATACACTCCAGCTGTGAGATCGAAGATTTCGTCGAAACTCATCTTTGCAAGCTGTGTGTGATACTCCGATCGCGCGTATTACGAGTTGTGTGTCCTCATTAAGGGTTATAGGTCGGCGACTCCCCTTACAAGTACAGTGTTGCTACCAGGGTCAACAATATTCTGCGATAAGGTCTCACCAGGTTTTGTTCTGAGGTTTCCCCAAGCAAGACGTGGCTGCTTATTAACACATAGGAGAGTAAATTGAAAGTGCAGCCCGACGACCAAACCGACATGGCCTGTAGGTACTAAAATATACGAATATCGCGCGACAAAAGAGTAAATATCGTACGTCCCGACGATTTGAGGGTAACAAGGAGCCTCGCTCACATATTTTCGATTTGCCCAAAAGTGTTAAGGTCTACCGTTTTTCTTGTCGCAGCCCTTGCCATCTAACCGCGTCATCTAGCACGTAATGAGGGCGTCCCCGTTGCCCCCCCGTGCCCGGCCGGCCGCGGTTGTGTATTAATTCAATTTCATTTTCGTCCACACTATTTTATTTTATTTTCCTCGAAGTAGAACACTATTATTTATTTACTTTCCCCGAACAAGAGGCATTGACAAAGGCCTCAGATGCTGGGGCCCTGTCGACTTCCCTGAAGAAACATGCTGCGCGATAGAGGTGCCCCCGGGTTTTGTCTTTCCTGAGGCTGCTGTTATGTCTCTCTTGAGGGACTTTCACCTTCACCAGCTAACAAACCGAGTTTCGAATAAAAACTGAAAAAAAACGACGACATTTTCCATGGCCTAGGTCATATATATGTATCTATCTATATATATAAAGGTATCGCATCGTAAGACAGCAACGAAAATTTCCCGACGATTTTGAGTTTGAGAGGAGGTTCGTCATTCAGAATAAAAAACACACAAACACACACACAAACGCACGCACAAAAAAGAGGTGTCTCGCCTTTGTCGTACCGCGCGTCGGGGGCGACCGATTCTGTTGGACGATGGGGGGTGGCATACTTTGGCAAAATACGCGTTCCGACTGCTGGCTCACCCGAACTGAGAATCTATGATACGGTTCTGGAATGCGTTTGGACGGTCAGTCGACGAGTGCTTTCATTACCCTTTTACCCCCCGTTTTGTGCCTAGCTAGGCCATCGTATTGTTACCGTATTGTTATCGTATTGGTATCGTATTGTTATCGTATTGTTATCTTATTGTTATCGTATTTTGTTATCGTATTGTTATCGTATTGTTATCGGTTTGCATTGTCAGTTGTTCCCAACACCATGCTTTGGGCGCGGCACGGCCGAAAGCACGCAACGGGCGGGGGGGGAAGAGGAAACCTATGACCGCGGCTTTGCCCAGAAGGTCGCGGAAGGTTGAATATTCTAGAAGTTACGCTGGAAATTAAATCGGAATAAAAGAAAAAAGAAGCCCTGAAGGATTAGGCACACCCGGGCCGTGGCATGACGTAAGAACATTCCGAGAGTGGCACACATCTCGTCGCCGAGACAAAGATATAGGAGCGCGATCGTCAACAGCGAATACCGAGACGAACCAAGAACACTTACCGGATGGCCACCATTTTATCCCGCGTCGCCCTTATTCGCGCTTCCCACGCCAGTCGCCGCTCGGCCTCAATCACTCTGAGTCGCTGCAGCTCACGAACAAGTCCCCAATATCTGCCAACGGCCGGCCGTGGATTGGGCAATTTGGCGTTTGTTACTTTTCGCGGGTTTCAGGGCCTAGCCAAATCCTTACCCTAAGCCTACCCCAGAACACTGGCCAAATTTATTATCAGAACCAAGGGTACCGTAGTAGTAGGGGGGATGTTACGACGATGCTATGATGACGTTTTGATATACCCCCGTCTTCACTATCATACTATCATACTATCGTACTATCATACTGTCATACTATCACGCTATCACACTATCATACTATCATGCTATCGTACTATCGTACTATCATATCATCCTATCATACTATCATACTATCACACAATCACACTATCACACTGTCATGCTATCATACTATCATATTACCATATTACCATCGTATCATACTATAATACTATCATACTATCATACTATTATCATACTATAATACTATTATCATACTATCATACTATCATACTATCATACTACCATCGCATCATACTATCATACTATCATACTCCGGAGTACTATCATACTATCATACTATCATACTATCGTACTATCTTACTATAATACCATCACACTACCATACTATCATTCTATCATACTATCATACCATCATACTATTATACTATCATACTATCATACCATCACACTGTCATACTATCATACTTGCACGAGTACCTCTGTACCTCGCGGACGAAAAAATTACATTTTCTTGTTAGGGCGCAGCGTGGCGTACCATTCCATCGCGGATTCATATCGCATTATTGCAACAATGACAACAGTACCAAACCTCAAGATCGCAAAGGAATAGGGAGGTTATTGACACCTAGTCACTGCAACAAAAGACACCAAAAGTGACCCCCGTACCGTATCCTGGGCCCCGAACCAAAAGTTGCTGAGTATATAGACTATATACTTCTGCTGGTGGGTGATTTTCTATTTACCGAGGGATTTTCCTGAGCGGGGGTGGGGGGGGTGGGGGGGGCGGGTGCAGGAGAGATGACGTCCTGGCGCGCTCATCTTGGGCGCATCCAAGAAAAAAAAAGACCCACAAACATCATTCCCCGCCGTGTTGTCACCCTCGCCTGCCGGATGGACCCCACAACGGTCGATCTGCGCTTTCAACGTACTGAAAAACGAGGGATATGCCTCATGATCTTGTCCCAGCATCTTAAACTGACTCTACGGCAACATCTTCTACTGACGCTTTAGGTCTCGTGCAGCCTGGGTCACCGCGACACATTCGAAAGAACAAGGTTCCCGACATACTTCGGTGTTCAAGGCTGAGGCATCTGCAGCGTGATCACATGTGTCGTACCATCGCAAGAGCCGGCTCAACCTCTGCTCTCGTGCCTTCAAAAAACGAAAAAAAAATGGCACGAAACGTGAAGCATATATTGCACCCTCTATGTACGCCCGCGTTACGAATACGCGCGCTCTTTGCTCAGGAAACATGAAACGATCCCAGAGCACGAATTATTACGGGTAAGTTATAGTTGCGCGCTGCGATATCTAGGGGTAGCACGTTTCGTCCATAACCACTTCTTCTGGCAGACAGCGAGCTTCTCCAAACGAGACGACGCTACCAGAAAACCCCTTTTGGATTGGATGCACACTTGACACGAACGTTTGCACGAGAACTATCAACAACCCTTTAACAACCACAGCCCATGGCCTCTGCGTATCATCAGTGAAGGATAAGCTTACGCAGTGCTTGTCGTAGTTGTTGTTGTTGTTGATGCTTGGAGCATATAGACTAGAGCTCGTCACATTTTCAGAGCTTTCCACAGTTCAGGCGTTGCCCTCCCCCTAGGTGGTAGCACAGCCCTAACAATACCTGTCCCCGCCCGCCAACTGTTTTGCTTCTTCGCGCTTCATTCGCTCCAGCTCCTCCGATTCCCACCGTCGCCTCTCCTCGGTCTCTTTGTCCCTCTCCACGCGCCGCTTTGCTTCCCCCGTTGCCCTGGACCCTGCCTTGGCGCGAAGATCAGCCAGCTGGAGCTTCCTTCTTAGCTTTGCCGCCAGGCGCTCCTTCGCCCGTCTCTCTCGATCGGCAGCCTCCATCCTGCATCACACCATGTGTGGAGTATAGATCACACATACAATATTTTGTGGGGAACGGTTAAGTTTGCCCACGAGGGCTGTGGGATTCACGTGTAGACATATATATATATATATATATTTGTTGGGTGACGGGAGTAAAAAGACAACCATATGCGGGAGAACGTTGCAATGAACACAACAAATACCCCGCACACTTCAGACAGACGACGATCTAGGTCATATAGATCATATAGATCATTATATGGATCATATATCATCATGCATATCACTTATATCATATATATAGAATTAATAGGTAATATACATAATCTAGATCTTAATAAAATATAGACCATACAGATCACGTAGATCACATAGAACATATGTAACATAAGTAGATCCTGCATTCTGCTGTTATGAATGTTGTGCGGGATATTTCTGTAGGTAGGGATTACGGAAGGATACTACCCTGGGAAAAATTGCTCGGGTCATGCAAAGAGTTGTTCCACGGTAGCCCCCCCCAACTATTCTTTAACGAAAATCGCCGTTTTTTTTGTATCAGCTCCCGGTCTTATCTCCATAAATAGGGTGCGGTCCCCCTTGCCACCCCGACGTTTCCTTAGATAGTTGTTGGCAAGAACAAAAACACATAAAGAGTGTTTTTGCATAGCATCCTTCTTCGTGTCGAGCGGCCACGAAGCGTTCGAGTTAAAGGAAATCGCTGGTTGTTGGAGGAGGCTATCGTAGAATCAGAGCAAATCGTGCGATTCCCACCCGGTAACACGAGCTATGATATAGGCCACGGAGATCTTCGCTGAAATACCTAGATATCATCAAGTGGAGATCGGTGATCTGTCCGACACCTGTGAAACGTTCTGACAAAAAAATTGGTGGGAACACATAGGGTCTTATACGGGGACGCAGGTTCAGGTTACTATGGTCCCCCCTTAATAGCTCACTTGGTGTTCGACCAACACGGGTTCCACACCCGTCAAGCCACACAACTACGCCTGTCAGATTAACAAACACGCTGAATTCTACGCAAAATCACCGCAAGCGATGGATTGAGATAGCCAACAAATGGATGCGGTACAGTAGTCGTGATGCCTGCATGCTGTTGCACTGGGAGTGGTAGCGCCGAATTTTTCTTGGGGGCTCGTCCGTGTGTCGTGTCTAGCGCAGAGAAGGCGATACCTTACCCAGCCACCGACTTCGACAAAACGTAAAGTAAGCCCAACACACACAACCCTAATGACTAGAGGTCATTGACAAAAATAATAACATGAAGGCCTGTTTACACCAAATCCTCAGAACAAAACGAAAGCAGTGATTTTATGTAACGAACGTTTCATGACCGCTCGATACACGAGGAAGGATGCTACAAAACGGAAATAATGCATTTTTCTATTTCCTTGTTCGAAAAGGACTGTTGAACGATGACGACGTCGGGGGGCCATGGGTCACCGTATTTCAAAAGATATGGCCGGGAGCTGGTCTCAAAACCAGCGAATTCGTTAACGAAAAGTTGGGGGGGGGGGGGCTACGTAGTTCGAAGCATCCGGCTTCACTGCTTCTCGTCTCTGCTTTATTATACGTTGCGAATGATCTCTATGACGTCTGACATGTATGGCCGAACCCAGCGACAGTGGATTGATTCCGTTTCAGTTTGAAGACATCAATCATTAAACCACCAGAAATCAGTATTGTTTTGTTCTCAGAAGGTGCCAGTAACCCTACCCTTCCGTCAGCACGGGATGTGAGCGAGACGAGTAGTCAGCAAACTCGCGGTCCTACTGATTTCGAGGGTAACAAGAAAAAAGATATGCCGATGTGCTTGCATCGTCGTTCCAACCACCCATTTTGTTTACTCGCTCACTATCGCGCTGCAGTATCATTTGCATTTTTCGGATTGTACTCATTGCATGCCTAGGCCAAGGGGTTGTTCGTCGGCAGGCTGCGAGCATTTCGCTTTGGTTGGGAAGTAAAAAATCAAATCTCTTTCGGACGAGGTACGGAGTTCCCTACTAGTGTCCCTACAGGCGTCGTGACTCATTATTGTTAGTGAACAAGCCTCGGTTGGACACTTAGTTGCGCTCGTACCGTTGCGCTGGTGTTGTTGTACTGTAATATAACAATAGAGCTACCGCGTGTTCTATTATAATGTCTTCCGTCGCAAGAGGTCTAGTGGGTTTAAAATTTCGTTTGGTGTACACGAGCTTCTGTATAGCGTAGTAGTATGTATCATCATGGTCTGGCGGTTACCCTATAAAATGTCGGGAGGGGAGGGTTGAAAAGGTGCGTTGGCGTACATGAGCTTCTGGCGCTGCTTCTCTTCGATGTCGACGGCAGCGTCGACCCATCGACCGCACAGGTGCGAGAACCGCGCCCGCCTGCCGCAAGACGATTGCCACTGCCGCACCTCTCGCCGACGGTCAAATAGTTCCTCGGTTTCCGTGGCACCTGTTGGAAGTTTAGTTTGTAAGGAGACGGGCTAACTTGTCACCATCGATTTGTTACTGTCCGGGGATTCGAATCCACCGCACGATATTCACGATATCCAAGGTTTCTCGTTCCGTTTCTTTCCCCACCTTCCTCTCCTAAACTCACCAACCTCCAACCTCATCGACCTGGGATAAGCCCTCTAGAACTCAAACTGCGATGTCGAGTGCCTTCGCCCCTGAGCGCCCGGATAGCGGAGGCGTTGCATAGAAACCGAAAGCAACAGCTACCGCGAGCGTGCGCGTTTTCGCCGCGAGAATCTAAAAACACAGCGGCACACATCAGCGGTAACGAATGATAAGCGTACCCGACACCGAAGGCCGGCGCGTGGGATGCGAGGAGGTAGGGTGTGGGCCGCGATTATGAGGACAGACCAGCGCCGACAAAAAGCTTATGAGTGAGGCCATGAAACCAGGAATCTAACGCATAACCAGACGCGGCAATTTTACGATACCTAGTTTGGGTCGGCACTGCACGACGCATGGTACGGTACAGTGGGCGCATCTACGCGTTATGAGGCTCCTTGCTTGACGAGCTCTATAACTGTGATATCATGCCATAGGTATCTTCTAACGTTAGTTTACGCTTCCTTCAATGAGCAATCCCGTGACGTAGGTACTGCATTATAATGACACGGCACCAAGGCGAGCGAAGTCCCCGGTTCGTTTGCGATGTTAAGCAGCTTTCGTGCTGCTTACATTTTTCGAATACGAATCTGCAGTGGAACGGTGAAGTACGCTGCGCCAAAAGAAATCGCCTTGAGTCTTTTTTGGTTTTTGGTCACTGAGGGGTAAAGAGAGTCACCGGTGCGAGTTGCCCAAAGCCGGTAGCAAGTACCAGGTATACGCGGGTTTTCCCTCTCTACCGTAGCCTACGTCGGTATCATACTGTAACGATATTCCACAATATGTTACGATATTCCACGATATATGTATTACAAAAATGAAAATACACCTCAGCTGTGAGATCGAAGATTTTGTCGAAACTCATCTTTGCAAGCTGTGTGTGATACTCCGATCGCGCGTATTACGGGTTGTGTGTCCTCATTAAGGATATAGGTCGGCGACTCCCCTTGAAACTACAGTGTAGCTATCAGGGTCAACAGGGTGATCTTAGTCAGTCTGTGCGCGGAATCTATAAAACACGTTTCTGAAAGGGACAAAATATGACAGTTGTGGAAGGACATGCACCAGTTTATGAAGTGAATCCTGTACGTCGAATAGCCGGTGTGGGGAGGGAGGAGTTTTGAAGGACGTGGGGGCCTGGTATATTACACGATATGACACGATATGACACGATATGACACGATATGACACGATATGACACGATACTACACGATACTACTACATGATATTTCACCAAGCGATATCGACTACCTGCTAGTTCCTTGTCTGAGAGGTCCCCGTCAGTTTGAACACGTTCTATCCGAAATGAGCTACCCCTATTCGCTGGTGAGCGTCTCACCGTCTTTCCAGAGCTGTAGCTCTCTGCTCTCGTCGAGGTCCGGCAGACCAGCGCGTCCGAACGTCTGCATCGCCCCCTGCGGCGTAGCAGGGGTGCCGTCCGGAAGAAAGTCGGACCGACGAGTCGATGTCTTGTGCCTTCTTCGCAGGGAGGCCGGCAACCCCCCCTTTTCCAGGGAACCGTAGTGCCTATCCATGTTCAGACACGCCTTCAACCTTTCGAAATCAGAGAGCGCCGGGGCGGCTTTGATCGGAAGGCGGCAAGAGGGCTGCTTGTTCTACTCCGTATTAAAGGTGGAGATGGCCACAGCATACGCTGTCATATATATTGTTAGGGTTGGCGCCGGGCGGCACGAAGCGGAGGGGGGGGGGGGGGGGGGGGGGCACACAAAGAAAATGCGGAAGCCCGTGGGCTGAAACAAATCGTCACTTCCTCTATATGTTCAGGGCGCGGTCACCCTGATAGATGGTACATCGCCAAATAGGTTTTTGACCGGCATGCGCCAGACGGTTAACAGCATAGGCGGTGGAGATGTGCCGAGGAAATACGGTGTCATACTAGAACGCCGGGCGAGTGGGGGGGAAGTTAGGTAAGCAACGGCGGCGGGTACTGCTTGCCATGTTTCGGCCCGCCTGACACATGATTCGCCAGGGGTACACCACCTTCTTTTCAAGAGCTCATCGCTTCAGTTGATCTTCATACCCCACGCTGAAAATTGACCTTGCTGAGAACCTAAAAGTGCAGGGTCAGGACCATGAACAAACCCGTGGCCGAGATATACGAAGAAAATGTTTTTTTTCAAGCAAAACAATAGTAACAATTTGAACGACTTTGGTGACAGTTTAAACGACCTTCGGCCGAGGAGCCTCGTCATTTAGAAATTAAGATGTGGCCAAAAAGAGGTATACCGTACCGTAGTCGTAGAACTCGTCGCGGTCAACCTTCAAGATCGCAAGGCACGACGAGTGATAGTACAGCCGGTGATTATGCGGCCAGGAAATACGCAGTCACTACTACATCGCCGGTGGGCAGGGAAGGGGGGGGGGGTATGGGATTGAGGGTGACAGGGATTCGAGGGGTTATAAAATGCCCGGGACGTATGAAGATCTTTGATACAAGTAGCAACCGGAGAGCGCTAGCTACGCCCTTCCCCTCTTCCCCCTCCGCACGTAAGAGAGAGCAAATCAAAGCAGCCGGACGTTGAGGTATACCGTTTCTTCCCTACTCTTGTTTACGGATGACAGAGACGATTGGGGAAGCTTGTGGCATCTAAGATACTGCTAACGGAAGAGGAAAAAACTCGACCTCTTGACTTTTGCAATCTACGTATATCGGCTCGTCTGCGTGTTCGCTGAGAAAAACGGGGAAGGTGCGGATAAACGCGGCCCCCATCCCCACACCGCACGCCCTATTGCCCAACCTCTCCAACACGCTATAAAAACTAATCAACATACTGCTACTTAGGGCTAACTGCGTGCCCTTTGGGTTCGCAGTATCCCCCGCCACGGAAATAAATGCGCGTTGCTCTGCACCAAGAAAAAAAGGAAATCAATACCAGAGTAGTGATGTACTGAGCCACGCGCGCTAGTGGCCTATGTTCGGTGAGAGACAAGAGGACGCGTGCTGCGACAGAGGTATACTTTGTTTTGGCTGAAATGGTTTCTGAACCGCGGGGTTCCTTAGCCCAAAATTGTCGGAAATACGCCCCCCTAATTGTTTTTGGCATGATGTCGGAAATACGCCCCCCTAATTTTTTTTGGCATGATTGTCCTTGTGTACCTGTAGGCCATGTGGCTCTTTTGTCCGATGTACACAGTTTTATTTTTCTCCAATCGGTTTTAGGTAGAGGTCTTGAGCTCCCAAAATTGATGAACCTCGGAAAACAAAGTGGGGCATCTCTTTCGTTGGACGCGTCACTCTCCCTACCGTAACCTTCATCCATCCCGTCCAATCCCTCTTTCTTACTTGAGCGTAGAAGCCCAAGCTGTAGCCTCTCGCTCGTTCGAGCGTTTCAGGGCGACGTCCTTCCCCGATCCGGCCTTCACCGCGCTGGCGTTCGATAGCTTCAGGTCCAACGTTCGCCGGACCTCGGCCGCCTGACTAGTCCAGAATCAACCGCGGCATCGCAGCAAGAGGCATGGTTTGGTCGGGCTCGAAGACCCACCCATTTTGCACATTTTCTCCGCTCTTAATAAAGCTAATAATGGTATAGCATTCATATGTATGTAGCAACGTGAAGCAATTATAACACGTTTCATCGCCATGGTGATCGGGAGTGGATTATTTTGACACGAGCGCGCGGGCGTGAGTGCCGAGGGATGTGGCACGGGGTTGTGTTTTTCGTGGGTTTCAAAAACGAGTCATCCCACGGCAGGGGCGAAGCAGATTATAGAAAGTTTCTGAGCCCCTAAGATGAGGATCTAGCTGAATATCAACATCATCAACATGACCCGAAACGTCATTTCGAAGGCGTTCGTTTGCGCAGCTCCTGACCAACGTACAATTATCATACTAAGCGATGGTTACACGCTCTTGTGGAGCTCAGTCCATGGGAAAAAAATTGCCTAAGCAGTGCGACCCTTACGCTGGGATGAATCTCCGGTGCATTGGAAGACCCACGGCTTCCTGGCCGACCCTAGCCTGCCACGACTACAGCGTTCCTGCTTAGCTCGTTAACTTGGCTGGACCCATCCTTTCAGATCGAATTGCGGGAGTCAGACATATCTAACCCCCTACCCTCGCCAAAAGAGTGCGCTACGCTCCCAACTGTCCCACCCGCCCCCCTCGTGAAAAATTGCGTTTAGGATTCACCTGAATATCGCGCCGGGTTCGCTCTCGTTCCTCTAGGGAATGCCGACTGAACGCGTTGAGGTTTGCTTCGCAGATGAACTGCAAGAGTTCGGAAACCTTTATGGGCAAACATTAAACATTCGTGGCGCGCGGCGTGGGTACGGCGCACCGATTTACGAGAACGTATTTTAGTGGCATCCTCTGAAGCTTATACTCTACCTTGTGATGCTGCTTGTTGTTCTCAGGGCGAACGTAAATATTTGATATATGTTGGGTGCAAGTGTTCAAGGGTCTTTGTTACGAGATGAAGTACTATGGCTGGCGTAATGGCTGGCATAACGTCGATTCACCGACGCTGTCTGCGACATGCGGGCTGGTTTGTGCGTGCACAGGTCATACGAAATGTTGAGAGAATACGTCACACGATAAACATGCATTCAACGCGGAACGAGCCGGGACGCGAAAAAACACGGGAATTGTGGGAAAAGTGGACGAATCAACCGACCATGGGTAAGTATCATCCTGTCAGGAGGGGTAATCCACGGGCGATTGCGCTGAATGAACACTCTACTTGGCACACGAAATAAAGACTCGACAAACAAGACCAACGCGGATTGGCTACTATTCATGATGACGTTTCGTGTTGTACGCTCTTTAGTTAGACGAGGATTTTAACATCATCCTCGATGCAGCGGTGAAACATCAACTCTTCGAGTTATGCGACATGTCGCATTTACTTGTGAAAACTCCTGTGCGCGTTAGGCGTCTGGCAATCTCTTCCACGAAACCAAAGAGTGTGTACAAAGCGTCGCGTCTCACATACCCCAGGCAAAGGGGCGCCGGGTAGTGCTAAACTCTCGTGGAGCGAAGCGGAACGCCTGCGTCACCTGCCGTTCTTGTTGTTCGTGCTCTGCCCACTGGGCCTTGAAAACATCGCCCCGTCGCTGGCCCGTCAACAGTCCGCGTCTCTCGTGGTCGACGGTGTGCCAGAGCTCTAAGTCGTGCCCTGAAGAAATCACCGCTCTTCGCAGCTCCACGGTGCAAGGTCCACACATGCGGCGCGAGTCGAAGCCCATCCCGGCGTACGTCAGCATCAGCTGAGGCCGCCTCGGATCCGAATCGTTGTCCGACGACGTGGAAGCTTCAATCGCGGATGTCCTCCTGTCTTGCTTATCGCTAGGCCTTGGAAGGCTTCTATTCCAGCTTGCGAGGACGCTTGCGTCGCTGTCACCCCCGTTGTTGTCATAATTTCCAGTATTTTCTGTTTGGTTGTGCTTGCCCTTGGCCTTGCTCCCGTCCCTCTCCTCTGTCGCTCCGTCCGAGGTGTTGCTGGATTGCGACCACAACCGGAAAAGGCTTTCGTGCGGCGACGAGTAAATGTTGGAGCCACCAGGCCCCTCGTCGTTGTAGCCCAGCAGAGTCGCTGTAGACGTGTTGTCGGATTTCGGGGGGAACAATGTCCGCAGGCAACAAAAACTGACGAGTATTCCTTCATATGACAGTTTGGACATATTCGTGTGGCGCGGCGGGCCACACGTGAAACCGTAACAATATGACCGATGAATGTGTAGATGTAGCTTAGACATTAATGTCACAAAAAAATCGTGCCCTGATAGTGAACCACTTGACAGCGTTGGCGTCTCTTAGACAGTTGGACCAAGATGACGAGCACAAACACGAATGTGTTCTGGTGTCACCGTAGTTGACTTCCACACTAGTAGAATCGTTCCCACGAAGACAGGTCAAACATATATCGCACAGCAGTGGCTTCGGGTGGTACACGGCCAAACAACGTGGCCTATCCTGACATCCCATTGCTCCCGTTATCAGTCTAAATCCCTATCCAGTATAGTATCCCTGGTCCAGTATAGATTTCCCTGATCTATGGGTACCATGATCCAGTATAGAATTCATCCTTCTACTATGCACCATCTCCGTGGTGTTCTGAAGCACAAGCAATAGTAACCTCAGCACTGCACTCCGGGCAAAGGGCACATGCAAAACCGCTTTGGCTGTTACGCCCAGGTGCGCAATGGCCGCGAGACACTACGTACAGAGCAACGGCGATCGACCATAGGAATAGGGTAAAGGGAGAACTTGTCGAGTACTCGTTTTAGCGGCTCACGGCCACTCGCGTAAGTGCTGCCTATATTGCGTTCCAAGTCTACGTTTATTGTGCTCGGCTATATCGCGAAAGACGCTACTACTGAATCGTTTGTTTCTCTGATTCGCATCAAAGTGGCGGTACACGTCTCCACCCCCGCCTCGAGCGGTCACATTCGTATAGCCCCCAGGACCTAACACGCGAGTGATCCAACGTGGAAGCGTGCACCGCCACCTTTAGCTTCGCGCACAGGCACACATCTCTCATCGAGCAGGCTTCGTTGACCAAACCCCAGTGACTGATCTTGCCATCGGGCCCGAACGTGTTCGGAGATTGGTAAGATGGACGTGTAAGCGTAGATGAAAACGTGGTTGCCACACCGTGACCAAAACGGAGCCCATTACACGAATTATGCACAAACGAACGGTGAGTGGACACTTGGCGTGCACAAGTACGAGATAATAAGGGGAAAACAAGTGCATGTTTAATATTTTACACGCAGCGTGACACTAACGTTTCGAAGGTCGCGCCCAATACCATTCAAAACGTTCAGTATAACCCTCATGTGCGTACTGCACGGAACGCACCAGTGCATTCCGCGCGGTCATGTTGCTGAAGCCTCCCTTGTCTCATCATTCTTGTCTCTCTTTCAACTTTCCGTTTAATCGGGCAGACCGAGCACTGCCACAAGTTTCCAGCCCCATCACCGCGTGCCTGCACGCCATACAAGAACAGCAGGCCAGGGGGTACGCACGAATTAGGACCCAGGCTACGGTAGGGGGGTCCCTTTTTGGACCTTTTGTTTCAGTGGCTAGGGGTCACTCGCGCGAGTAACCCCTTTGTTCCTATGGGATCATACATTTTCTTCATGTTTTACATTGACGAAATCGATCCGCAATGCAAAGGTGATCTAAGCTGCGCCAACACAACTGCTTAAACCATTTTCATCTGTGGGGTACAGAGTCACTCGTGCGAGTTGCTTAAACACTCCAGTGAAAATGTGGGTACCCCCCCTACTGTAGTCTTGGTTTTAGCAACTTGATTGCTCGTGGTTCCTTCAGCATTGATCCTGCTAGAGGGTAGGGTGTGCTTATATGTTGCTCGTCTTCGTAACCTGGCCATTGACAACGCATCTCTTTCAAGACAAGACAAGACAATACAAGGCAAGACAAGACAAGACAAGACAAGACAAGACAAGACAAGACAAGACAAGGCAAGACAAGACAAGACAAGACAAGACAAGACAAGACAAGACAAGACAAGGCAAGACAAGACAAGACAAGACAAGACAAGACAAGACAAGACAAGACAAGACAAGACAAGACAAGACAAGACAAGACAAGACAAGACAAGACAAGACAAGACAAGACAAGACAAGACAAGACAAGACAAGACAAGACAAGACAAGACAAGACAAGACAAGACAAGACAAGACAAGACAAGACAAGACAAGACAAGACAAGACAAGACAAGACAAGACAAGACAAGACAAGACAAGACAAGACAAGACAAGACAAGACAAGACAAGACAAGACAAGACAAGACAAGACAAGACAAGACAAGACAAGACAAGACAAGACAAGACTAGGCCGTTCCTGCTCCTAACAGAAAGGAAGTCATTACGTTGCTTGCTTTCAGTAGGATGCACACATGCGTTTGCTAATAACATAAATGTTGTCCCCAGTCGCAAATTTAGGGCATTTGATGCCGGTGGACCAGGGTGTCTCGTGTGAGTGACTACCCTACTATTGTTCTCTCGTATTTAGCGAAGCACAGCGCTATCGAATTGGTTCACGCGTCTGGGTGTTCAGATACTCTATCCCCATCTCATGATATAAACCCTTCAGGGAAAGGTCTGTATGGTCTAGCTCCTGTAACGGAGAAAGGGGCGTACGATCGGCGTGATCTAGAACACGTTTACTGTGCTTAGAGTTCTGTAATCTACGCCTGGAGATCCTGAAAAAATATCACGACGACAGATACAGGTTCCATGTCATCTGTATGATCTATATGATCTATATGATCTATATGATCTATATGATCTGTATGATCTGTATGATCTACACGATATATATGATGTATATGATCTACACGATCTATGTGCGTTATATGATCTATATCGTTCAACAGTAGCTCCCCCGACGATTCTTTAACGAACTCGCTGGCTTTGAGCGCCGGCCATATCCCCTTAAATACGGTGCCCCTTGCCACCCCGACGCCATCATTCGAAAGTCCTTTGCAAACAAGAATGTATATGAAGACATGTCTTCCATAGTATCCCTCCTCCTGTTGAGCGGGCATGAAACGTTCGTGAAGGAAAATGGCTGTTTCTTCGGGGGGCTATCGCAGAATCAGCCCCCCCCCATTCCGTCGTTTTTCACACATAGAGGGTACGGATGGCTTGGCTTCCAGCTCTAATCGCAGCAAAGAAAATTCTACTAATTGCAGCCCATATTAAGGACCAAATAATCTCTCCTGACTACACCGCTTACGTTGTGGAAAGTGCAAGCTCTTCCGGTTGTTTGTCGTTCATCCCGAAGGCGTCATGCATCATTTCAGACCAGGGAGGGGGGGTAATACTTACGTTTTGCAGGGTAATAGTCCGTAAGACCATAGACTCTCGCATACCAGTACGTACAATACCGGGACAGAGCATGTCCGGTTTAATCGACCAGACGGACAATGCTTGCACCAAGAGTGACTTCGGGGGGGGGGGGGGGGGGGGGGTTCAAGCCAAAAACACCTGCTCTTCTCGTATTCGGGCTAGGAGAAACTCCGCCGTCATCGCTGGATCCGCTGATTCCCAGGCCCTCATGACCTGGTTGATACACGACGTTTTGCAAACGAAATATGTTTCGCCGTCATCAGCAATGGATCTAGACTCTCAGTTCGTCACATACAGAGGTACGGTTGGGTGACGACTCCGTTAGAACTACTGCCGCGTGTTGGGGACGAATCCTTCGATTTTTTTGTGGGATGTTTTGAAATAGTACAAGGGTTCAAAACGAACGAACAATACGTTGGTGATCCGCCGATCATTAGGAAAAATTTGATCGATTGCCACCCCCTTTCGAAGCAGCGGACACATCCGTGAAATGGACGGAGGGGCGGTGCTAACGGGACGAAACACGACGCTTTCCTATTGTCGGCCAAAACGCAAGAGCATACGCAGCGAAGAGGGCATTCGCGAAGAGAGTTTTTGGTTTTTCGCTTCATGTCCTCAAGGCCTTTATGAGACAAGGCGTATCCGGCAAGCCGTTTTGCATAACTTGTTTATAACGGTGGAGATTTCCACACGGTGGTTTGCATACAATGTACGGAGGTTTTTGCTGAATATCACCCGAAGACACGGTCCTGTTCAGGTGGGAAGCAGTAACACTTACTGCCGAAGAAAGCACCTTTGATCTTCTCGTGGTGTCCCAGTCCGCTAGCTGTAGGGCGAGGGCCTTCTTGTCCTCCTCTGCCATCTCAAGTATTTCGTCCACTTTGCCCACTCCTGAAAAAAGGACAATCATCAGCGCGTGTAAGATTGCGACATCGAAAGTATTTACCGGTACAGTATTATAGACAGAAAAAGTCAGGAATGCGGAGCAACGCTTTGAATATTGTCAGAACATAGCGGAACACAACCGGAAGAACACGAAGCTATCACCACGGAATATATTTCAAGAATCGGAGGATTTCGCACATTCATCTTCGGACATGTAGTGCTCGGGTATAAGAAACAGTCCATCCTCCAGTTGAAATATTGTGTAGTCGTGTTTTTGCCTTATCTAACTGGAAGACCCCTTTCGATGCTTCGATTATCTACAGTAGTTTATTGTCGACAGTGCGGCAGGGATAACATTAAGTTGAACTGCTTAAAACGGCAAGTTACCCGAGCCAAACCGAAACGACAGAGGGAATAGTGTCTCTGTCCACGGGATCAGGGGCATGAACATAAGAGTTACAACTCATATCGAAATAGTTGATGTGGAAACTTGCGACGGACATGTGCAACGTCGGGGCAAGGACTAGGCGCTAGACCCCTCACGGGAAGTTGCAGAGCGAACGTATGACATGGAACCCAATCCAACTCAACCGTCCCCAAGCCAATCAAGTCCAACCATACCCAAGTCTGTGCCAAAGTGGTCCGCTCCGCACTTTGTCATGCCTCCACCCGCATTAGGGACGTTGTAGCGCTCGTACAGCCATAGCAGTTGCAGGGCAGCTGCTTGCCCCAGGTGTGCCAGTGTCTTCAAGAAGGAGACGCACCTGGGGCATGGTCATCCGTGAACAGAAGGAGGGGCGGGGGGCTCTCTACGCCGGGTTCTTGAAAGCAGTTTTTTCATGTATGGAAACATGCCTACCGCCCATGCAAAATATAAATTAATGAATAACTCTGAATGAGCTTGAGCGTGAAAGCTCAATTTGGATAACGACATATTACGAAGACGATACTACGCTTGCCTCAAACGGTGCTAAGGAAGTAGTGTGCCATGGTTTCGTTGTAGCCTCAGGAATGCTGGGCATTGAAAGTGTGCGAGACGACCACGCGTTTGCGGCCGATAGATGCCGTTCGGTGATTTGGCAAAAAACGGGGTTTTACCTTGGGGCACTCGAGGACTATGCTGATTTAACGGCGAGAAAATCACGCATGCGAACTTCGACTACAGGCATCATAAATTGGGCGTGCCTATGGAAGGTATAGATCTGTTGTTGTGTTTCGACGCGGATATTTTCATAGGGGTGTGGCAAATGTCTGCCCATATTTGTTTCTGATCTTGGCGTGATTTCTCAACCGAGGGAACACCCAACATGGTTGGGATATGGCGTCATTGTCTTACCGCAGATTCTAGAAGTCGTTATGTGCATCTCGGCGAAAGGCAATTGGTCCTTCGGTGCGCTTTTTTATTTGTTCTGAAACTCAGGCGTTGTGGGTGAGGCATAGAACTCTTTAGAATGAGGCTCGGAGCCTTATTGGCGTCAGCGGAACCTCTACTGCGCCTCGCGTTGTTCGGTTGGTTTCGTTGCATGTCACAGAAACACTGCGAAAAATGTTATCTTTCTCAGAGCCCGGGCTATCGTATTACAGTATGACACTATTAATATAATGCTCCAAGTTCGATTATTTAGTCGATTGTGGGTCACTCATACGACCGCCTATGTACCTCGTTCAAAGGCGGACTAAAACCTAATTGGATGGCGCGGCCTAGCAAAACAGCTCTAGGTCGACGGTGTATTTCCCCGAACGGACACATTCAAATAGAAGTCTTAATCCCCGCAAAAATCTGTGTAGCCACGCACGTGTGGGCCCCAAACATACCTCCCCTTCAAATAATACATATGCCAGCCTTGGTCCCAGGTGAGGTTCACGCTCACGGCAATCGCACGAAGGAAATGGTTCGGACGCGTGCTATTTTTACGATAGAGGAGGCACTTTCCGGCAAAAACGGTTTCTGAATGACGGGCGCTCCTTAGCCCACAACCTTCATCTTGGGACCGTTTTTTCGTTTTTTCCACGAAGGCTGGGGTAGGAGGGGGTCACGTTTGAGGGCTGGGTTTTGTAGTGACTTGGAGTTGCTCGCGCGAGTGAGCCCCTCTCTTTTCCTTTGCTTTAGCGCTGCTTTAAAATATCGCGAAATATAAACACCCAATGGAGTGGCTAGCCGTACAGCACCAAACAAATCGCCTAGACTCGTTTTGTCGGTGAGGTAGAGTAATTTGTGCGAGTATGATAGCCCAAACCCAGTAGTGAAGGAAGGGCGTTAACATCCTCCCTGCCGCAGGCTTGATCTTCTGCACGATTCTCGTTGCATACCCAGACGATGGGATTTTCATTGGGTAGTTTTCTCCAAAATGGTTTGTTTTGGATAGGTCAAATATGTCTCCTCACCTCGAGAACTCTAACGCACCATAACCGCCTCTACCGCGGCTGGTTTCTTCGTTCGCGCACAATACAATAACTGCGTACCGCCTGCGTACGGATCAGCTACTAAGGCGACCGTTTCGCGGGGTTCGCTGTTGATCCTCAGGTCCCACCTGTCGACGTCAAGATGAGCCAAGGCGTGCACCAGTACTTTCTTCTGTAGCAGGCGGGGGTCGTGACCAGAAGCAGAAATCATACCCACAACTTCCTGCGTGATTTAGAAAGAAGAAAGGTGGAATACAGTACAAACATGTAACACGCAAGGTAAGAACAAACGCTTTGTATGTAGTGCTCGGCTGCAAGGTGGCTAGCGTGAAATCTATGGCGTGCACAGCATGAACCGATTGACCAATCCTTTAGTCCGGGACAGTTTACATATGTCAACGTCGGTAGGTGGCGTGAGCTGTTGGGTAGGGTGCTGACGTCAACAGCATTGGTTACACGTGTCTGCCGTGCTCCTACGCGCTGTAAGTTGTTGGAAATTGCTTGTTCTTTCTCGCTCTCCCGCGTGAGCCTTACCTGCAGTATGTCGCGTGTCTTGGCGTTGACCGAACCCATGAAAGAGGTCATCTCTCGCTTGCCCTCCGCACTTAAACCTACCAGCAGCTCCTTTATTGGCACGTCGAAAAAACACAGATAATAGATACATGCTTAGTCTAATGTGAAACCGTTTCTGCTCAGGAGGGAAACACATGGAAAACGGTTTTCCAGCAGCCAAACAGACGTGCGTATCAGGCGGTTAGATGATGTTGACACCACGGGACCAATGGTGCGGTAACGCTTTCGCTATTGGCTCTGAGACACTCTCACGAGTGACTCTCTACCTCACGGGACAAACATACAGTAGGCGATTGTTTTGCTGCAGCGTGTACGGTAGCTTACCATACCAAAATTATAGAACCAAGAAAGCTGAAGGCCACAAACAAACAGGGGATCACTCGCGCGAGTGACCCCGGCCCAAAGCTGTGAAAAAAAACACTCAAAGAAGTGACCCCCCCCTCCCCCCCGTACCAACGATCACGGACATGATGCACAGGTGTGAACCCCCTTAGATACGGTACGAGTGCTTTACAGCAGACAGATCGGCCAACTCTGCGACGTGGTGCCAATACTTGTGAATATACTTTGCGATCGGGGCTGTGATCAGAACAAAGGTTTCGCCACCATGTTTTCGTTTTCGCTTTTTGTTGCCATACCACTACAAATTTCCAGTCTCCTGGACAAAGCCGTGGTCACGGGGGTCTTCCCTTCCCGCATGGGATATAGCAATAGAAGAGTCAGGTCATGCGTGGCAATACGTTAAATGTATCAGTAATTGCTGTACAGCTCACGTGCGAAAGGCATTATTAATAGACTAGGTCTAGTCTATTCGGATGTAATTGACTGTCGAAGTGAACTGCACCACTGTGCAATTCACGAAAAGTACGTACAGCGCTGTACGTACTGTAGTTGTTCAAACTTCTGTGGGTCAGAAAGTCCCTCGTTTTCAGTACGTACAGTATTTTGCTGCAAGATGTATCGTACTGCTGAAGGCACATACTTGGTACACATTAACCTCCCCTAGCCTACACATGATTGAAGTCTTGCAGAATGTATTTCCGGCTGAACGTACGCTGGGTTGGGGTCGCAGGGATGGTATCAATCTCAGCCAAGAGATCGGGTGATTCAGATCTGATGCAGGTGTTTTATACATGATGTGCTACAGCAGTAGCGTGGCTGGCCTGCTGTAGAGGCACCGCGTGAAGAAATGACGGGCGATTTTATTTTACATCAACACCCACGCGTACCAAAATAGGTTCTGTCTTGCCCCAATCACAGTACCTGTACTGCTTTGTGTAGTGGGTGACGTCAACCACTTGACCAATTTAATTTTGACCATCGACACCCCCAAGCGCCCCGCTGCTACAGCAGCCCTTACTACGCGCACAGGTACGTGTGCGAACTATACACCCCACCGAAGAAGGACCAGTACCGCGATCATCAACGAGATTCGAGCCTACGACTTACCTGTCTTGCTGCGGCAACCTTTGTTTTCTCCGCCGCCCGTGCCTGTGCTCTCGCGCTGGCACTACCGCTGCCGTGTTGTGCCGTCGATGGATGCTTTGTTCGGCCTTTGTGTGTGCTGACATGCCTGCTTTCTGGGCTGGGTCCTCTTTCAGCTGGGACCATTTCTATACTCACACGCCTATTCTGCGGTGCCGGGTACAGCACCGGCACCACAGCAGCACAGCTGACCAGCAGGTATCGATAGAAAAGAAGTCGCAGGCTTCACGGAAATTGATCTGCACACTTTTCTCTCAGGATCGATTACCCCTGACCCAGGGTGGTACTTTGGTGCTACCTAGCAGTAAAGACACATGTGCTTCAAGGTTGCAGTGGCTAGCTGCACGCAACGGTGGCATGAGCCACGGCCACCGGCGCCGGACGCTTAACTTCTAAAGTAAACGCCAAGGCACCGAAAACGCGGAACGACGTGTTGGATGTGGATGCGGCACAATTTTGAACCGGCACGTATCGCACCGCGTATAACGCCTTCCAAATGTGATCAAAACCGAAAGTACGACGCAGCATGTACGAGTAGAGCTGCCACCAGAGTGTCCTTCGTAAAACCTCTTCGAAAAGGCATCGCGTAGACGGCTCTACGAGAGGCCCTGCCCTGCATCTGTTTCTTTCGTATGGGCCGTTCGGGCGGGTGCAATTATTGGGCTCACGCAGGCAAGATTTCGACGGGCAAAGTTTTACGATGTTTGTGTTTGTTTTTATTCTGTTTCGCACGCCATATCCTCGCCTTTGCTGGCATTGGCGTACACAGCAGCGCAGACATACATAGCGCGGCCACGAGACGGCTACGCTGGCGCCACCACAGCAGCCTCGCTGCTGAACTTGCCATGGATTACCGGAAGCAGAAGCTGACGTCTTCAACCAACAGCGGGGCGTGTTGGGTCAATTGCGTGCGTAGTAGCTGGGCGTTGCTGGGCCATGCTGCTGATTGTGGCGATAAAGCGTCGGACCCAGGAAATACACGTCACCGCACGACAACGACAGCCACAGAAGCAGCAGCAGCAGCAGCAGCAGCAGCAATACCAGCAACAACACCGCCAGCAGCAGCATCAGCAACAACAGCGAATCCAGTCGCGCAAAACTTCCTGACGGCTGCACGAGAGGAGAGGACGAACAGAGACAACGCCGCGCAAGCAGTAGTTCTGTATTTTGCTTTCGGGGCGAACATGAGCCCTTCCGTCCTCACGGGAAAGAGAGGGGTCACACCTGTCAACTCGGCGCCTGCGCAGGCGGTAGCGTTCGCCACTTTTGATGAGCGAACAAGGCAAAACAATGGTGCGAAAGTTCTTGCATATTCTCCTGCAGGAGACGAGCACGACGAACAAGGCGAACACGATGAAGACGGCGAGGGACGGATCTGCATGTCTTTCAGCCATCGAGCAGGTATGTGTGCCTCCTTGCCATTTGATTGATCTAACCTGTACCAGGTACACGTACAGAGTACCAGCCCTCTAACAAGAAACCGAGATACAAGTACTGTATTACAGTACTATTAAATCCAGAATGGTTGTTTGCGGCTCGTTTTGTTGTTCGGAAAAAAGCGTGTCCTCGTACAGCAGTAGGCTAGCTTCAGTGTAAAAGAACAGCTGTCGAATTTCTTATTTCCCCGTATTTTTCAGGCTAAGTTTCTTGTGAAGGACCGGTAGTGAGTAGCCCAATAAATACGAGTGGATACGACAACAGCAGTATCCTTGTACAGTAGTATTCGATGACGGTACAGAATACTCACGCGTACCGTGCGAGTTGGTGCCACACGTATCATACCCTCTGGTATTCACGCGGTAACGTAATTGAGCAACACACAGGTAAATGCAGCTGGTTGGTCGACAGTAAGTTGGTGAACAAAGAACGAACCATTTTATTTTTATACAATCGACAGTCCAAGGCATAGACTACGGTGTTGCTAGAGGGGATGTTATGACGATATGTTATCATGGTGTTATGATGATGTTATGATGACGTTATGATGTTGTTGTGATGATGTTATGATGACGTTATGATGATGTTAATGATGATGTTATGATGATGTTATGATGATGTTATGATGATGTTATGATGATGTTATGATGGTGTTATGATGGTGTTATGATAATGTTTTGTGATGGTGCTATGATGATGTTATGATGTTATGATGATGTTATGATGATGTTATGATGATGTTGTGATGATGTTATGATGGTGTTATGATGATGTTATGGTGATGTTATGATGCTGTTGTGATGATGTTACTACTTCCATTTTCTCTACCGGTTTTGATCTATCATATCATGTCATACTCGCACGAGTGACTGCCGCACCTCACGGATGAAACTACTTTTGGTGATTCTTTGTCGCAGCGTGGCTTATTACCCCTTTGCGGATTCATATCGCCAAATTTCAGCAACACGAAAGCTTGCGACCGCAAAGGAGCAGGGGCGAGTCACTCGCGCGAGTGATCCCTGTGCAAGAACCACGTCCGAAGTGCGAAACGATAACTTTTGTGCATATTGCCTGGTTGCCGTCTCCTAGAATACGGAGTACCTCGTAGTCACCACTCTCACCTGCTGCTCCAACTAGGGGTGGTTTTAAACCTCAATGGACGCTTCGACAAGCCGTGGCCAGGCGCGCCCCCCCCTGCCCCCCTCAGTACATGCACGCTTGCATTTTTCGCACATATCGTTGACTCGTGCCGCAAGTAGACATAGCGCGTAAAGCTCTTTCTGAACGAGGGGACTTCTTAACCGAAAATGGTCAAAATGTCATGTCATATTCGCATCTTGAAACAATAAATGTTTGGATGCCTAGAACATGGATGACCATGAATGAGATCGATGCTTCATCGGGTTCCGAGGACTTTCAGTTTATTCTGGACAGGTCGTTTTTTGAGGCGAGGTCTAGGGTGAAGAGCCACCTCCGAAAACGATTGCGTGCATCTCTACCTCAGCATCGTGCGTGACCCGTTGGCGTTGCCATGAGGGGGGTGTATCCCATTTTCCGTTTTCTCTTGCAGTAGCGCTCACTGCGATGGCGTGGCGGTGCCAAGACAAAGCCCAGGACAGCAGGGTCGTAAAGAAATACTCATATCAATGCCGTGGCGGTGCTCTACCGCCACCGCTGTCCCCAGTCCGGACCTGATCCTTGATCGGGGCGCTTGGTGTGACTAAGCGGCTGTCTAGTGTCATCATAGCAGTTTTCCCCGCATTCCTACGTCGCTGTGGCCAAAATACTCCAGGTGTGTTGTTGGCACAGCGGTAGCTTATTCATATTGCAACGTTAACAAACAACGCGAAAGCGCTTAACACCGCAAACGCACAGGGGGGGACACCCGCGCGAGTGACCTCGAGCCGCTGTAGAGAAATGAGAAATGAGCCAAAAGTGACCCCCGTACCCTAGCCTTGGTATGCCAATCGTACCGTCTACCGTCTACCGTCTACCGTCTACCGTCTACCGTCTACTGTCTACCGCCTACTGTCTACCGTCTACCGTTTACCGTCTACCGTCTGCCGTCTGCCGTCTACCGTCCACCGTCTACTGTCTACCGCCTACTGTCTACCGTCTACCGTTTACCGTGTACAGCAGAAGCGATTCACTCTTCATCTAGTTTCGTAACAAAACGTCAACACACGCTCTCCTTCACGTCAGAATTATGCCAACCATGCCGCGCGTAGAGATTACCTTTTTGCGTGTTACCGGGAGGAGATCCTCGAGCGATGCAAGTGTACGATAGGCCGTATTAAGGTCGTCAGCGCTCCAATAGTGTCAGGGTCCTTGTCGACCAACTCGAATATATGCAAGATACACTGCAGCAGTGTGTAGTCCAGTTTACTGAAACACATCAATGACGGGTCGTCGGTCAGTGGCTGTGCACCACGAATGATATACTTTCCTGGCGCCAGTATGCTATTGAATATTGGTTGTGCTCTTTTTTTGTGTCTTAACCCTGCCGTGTGCTACTCATTGTCGATTATCAGTTTTATTTATTTTGACGTGTCCTCTTAAGACCTGTTCCTGGGGCTATCGGAAGGAGGGGGTCCCGGTTCCGCTATTTGAGCCCCCCCCGCCCCCCCCGTTGACCTCGTTTGAAATCCTTGCTGCACGCCCTCGATTATTTTTCCCTCCTCTGCGACATTGATTTGCACCACTTGCACCACGCAAAATTGCACAACACACGCAGGCTATGCTACAATTTCCGAGCGGCCAGGCCCGTCGCAGTCGTGGGAGGTTTCGCCCGGCGTTTATGGCGTGCTGCACGCTGTCACTCCGTCCGACATGGAGCGGATAGCGGGCTTTGAGACAGGGTACAGAAAACGCGTGGTGAGTATATGCCGAGAGACGGACGCCGTTCGTATTCGAGCTCACGTCGACGTGTTCTGTCAATGTCCTTTGTCGGGATGCAGAAGCGCGGGCGCCTGTTTCTGCAGTGAATCGAAAGTATCTCGCATGTCTACATTGTGATGCTTTGTTTTGAGTGGACTAACGCTGTTTTGTTTGTTGGGATCAGCAAGCATCGCTCATCGCACGAACGGATTGTGAGCATTATTCCTGGAGCTGCGTGCACTCTTTTTTTGAATGCGCGTTGCGTCCGAACACTAAAACAAAACTTGAGTATGTTGACCTGTAGACATCTGCTGCGGGTTTCTGCTTCTTTCTCGTCTAAAATAGTCCAGGGGATGGCCGTAGTGAGAACCAACAATTTCCACCAAAAAGCTAATCTATATGACAGACGCTAGAGTAGAGCTGCGTTTTTTTTTGTTTTTTGTTTTTAAGGGCCTCTCGCTTGGGCATCTGTATATGCACTACCTCACACTACCTTATAACACTACCTCACACTACCTCACACTTTCTTACACTACCTCACACTACCTCACACTACCTCACAATTCCTTACACTACCTCACACCACTTCACACTCAAAATCGATTCAGAAGCAAGCCGAAAATGCGACACGATGAAGAAAGCCATGGTCTACAGTACGTACCTGGTGTAAAGTTATGTTTTTGTTTGTTTGAAAACACACGCCCTGATAAGGAGGTTGTCCCAGCGTTTTTTCTTTACTGAGGTGCCCCTTGCTTGAGGAGAGCCATCTCTCTATAGTGCGTTATAGTGCGGTATAGTGCGGTTTAGTGCGGTGTAGTGCGGTTTAGTGCGGTGTAGTGTGGTATAGTGCGGTCGTGTGCGGTATAGTGCGGTATAGTGCGGTATAGTGCGGTATAGTGTGGTTGGGGTTACAGATTTTTTTGACCATATATGTATTTCTGGCCGGCTGCGCTCCTCGCGCGAAGAACTGCCGGGTTTAAGTGTAATAGTTTTCGTGGGCACATTTATTCAGTCTAGTGCCATGGTATAGGACTAGAATAGGACTAGTGTAGGACTAGTATAGGACTAGTTTAGGACTATTTTGGGACTAGTATAGGACTAGTATAGGACTAGTATAGGACTAGTATGGGACTAGTATAGGACTAGTATAGGACTAGTACAGGACTAGTATATATGACTAGTATAGGACTAGTATATGGTATCTAGTATAGGGTATCTAGTATCGGGTATCTAGTATCGGGCATCTAGTATAAGGACTACACCATAGACGCGTTGGTCGGGTTGAGCGAACGAATGCCTTCGAAGCCATGTTTCGGACGATGTTGATGATGTTGATGATGTTGAGACATTGACCTTTCCTCATGTTAGGAGCTCAGATATTTCTTAAAGTATATGCTACACCCTCCTAGCGTGGGGTGGCTGAGGAGCTCTATACTGTTAGTAATAGGGCCTCACCCAATCACTGTTTTTGAGTAAACCGAATGACATCACATTGTGTCACTCGACGGTGTGCGCCGCTCGACGAACAAAACAGCGCAAAACTACGATAATGGCATGTCGACGATTTTAGACTAGGGAGCCCTGTCTTCATCAGGAAAACAATAGCCAAAAAGTGCTATTTATTCATTCATACCTCTATTGTATCGTATCGTGTCGTACACTACTAGTACCATGCGCCAAAACAGGACGACTACCCTTCCCACGATTTGTGGGTCAAGGGGCCCCATGAGTCACCGCTCAGGAAGTGTTTAGCCAATACCTGGTATGTGCTACGAACTTCTATATCGGGTAGAACGCGTCATATACTCCTGTTTTTGCTAACCAAATTTTGTTCTGGTTGGTATTTGTGCCCCCGTCAAATATAATGTCATGTTCCACTTTTCGCGTGCGCTTTGTTTCCGCTGATGTCGAACACATTGACTGTTGGTGGGACGTGGTTCTCGTTTCTGCCCGAAAGGTCGAGGTGGTAACGTCCGCCGGAGAGCGACATCGCGCTATTTGCTTCGTTTCGGACCCTGCACAGCTGCTTCCCACAAGCGTCCCGCCAACGACGAGGTAAAGCGCCGAGTTACGCTAGGGTGCGGGAGGGGGCGCACTTCAATGTTCCCTACTAGTGGTAAATCATCAATAGGGGATGGCCCTGCATTTCACTTAACACCCAACATGATGATACATACTAAGATTCAATGCAATGCAAATAGGTGCAATGTGTTGCAAACCGCAACTCACAAAAACGATCGACACGCAACAAAACTGCGGAGACACTTACGAGACAGTTCCTGGGCCACTGAAACAAGACGCCCAAAATTCCCCCCCCTCCCATGCGGTGCTCTTTTTCGAATGGGGTGCTGCGTGGTCAGTGGCTAAAAAACTAAGGCCTAAGGCAAGCAACACATGAGCACGCCCCCCCCGCCTCCCCTCAATCCCCCCGTCTAAAAAACAGTACGACATTGCTGCCATTGCTGCCATTGCTGCCATGCTGCTATTGCTGCCATTGCTGGAGGGAGAAGGGAGGCGCTCATCTGTTTTCTTACTTGGAAAAGGAGCTCGTAGTAGTTCTAAGTAGTACTTAAATTGTCCCGTAAAAGCCGTGGGTGCCGTTGTAAAAGGGGTGGTTAACGTCTTTATCTGCTCCTCTTCATAAGATTCGAACGTCCGAGCTTCCATGTCGCCCTTGCCTTCCACGCAATCGAACTCCTTTTAAATACTTCCAAAACCGCCTGAAGCATTCGACGGAGTCGGAGCCATGCAAACACCAAAAGCTGTTGTTTCATTACGGTGGCTACACGCAGCGTACGCACGTTATTGTGGTGCCATGTATTCCGCGGGCGGGTCCGATGTTCGTGTCGTACCAGACGTCTTGGATACACACTCGATTGCGCACTCGATTGCACTCGATTGAAGCTACCAACGGGTGCTTACCAGTACTAGAACAAGGCACGACGCATGTGCTCCTCGATTGAGGTATACCATTTCTTGGCTGACACGTTTTCCGAACGACGGCGTTTCTTAACCCAAAATCGTCGGGAAAAATCGCCATATACATATTTTTCCCCCCACATGATTCTCGTTGTGTACTTAGAGGCCATGGGATTTTTTCGTCCGCGGTAGACGTTTTTTTTGTTCAAATCCGATTTTGGAAGAGAGGTGTCTTGAGCTCCCAAGTGGTGGAAACCCCAGAAACAAAAAATGGTGCACGAGCCATCCCACGATAAGGGTTGCAGTTGTATGATTGCGCCAAAACGTCCCTGGCCGATTGAGCTCCTCATGTGAGGAACTACCGGCTAGTCAAGCAACTTCACGAGTACATAGGTTTTTAGGACTAAGGCATAGCAGCTTGGTCGGGACGTGCGAACGAATGCCTTCCAAGTCATTTTTCGGGTGATATATTGAGGTCCTCATGTCAGGAGCTCAGGGGCTGATGCTGCAACCTCACCGTGGGATGGCTCGCACACCTCTATCGTAGCAAGCGTCCTACCTCGCACCCTTCTACCATCATCAATAGCAAAGCACCGGGCGGCATGGAAGTGCACAGCTCTGTAAGGGTACGATGGGGCGGGGGGAGGGGGGGGGGGGTGACTTCTGGGACCTTCGTTTTGGCGGCCGCTTGGGGTCACTCCCGCGAGTGACCCCCCTGTATTCCTTTGCCACCTTAAGCTAAGCCAAGCTAAGCTAAGCTAAGCTAAGCTAAGCCTTCGTCACCTGCCCTAGTCTTAAATGTGAATATCCGCAATGGGATGGCAAGCTACGCTGCGCGAAAAAAAAACACCCAGAGTATTTTTCTCTGTGAGAAAGTGCAGAGTCACTCGCGCGAGTCGGTCAAACCCGGTAAATAAAATGGAGGTATATCATAACACAATGATGCCGAAACCTTGTGATGCGGTTTGCCGGTTGCTACCGTTCGCCGACGAGTCTCTGAGGTCACTGTTTGGTGCTGGCCGCCGGCGCGCGCTGCGAAAAGGGTAGCAGGGCGATTTTGCCCAAAATACGTTCGACCGACGGCGCGTCTCCTAGTCTTAGGAACTACCCGACCCCTCACCCAACGCTGCGGGTGCAGTCGAACTATTATCCAACCCCTAAGAAACTTGACATGGAAAGCATTCCCCTGGCGCAATCTGACCAATGCTCCTAGCATACGCGCTAGTCCTAGAACACAACCAAAAATAAATACCCGTAAAAGTAACCGACTGACTAACCGGTACAACTTTCCTCACCTGATAAGCTCAAACGGACAAAAAACGCCTCGTTCAACACGTGCAAAAACCCTACAGTGGAACGGCCCCAACAATCCCCGTCTGAAAGTTGTTTTTCAATACCGCAGGTGTCATTCTTCGCTTTGAACATCATACCTAGCTGTTGCCTCATCGGGTCGACCTGACGCAATATTTTGTCACAGGAAGCATGCTACGATAGATATATATATAACACTTTTTCGTCTGAAATGGTTGCTGAATCACGGGCCTTCTTAACCCAAAATCGTCAAAAAAAATAGTTTGTTTGTTTTTTCGCCTGGTTCTCGTCGTAGGTAGCAGGTAACTTTTTCTCCAAGTCAGTGTTTTGCCCTAGAGAGGTCTTAAGCTCCCAAAATTGAGGAACCTTGAAGAAAACGAAGTGGTGCATCTCTATCATCTCTATCTCAGCACGTGTCACAGTCGGGATTTTGTTTTTTCGGTGTCGCCTTCTGCAGAATGGTAGGGGTGCACCGCGTATCGTGTAGCAAACGGCAGCAATCCCAAATAATCTCTTGGCGTCGTTGTCTCGACCATGCATTGTCACGTGTCGACCACCTATAGCCCTCTAGCCCTCTAGTCTAGTCGAGTGGAGGAATCTCCTGTGTCAGTTTAACGGGCGTGTCTTACCTTGGAAATACGCCTTGCAGAGTGGAATCCTCCTTTCCAACTAAAAGCGACATGTCGCGCTGCCTGGAATGTGGTGCCCGACAACCCCTTCTCCTTCGACGTCCGCCCCGGACAATCCAACAGGTACCTCAAGTTGCTCCAAGCCGGTGCGTTACACCACGGCGTGGACGAGCGCTACCAGTCCTGGCTGGCCCATTTGCCGTCGGTTCCATCTAAAGAGGCGGAAGCATCCCCCGAACGGACAAACACGCCTTCCAAGATTTTGTTGAACAGGGTACTAGCACTTTCGGCGGTGGTAGCCGCCGGTGCGACCGCTTTTGGGCTTAGCGGCGGGTTTGTAAACGACCCGTGACTTCCGGCGAGTGGCTCTTTAATAGTACACCACGATAAAATGCTGCCAAGGGAACTGGCAAACGCGTGCTTTTGTAGGAGTGTTACGTTTCGGTCGGACCATGTCTGACTGACAAGAAATTCTTCACGAGAACCATGCCACCGTATTATACGGTCAGGCGCTGCTCGTTTTTTGCCGAAACGTTTCTGACCCCAGTTGAGGTCCTCAGGTGTGGTACTGTCCGTTTTTTAGTATGATGATTTTAGGCGTCCGTTTGTTTTAGGGACAAGCCCATGGAAGTGTTGGTCGGGTTCGCGCGTCGAACGAATACCTCTTGGAAGTGGTATGTTTGGGTGACACGTGTGTTGGGCTCCCGTGTTCAGGAGCTCAGAAACTTCAGCTGCCGCACCCCTGAGACGAGACCTGTGAGCTATCTGATATACTTTAACGGAGACGAGGTGCTATGTGATATATTTCGATATCGTTCAATGTCGTTCAAAGTCATTTAATATCGTTCGTTATCGATCAAAATGTCATACTCAAAGATCATCCAATACCGTCCTACAGTGGCAGAATGACACAGCGGTTTTCCTGTATCCATCTTGTTGTTTACCTTAATAGGCGATGCTGTTGTTGCCCATAGCCATTTCCCCTGTGAATCTTCTCAATGTTCTCGAGGTCCGGGCTTGTGTGAGGTGTGAGGTGTGAGGTGTGATACATATAGAGCTCAAACGTCGAGCCCTCACAAATATTAATTATTGCCCCTACAGTAGCATGCGTCAGTCCCGCAGCCAACCTCATTTTTTGCCGCCATGATATACTGCGACGCGGGATTGCCATGAAATACCATGAAATATCACCAAATCCCATGAACGCCCCCATGGAATATGTTGCGCTCCCTGCCATGTGATGACTCCCCTGGCAGTGCCGTGAACGCCTATTGCAGTGCCATGAAACGACATGGGCTCGACATTGGCTCGACACGGGCACACCATGGGGATTGCCACGCGTGACGCGTCTTGAAAAAGTCAAACGGGAGGTGCAGGCGGACGGGGCAGGGAGGGGGGGTACATGACTCAAGTGCCGAACGAACATGAAATACGTACCAGATATAAGCCAACGCAACACAAAATGGAGGTTCGTACTGCAGTAATTTCGGAGTTGGTGGCCATGTCAGTTGTCTGGAGAGATAGGTGTGCGACCTGTGTGTGTGTGAGAGAGAGAGGTCCACCACGGACGGCCACACTCAAGGGTGGCGGACAGAGCCCCCGGGCGCAACCTGCCTACCTTCGTGGGCGACCAGGGGTGGTGTGACGAGAAGAGTGGGTCGCACGCGCGCAGAGCGTCGTCGAGGCTAAATTTAGGACGTGTAACACAATTTCAACGACTCGTCTTCGGGTGTTGACCTAAATGCGCCTTGCAGGAAGACGGGCACCGCGGTGTGTATCTCTCGCTTGGGTGATTTTCGCTGCCGAAATGGTCAGCGGTATTGCGATTGGAGCGTCAGTTATCGCGATAGATCGTTACAGCCAGGGAGCGGTTTCTGGTTATTGTTGTCGAGGACTGTGCTGCCCAACGTTGACCGAAGATCTCACACGGCGGCCATCCTTTAGGGTTGTAGCCCATCGTTCGTAAGATGGTTCAAAGAGGCTGTGGTTGTCACACTCCTTGGAACCTGTATCCACCACCACCCCCCAGTCGTATTCGTTTGATTGAGAGGAATTGTCATTTTTCAGCTCGAGAGCTTCCGGAGATGTTACCATAGACCCGGGCTACGGTAGGGGGGTCCCCTTTTGGGCCTTTTATTTCAGTGGCTAGGGGTTACTCGCGCGAGTAACCCCTTTGTTCCAATGCAATCTTACGTTTTCTTTATGTTTTATATTGACAAAATCAATCCTCAATGCAATGGTGATCTAAGCTGCGGCAAACCAAGTTCCTCAACCATCTTAATCCGTAGAGTACAGAGCTACTCGTGCGAGTGGCTCAAACACACCAGTGAAAATGGGGGTACCCCCCCTACCGTAGCCTTGGTCCATATTTATTTCGTGCCAACATGCGCACACCAGCGTCCGCCGCTGGTAAAATAGTGGTACGTTACACACATTATATGGCGGAGCGATACTACAACGTAAACGCAGCAGCTCCAGCAAAATGAGGTCACAAAGTAAGTTCATTTTTCTTTCTCAACAGCGCAACAAGGCAGTGGGCACAAATAGCTGTAGCAGCAAGTGCTCGTGCCCGAGGCTCAACATCCAGGCGGTTTATAGTAGCTACTCTACCTCGGCCGGCTGCCACGCAACTACACACGGTGTTCCGACCGGTCGACGACACACGTACATTGCCCACACACCTACACGATGTGGTCGTTATGTTGCTTTATTCGCGCACCCCATATTTGTCTATACACACGGTTCCTCCCCTCGGAAAATTCACACCACGTTTTTTTGTCTAATCGCGACCAAACACCAACACAAATGAGACCGCTGAATTCATGTAACACGTAGTCACCGGGCCAGCGCTTTCGAAATGTCTCGTGCACATGCGCGTTTTTTCCGTAGCATTCGTTCCTTCCTGCCAAACAAAGGATCGCCTTACTGAAGCCTCTTATGTGTGTTGGCACGCACACTCATGGGCACCCCTACACTCTAATTGCCGACGAATGCGCCCATGCTTTAGGCTAATGCCCCCATCGCGTGTCCTGTTAGCGTAATGTCCCTCTTAGCAAGCTCACGATATGGCCAAGACCACGATTTAAATCTGCCTCAGCGATAACGTGAATACCTCTACGGAAAATCACCAAGTCTCTAGATGGAGATATACACAGTATACCTTCTAACTCGTGTTTACCAGCAACAACGTTTTTTTTGCTGCTTGCATATATATTTGTCGTCGATGTCCGCTCGAGGAACTGGGTTGGCGTCGGACAGCTTTCATTTGTGCGTTTTCCCGACAGAAACACTCCAAGCACTGCACAGCCAACGCTTGCCTTGGAGAGCAGGATACCCGCTATGCGCGGTGGTTAACGGCCGATGCCGTCGTAACACACCTGATTTTGGGCGCACAGCAAAACGTCGGCGAACGCACACAAGCAATAACCGTTTGTCGAATCGCGCGTATTAATTGGGCACGGCAGCTAAAGCACCGCGACCAGGGGTGCAAAGAGCGTATCAGAAACAGGCCTCGTTTGGTAACGTCATAAACTATTGTTGAATTCCATTCGTAGCGCTCTATCCAGGAGGACGAACGCTCAAATAAACTTGGACAAATTAAAAATATGTTGAAAGGGCTTTACAGAATTCATGTCGAACCCAATAATTTCGTCGCTATTCTCAATCCTAATGTTGAGATGTTCTGGTGTCGAGGGGCGTGTACTTTTTGGCATAGAGGAAGTCAACCAAGCAATGCACACGTTCGTTCATCGATTGTGCGCATCCTCGTCAGACGATGTTCACCAATGTCGAAATGAAGCACACCAGGGTTTCTTAACGGCAATACATCGGTAACGGCGCGACTATTGTTTGCAAAGCATCACCCTCAGTTTCAAGAGGAGCTCTCAGTTTTCCGTCCTGAAAAACTGACCTCAAAAAAAGCATTGCGCTTGAGCAAGCCAGCCCGGCGAACGATTGCACGACGCCCGCCCTGGATACTAAATTTTATGGGGTTTCCAACGATATCGGACTGCTCTTTGCACATTCGAATACGCCCCCCAACAACTAGTCAGAAACATGTTGGACAGGCGTCCCTTTGTTAGATAACGTGCTACATCCTCCATTCACACCCTGAACCGGTGCTATATACCGTAACAGGGGTAGTAACTTCATTACAATACAATCCGACTGGGAGAAGACCAATGCTACGATAGGGGGTGGCTCCCTTTATAATTGACCTTTGTTTGCAGTGTTCCGGGGTCACTCGCGCAAGTGACAGACCCCCTGTTCCTTTGCTGTTTTAAGGTTTGGTGCTATCCTAATTTCGTGGGACACATGAATTCGCTGCCCCAAACGTATCGCGTAAAGCATTTTCGTCTCAGTGAGGTACGGAGTCACTCGCGCGACTGTCTCAAGCCCCTTCCTTGGTGAAAAAAGGAGGCACCCTTGAATGCAGCGTTGGGTCTGGAGTGGGATCAAGGCCACGGTATTACTCGGGGGGATGTTAAGACATGTTAATACATACATGATAATACCTACATTCTTCCCGACGGATTTGGGCCACTTGCGCGAGTGGCTGCATCTCACGCGGGTAAAATTACCTTTGGGCGATTTTTTGGTGCAAAAGTTAGCTTACCATTTCATTGCGGATTCGTACGAAAAAAACTCCAAGCAGCACGAAGAAATCTTACGACCGCGCTAAGGGACAGGGGGGTCACTTGCGCGAGTGACCCCGAGTCGCTGAAGAAAAATGACCCAAATCAACGTAATCCCCCTACGGTAGCCTCCTGGGTGGCTGATCAGTTCAGTATCGTTGGAATGCCGTTGCGGTTCTTTGCACTACTTACTATTGGTAGCAAACCTGAAAAATAGACCATGGAGATTATTCTTGTTGTGTTGTTCAACTCGAATTGGTTTGTAACGCCATGTTTTGGGTGAGGTATATAGAGCACCTCAAGTGCAAGGAGCCACTGAAAAAATAAGTTGAACCCTCCAACTCCTTAGCGTGCGTCGCCTTTGCCAGAAAATGTACATCTCCTCATCCGATTGTGTACATACGTACCATACAAACGTACACTCTAGTCGAAGCCTGATCGCGATAACCGCGATAACCGCGATAGCCGCGATATTACAACCGGAGAAAAATAATTCGGCTTCGACCAATACTCTTCCGCCGCGCATAACGAGGCACGAAGCCGTAAACCGTGGCTCGGGTCTGGTTTCTCCCTCGCCATGCACAGCACACAGCATGGCCGTGCTTAAGCCTGGTAGACGCGTGCTGTGAGAGAGAAATCCCTTGTTGGCCAAACTAATGCCCAACTTGCGGGCGGGAGTCCTCATAAGAAGACTTACATATAGTACATATCTTTGGAATAACATACTTGGTGTGTTAAAATTATACCTGCTGGCGTGATTTTAAACAATGCTATTCGTTAGGCACCCAGGTCATGAAGATCGTGCTATCCGTGATCATCGGGCTAGGCGAGGAGAATTTACCAAAACTCGGCTTTAACCGAGGTGTAGAGTGTTAATAAAATAGTAGAGAGGTCCTCCGGTGAGGTACCGTATAAAAAAAGAAGCCGCACAGACGCGTGCTACGATAGAGAGCGATGAATACTCATCTAGCATTTTTTTCTATCAAAATATTTTCTGAGGGTCGAGACTCCAAAACATAACCCAAAATCGTCAGACCTTCGTTATTATTCATTTTGGAAAATAATTTTGTTTCTGTATACCCGGGTCTGTTTTCATCGTCGGATTCTTGGGTGAGGTGTAGAGTAGTTACACAAGCTGACAACCTCGCAGGGAAAAAATCAATGGTTGGTGCACGTTCATAGCGTAGAAGGTGTCCGTGTCCGCACCTATGCTACTACCTTGAAAACGTGTCGGCATGGATACCGGCCCGATCCAACGCCTAAACGGTCCCCGTTGACCGTGTACGGCCGTCACATTAGTAACATTGTACCCGTATTTAGCCATCACTGGCTACCACTTAGGGTATACCAATAGACAACGGACGCACTTACCATTCCGGTCCGGTTCCTGATGGACGCGCTTGCCCCCTTGTCGACAAGGTATCGCCCAAGGGTATTACCATAACCTGGCACGGTGTGAAAACACTTGGTTGACTCGACATGTACATGATGACTCTGATGGGTGTAGGTTTGCCGACCAAGCAAGGAGCTACAAGGTGCCCCCATGTCCTCCAAGAGAGTCTCGACTTGCGTGTGTGCTTCATCCGCTCTTTCGAAAACGGGCTAAATGTCGTTGTTTTCGTTGGGGCAGTGTGAATGGATCAGAAGGTACTAGTCCGTTTGATCACTGGTAAACGTTTAATCAATTTCCAACCCAAACTAATCCTTATATCACCGCCCCCCCCCGTGGGACGGCGGAATGACAGGGTGGACCGGATATACGGTCGGACGGTAACTTACCGAACGCGTGGCAGAAGTGAAGGGCGGTGTTTCCGCGAGCGTTTGTAGCGTTGATGTCTGCACCTCGACGTAAGGCCGCCTTCAGCGCACGCTTGTGGCCGTTCTGGCAGGCGACGATGAGGATGGTGTTGCCGTGGTCGTCTCGTACGTCGGCAGGCACGCCGCTGGTGGAGATCAAGTTTGCGCGCGAGGCGCGGCAGATTTCGCTAGGTCAACATCACGCTTACGTTATGGTACCACCGGACAACACCACCCTCAAGGCGAGTGCATGCTTCAATTCTGGTGCCACGCGCGTCCATCGTATACTGCTCCAACTGCATAGTTAATATATAGTAGTAAGCATGGGTATCGGCCAACTGCATATTTAATATATTGTTGTAAGCATGAGTGTCGGCGAAACGTGCTAAACCACTCTCCCTGCGTCTACAAACATTTAACGCCGTCTTCAAAAAATATAAGCGAATGGTATCATATTGCAGTTGCTAACGAGCAACAGTCAACATATGACAAGGTCGTCGTGATCGCGTGTCTGGTGGCTGCTTGAGGTCACGACCACCCTTCACCAATGCTACGGTTTTGTAGTAGCATACCCCCTTCTTCAATTCCAGGTTTAAGCCACTCGCACGAGTGGCTATACCAAAAAAAGACCTTAGTTAGGCGACGGCTTCTTGACGCATCGTAGCTACGCTTTGCGCGCTGAGGATTCATATCGCCAAAAAACGGTATACCCGCATGCTCTAAAGACCGCAAAGGAGCAAGGGGGTCACTCGCGCGAGTGACCCTCAGCCGCTGAAAAAAAAACAAAACGTCACCCCCCTACCGAAGCGTTAATCCCTTCTACTCCAACGATAATGTCGCATTTGTTTCCAGCTGTCAACCCGTTGCTAAAGTCGCGTTTGGTGGTTTCCATTTATATTCCTCAAGTTGTCTTCCAACAATGTATGGGGTATATCAATGCGTTCATTATCACAATCAAACCCCGTGCCCCGTTCCGGCCAAACATACCGCGAAAGCTGACACAACAACACACCAAATACTACGTACCACTATCCGCTCTCATCCAATCTCTCCCCCTTTCCCCCCGTGTGTATTCACCATTAGGTGCTGTATTTTGAGCGTACCAACCGCCAACAACTCACGGATCTGCTTTTTTCTGCCGTCCGCATGCATGTATACTCCGTTGGTCCACGGTTTTAGGCCTTCTGTTATATATGAACCAACTAGCTGACGATATGCCACTCACTTATCCATCATTCGTTCCAGGTCTTCGACACGGTTGTGCCTGGCGTAGCTGAAAATATCTTCCACCAGGTCCTGCCGGAAGACGAACTGATGTTGTTGCTCGCCCATCTAAAAAGTTTATTGACGGTGCGCAAACATAATTCCGTTAACAAGGGGCGCAAGAGGCGAGAGGGGGTGGCGAGGAGGAGCAAGAAGGTCGACAACCCTACGTGTTAGTGTCCCAAGGAGTATTAGCCATGGTACATGATGGAAACTGGACATTTAGACACCATGGCTGCCCTATGAATAATAGTGGCAGTCTACGTGCAACATCGAGGCCAAGTTTGTCGGGCTACAGGAATGACGCATGCACGCACCCGCATCTGACAATAAAGAGCCATCCCACGCTAGGAGCTGCAGCAGAAAGTCTATGAGCTCTTCACATGAGGAACTTAATATCTCATTTGAAAAAACAAATCAAAGACATTCGTTCGAACAACCCGCCCAAGCTTCTCTGTGCCCCTTAGTCCTAAAGAAATATGTAATCGTTTTTTAAACTGATTTATTAACCGCCGGCAGTTGCTCACATGAGGAGCTCAATAACCCAGGGACGTTTTGGCCCAAAACCTGCAACCCCTACTGTGGGATGACTCAAAACACGTATCGTCTCGCAAAATCTGTGAAAAAAACAACGAAACTGTTGTGATACTCCAAGTTCATCTACGCCTGAACCAGTATAGGCCCTTGCGCCACAGCAGTGCCTTTGCTGTGTGTGGCGGTTCTACACGGTCGTTGCCCAACGACACAACGGCGTATTTTTGTCGCGCGCGTTGCCGTCGTTCATACGCATAACAAACTATGCATTGTAACGTTTCGTCTACAGTGTAGTGTCAAAAAGTTATTAATAAAGGGCGTGGGGATGCAGGTTGCTGGCAGAGACACCGTCCTCTGTTGTAATTATTCCTCGACAGTGGATTTGTCCACAGAATCGACCCTGTTGAGACAGGTAGGGAAGGGGAGGAGCAACTGAAGAGTGATACTATACTACTACTACACTATACTCTTCGTCCTCATCAAGGCTACGGGAGCGGGGTGCCCCCAGTTTTCAGTACCGGGTTTGAGCTACCATACGGTACATACCGTACATACGGTACATACCGTACATACAGTACATACAGTACATACTGTACATACCGTACATACCGTACATAACGTACATAACGTACATACCGTATGTACCGTACATGCCGTACATACAGTACACACCGTACATACCGTACATACCGTACATACCGTCGTACTCGCGCGAGTGACTCCCTACCTCAGTGACAAAAACACGTCAGGCGGTTTGTTCGGCGCAACCTAGCGCCGCTAACCCATCCCATTACTATGGGGATTCATTTTGAAAAATTAAAGCAGCACGAAAGTCTACGGCCACATGGAACAGAGGGGCCACGCGCGCGCGAATGAACCCAAGCAACTGCGAAACAAGCCCCCTACCGCAGCGTTGGTCTCCTCTCGGGTTCTCCGCCCATCCCCAAGCCGAGGGCCCCCATTCGGCGTAAAACTACTCACTTCATGGGTCCACCCGTAACATACTGTTAGTAGTGTAGCTTTGGCTAGGAACCCCAACAGCAGGATATCTGTAACACTGCCGTACACATGTCTGCGCTCGAAGAATGGCCGGTTGCTAGCTGTGTTGGTGCTTTGTTATCTTTGAAAGATGTTTTTTTCGGGATGTATGTATTGTTGGAAGTTGCTGGGTGGGTTTTTGTGTCTCGAAACCCGTGTAGGATGTTTTATCGGTAAAGAGTGGTTTTGTACTTTGAGGTTAGCGTCGTATTTTTACCCTTCAATTTGGTGTCAGAGCGACCCCGGGCAGGAAACGAGGTGGTGTGGTATCGCGCGTGGCATGGTCTTGTTTTGTTTATATTGAATTTAGTGCTGTGCCGGCTATCGTCGCTCAGTTTTGACCGCTTTTCGATTCTGATTCGAGTGCTGGAAATCCATGTTATGTTCTTTTTTCGGTATTTATTATGGTACTTCTTTTGAATTGTAGTTAGTATGAGACAGTTTTGTTATTGATTAGTGTGGATATTTTGCGTTGGGGAGCTTGAAGTAGGTGTTAATCTTAAATCTTGAAATAAGTGTGAAAGCGAACCCGGCAGGATAGGGGATGGTGTGGAGAAGAGTCTATATAACCAGCATACAGTAACAACAGGTATGTGGGATGGTCCTGTATGGTATGGGTACGGTACGGTATGGAATGGTACAG
This sequence comes from Undaria pinnatifida, assembly GCA_012845835.1. Lineage (NCBI taxonomy): Eukaryota > Phaeophyceae > Laminariales > Alariaceae > Undaria > Undaria pinnatifida. Next base: position 22,046,623 of record JABAKD010000025.1, on the reverse strand, counting down.
CAGTATAATGCGGTATGGTGTGTGATAAGGTATGTTACGGTATGCATCGATTGGAAAGCGCAATCTACATTCAAGATGGACGCATCGCGAGTCTGAAATCGATTTTACAATGCCCAGTTAGATTCTCCGTTGAAATTATGGCCGATGTAACAAAAACCTAGATACGGTTTTAGTGTGGTTTGGGATTCCAGCGTCTTTTGAACTTTGAAGCCTATTTCGACGAGTCGGGTGCGAATTTGGAACATACTGTATCAGCACGCACGACAATACCCGCCACTTGTCAAAAGCATACGTCGGTACATATACTGGAGCTACGTACGAACAGGGCACACCCTATTACGGTACTTCTTGGCGTATATTTTACCTTCGCTTTTACCGGCGCCCGCTCGGCGGTATTGGAGTACTTGGGTCGCCTCTCATATACCTCTGCTTTGTGCCGCGATCGCTGTCTATACTCGTCGTCCCGAGTCATCCCAGAGGCTGGCGGCGCTGCAAATGTCCCGCGGCTATCGCTGCTGACGTCGATAGGACCGGACCTGGCGTTAACGTTGCGCCGATCGATAGGTGCCCTCCCGGCGTTGACCGTCCTATTGACAGCGGTTTTCCGATACGAGGGGAAGCCGTACGCCGGTGCACCGCCTCTAGCAGATTCAGGATCGTCCTGCCATCATATTAAATTGGCCAATTTCAGCATATCAGTTAATGAGGGCTACAAGGACTAACAGTCATCCGATCGTCTCATCCTGTTAATGTTACACAGAGTTTAGGTACCTACTGCAGAGAATTCGTTGATTGGTATCGTCGGTAACCCTACTTCCACTTGAAGTACGAACCCGGGCGAAAGGATACGACGGGAAAATCTCGTCACGAACTTTTGGGTGATTCGCAGAGATGTCGATCTAGCACGGCACGCACGCTCCACTACACCTCTTCGCAAATGCGACCGTCCGCAGTATACCACTGCACATACACAGCTGTAGTACATACAGATCCGTTTAGCTACTCGTCGTCCACTGCAACGGCTGAGAAGGTTCGTAATAATAAGTGGAGGCGTTAGAACATGGCGCCCATACATACATGTGCTCTTGTACATTTACGTGTGTCAGTGTACTGCAGTGCCAGAAACATGATGGTGACATGCATGGCAATGCCACAACACCCCATGCGGTGCCACGGCCGTGCCCTGGCCCTGACCCTAGTCCTAGCCCTAACTACACCCACCGCTAGGGCCTGGCTGCTGATTAGTCGGCTTGAATGTTGATTTGTGGGCTTGGAAGGACTGCAAGTAGGTTGCAACACCTTGGCAAAGTAATTTACTGCCTGATGTAGTCCGCAGGCGGTGCTGTCATTTGCTCTGTGCTGCGGCAGTACCACCAACGGCAGTGCCAGGGCATGTGACAGTCCAATACCATTGCCACTGAAATGAACGCCCATGTCATTGCTATGGACGACCTCAGCAGTGCTAGACAGCCCAAAGGACTGCCATGACAAAAGGATATATCGTTGAACCCCGACCGCCAGCCTACTATTGATACAATTGTCTACCTACCAGTCAGTCTGTAGGGTATGTACGTGTGTGAGGCGAACGCTCGCTGGCCTTCCCAAGCTTCAAAGATACTGCAAGGAGTTTTCTGTTCGACGCCACAGGCCGCCGTCTGGCAGCTACAGTCGCACATATTCAGTATCACACAATGAGTGCACGAATGCCACGAGTCTTCCCACCGCATGTTGGTGGCACATCCACTACACGTACTGACCTCGAACGCCGTAGATAAGCTCCTACCGGTGTCAGGCTCGGCCGTCGACATGTAATCCGTCTCGAACCCTCTCGCGGTATCTCTTGCCGTCTCCATCTCCGACTCGTTCCCGCCCCGGGCAGTGACAAAGGCCGCCCTTTCCCTTCTACCCGTAACAGGACCTCTACCCGGTATCTCGGCATTGCCGTTGCCGTTGCCCCTTATTTCTCGCTTTGTGGATGCGTGATCCTCTGGCATTGCTGGTGATTGTTGCTCTGCCCTAAACTGGTTGTCCCACGAGAGTTCGATTTGGGTCTGCGAGCCATGTCTAGATCGCCGATTGCTCCGTTCTCTGCGAGCTCCAACAGCAGCCCCAACGGGACAGTCGCGCCGAGCATTCATACCTGCCACGCTCTATCGACCTACGAGTACTCGCAGCACTTAGACCTCTACGTACCTGTGGGCGGATGTGATGTGTCATTCGGTCGTCGTCGGCGAAACGCACGACTACAGACGACGACGAAATCGAGTACACGCCGAACAGATTTTCCAACCGCAACCTATTCCTCCGCATGTGTACTGAACGTATTATAAAGCCAAACAAATTCAGCCGCTTGCGTCCAGCAGAAGTACCACCAGTCCCCACACACCCGAACATCTTCCCGCAACAAAGGCTAAAATGAACGGAAGGACACATACGAGGGCACCCGATTCACGATTGTTCCGTGGTCTCATGCTCCCGGTATGCGCGAACGAAAGATGAAAGATACGGGAAAATCTTACTCATGGGGCGTGGTTGCTCATGGCAACTAGGCTGTCGAATTCATCGCCGCCAAAAACATGCGAACGGCAATATCTTACCCAATGCAAGGAGCTTCCTCGAGACGGAAGCTCTCGAAAACCAAGTCCTAACCCTAAGGATGAGACCGTCATACATGGTGTTATGGTGGTGGATCATTCAGAGCACAGGCGCTAAAACGCCGTGCATCTACACAAAATGGCGCATCAAAGTCGGCCCAAATCAGTCATTTGGGGTGAAAATCACGAAAATCTCACGAGTTTTCGTCTTGTAGAAGCTATTTCCTCAAAATGTCCTACTCGTACGTATGAATGTGTTTAAGCGTTTGCCGTGCTTCATCTCCAAATCTAACACATCTTGTCTATATGTACTTCAAAAAGTCCACACACCAGACAGATCGCAGTCTATTTTATAGAACATCCAGGAACAGCATTGGCCGGTACGAGTTGTTGAGCTAGAGCCGTGTCACGCACATGCCACGCTCGGCAAATACGTGTGCAACAGCCGTGTCCTCAGACGTCATACGCCAAAATACTACCGAACTCGTGCAGACATCGCGTATGTCAGGGAAAGCAGCTTCTCTATATCCAAACGTTATCACAATTAAGATCGTCTTGCGCTAACATTTGCTTGCACGATATGTCGAGCAAGAGCCGTACCATACAGATTCCACTCGGTAAACAAAAGTCCAACGCATGTGTCAGACATATCCCTCACGCCAAAAAACAACATATAGGCTATTGTGCAGAGCATTTAATACGTATCCGGGATTATAGCTTCGCTTCCGATCTTTTACACATCGGGGAGATCACAATCCAGATAGTCTAGATCCAATAGTAGTGGTCGCTACAAGATGTTGAGCAAGATCCATACCACACAGGTCCGACTCGGCTAACATGTATGTGTGCAGCAGCCGTGCCTACAGATCCCACGTGTCAAAACGCACCATATCTAAATCGTGCGTATCACATAGATCAGGAATTCCTGTAAGCCAAAACACGATTTAGGTCATGCAGATAATATAGTCTAGATCATATGGACGCATATGCCCCGAACTATAGTCTATGTACAATGAAATGGAGAGCTATCAGGACCTGTTCGTTGCTTGGAATTGATCGGGTTCTCGCCTCTGTCTGGCAATAGGCGCACAGCTGCTTGGTTACACGGATGTACAATACCTCCCTTGACCCCAAGCAAAAACGCCTCCTCCGCCACACTGACGGAAACGGTTGTTTTTTAAATATATATGTTGATGTCGATATCTGACGCGTGCTACGGTGGCGATAGACCCCCATTCATTCTGAACCTCCTCGCCCGAGAAGCTCCAAACCTCACCCCAAACCACGGCTGTGAAACACTGCCCGCGCAGCAATCCGCAGCAAAACCCGATGGACGTTCCCATGCACGACGTACTGTGTACAAGTAACATATTCCCAGCAGTAAGCAAATAATAGGGTAGTTGTGCGGTTGAAGAACCGCTATCGTTAACAAAGGTTGCTGGCCAAAAATGTGGTATACCTCTACCCCGCAGCACGAGTAATCTGTCCTATTCGTATTATTGATCGCTGTTGAACGCGTGCACCAGGTACAAGCGTGGTTATATCATTATCGCCAAAGGGAGATGTAGAATATACCGTACCTGCTTTCAGACGCAATCCTATCAACACAAAGGACAAGGAGAAACGGTACCAATTTGTCAGACGCTCCGGACACACACATGAGTGAGCAGCAGCATTGGCCACGGTCTCCCCTCCGCCACATGTACGGGTGGTACTATTGGATCACACATTCGGGTCGTATCATTATCATCATCGACTGCCTCCGCACGCAAGCCATCACCCACCTCAAGAAAACTCAAACGCACATCAATAACCCTTCCCCTTGTCACCGGTATATACTATAAACAACCGAATATCCGTGTACCAGTGTATCTGAAACCGTAGTGTCACAACCCCCCCCCTACTCGGCGCTAGATATAATAGGTCCCCCGAACAACTTAGCACAGATGGCCAGGTAAAACGGCGCATCCCCAATTCCACCAAAAAAGCTGTTGCCAGGGTAAAACAGCAATCCCAAACTCCATCATCAACAATTGCCACGGTAATATGGCAATCTGAGCACCAACAGGGTTTGCTAGGAAGTCCTATTACTCGGTTATCTCCTACCTAAAGCTTGTGCAGTGAAATGTCGTTAGAACCGGTGCTTCTTTGCTTTCAATGTCGAGCTTATCAGCTTAAATTAACGCGTGTCAATTAATGTGTATATTCTGAACATAAGAATTGCCCGCGTAAAACGGCAACCTCAATCCTCAATGTGTCTCAATCTCAAGTTCTGTAGTCTGTCCATCTCCCATATAAAATAAAACAGAAACCACCGAATGAACAATCCAACCAGCGATAATCTGTTGGGAAAACCTTCCAACAAAACCACCAACACCGTCTTCCCATAAAATTCAATCGCCCAATAACATCAGCCCCCCCCCTGTTGTGTACTCTGTAAGAATGAGCAAAACAACGGCACGTCTCCGACAGAAAAACGACTCCAACCGAACCACAATAATCGAATTCTAGCAGCCCCCCTGCTAGATTCTCCCCACGGGAAAACGCAAACGACGAAACACCTCCATGTTCAACGGTTTGGTGAGAGAGCGCAGCATGGTCGTCTGCTGATTGATGCATAGTGAAGAATCTCAAACTCCCTGTTGGCCACACTCTATGCTCGTGGACGAAAGTGTAACCCGTGTCAATATCCTAGAGAACAACGACACAGAGGGCATCAGTACACATACATCACAACTCCACCAGAGGTAGACAGGTGGGCCTCCGACTAGTAGCCTTCTGTTCATAGTTCGCATCCAAAAAAAATTCGAATCAAACCCCATTACTCTTACCCCGTTGAAAAGTTGTTTACATAGCGCTACTAAATCATCGAATATAACAAGACAAATAACATAATACCAGTCGCTCAACCCCGCTCCCCCTTTGACCAAAACTAGGCCCCACGTCCTTCAAAACTTCGCCCTCCCCTCACCGTTTTTTCGACTTGCAGGAGTCACTTGATAAACGGATGCATTTCCTTCCACAGCTGTCAGATTTTGTCCCCCTCAGAAACGGGTTTTATAGTTTCCGCGCACAGACTGTCTAACATCACCCTGTTGACCCTGATAGCTACACTGCAGTTGCAAGGGGAGTCGCCGACCTATATCCTTAATGAGGACACACAACCCGTACTACGTGCGATCGGAGTATCACACACAGCTTGCAAAGATGAGTTTCGACAAAATCTTTGATCTCACAGCTGGAGTGTATTGTAATTTTTTGTAATAGACCAATCGCTCAAAACATGCCTCCGTTTACAAGCACTACTAGCAGTATTCGCCAATCAATGGTAGACACCGCACCACAGTTGATATCTGGTTGTAATTTTCCTGCATGCCGTGCCGGGAAACCTTTTCCAGTTCGAGTAAAGGTCAGGCATCCTAGAACTCGCGTCAAATCACAGACCAGTTGGCAAGCGGAACACTCCTACCGCGAGAGCGGATCGTGTTTCCCTGCCTCCTAATGTTACTGTCGCAACCGTTGACCACGTGTACATAATCAGCCGATCATACAGATACCACAGAGTCTAAGTTCGCCAAGGTTTTGCATGCAGACATTCTGCATGGTTTCAACAGCATAATCATTTCACGGGTTGCTATGTACGTCACGAATACATTGATTGGTATGTGTTCCCAATATCCAACCGCCCCTCCCTTCACCGCCAACAACGTCATGCTAGCTCGTGCATGTCTGTAACATACCTCATGCTGAACGCAAAAAAAAATCAAAATCTAAGATGGGATATCCCTGTGTCCGAGTACAATCAATCACCCCCTCCGTGCTCGGCACATTTCGTTGGTCCCAGCGTACGCGGAGTACACAGTCACTCCCCCTCTTCTGATCGGTGAAAACAGTGAGTCCAGCTAGATTCAGCCTCCCGTCGCACGGTAGGCGAAGGAGAAAGACATGGCGTTTCCACCATGATAGCTCCAAACAACACCGCGGGCACCTAAAATCAAAACGCAACCCCAGCCAAGTCTATACAACTAAAAACGATGCCCATATCTACTGTCACCACAACACAGCGTCGAGGTCTATCATCCAGTTGCTTCCAGCAAAAACGATAAAAAGCATATTTCATATCGCCAACGGGATCGAGCCGAGTAATTGGTCAACTCCGAAAATGAAGGCATGACACGTGCCTGGTGCACCCGGTATAATATTTGAGCAGCACAGCATCGTGATCTTGTCCTGCTGCATGCGATCTTTCATAGATGTCGTACATGAACGCCACAAGCTTTTCCTCTCGAGTCGCTCCCTGTGGCAACTAGCAGGATAATGTACATCAGCCTGACCCAGTGGTCCGTCGATCCCGGGATGCTGTAATGGAGGCAATCATTTCCGCCGAAGTGCAAATCAGGGCGCAGAACGGTTGGCGTGAAGGCGTGGACCAACCTCCAGCCGTCACTGGGGCCCCTCAAGAACGCCTCTTCGAGGAGTTTCTTGCCGTCGTCGTCAAAGGTCTTGTACTGTAGCTTTCTGGCGCGACGTTGACGAGGGCGAGGGCGACGTCGAGGTCGACGGGTCCTTGAAACGTCCTACATAAAGAGAGGGTGACGCATGCTACGATAAAGGTAAACCGTTTTTTGGCTGAAACGGCTTCGGAATGACGGGGACCCGGAACGCCAAAATCGTCGGGAAAAAACGATTTTTTTTTTCCACGATTTTCGTTGTGTACCTGAGCCATGGCATCTTTCGTCCGTTAGCAGTTTTATACTTCTCCAGCAACATCTTTTTGTTTCGGGAGAGGTCTTAATCTCCCAAATTGAGGAACCTAAAAAAAAAAGCGGTGCGCACCTCTATCGATAATAGTAGCACGCGTCGGGTAGGAGGTAGGAGGGACGTGGAGAAAGATGAGCGCGATGAGACATCGGACGGACGTGGTAAGGGATATCGTGGGATGGGACAGAACCCGAACAGAGAAACGACAACGTTTTTCGAGGTGTAATGCATGATAAACCCTGCGACTCTATCCTGATTAAGTACTTCAGCCCCGGCCCCGACCCCGGCGTCATACCTGTGTTTGTAGTCGCTGTGCCCCCCGGCACAGTATTCCTGACACTGAAAATGTTGTCCTCCTCTCCGTGCAACCGTCTTATTGAGGCCGCTATCGTTTGACTTGCGACCTCCACGGCATGCCCGCACGCCTCTCCTAGTCTCGGGTGCGCACCGCTGTTAACCACCAGTGTATCAAAACCCCGACAGCGTTTCATTGTCCGCATGAATTGTACACTGGGTGATGCTACGGTCCGGAAGCCAACAGTGTTTGGTGTCGAAGCCGCGGGTGTTGTTCTCGAAGGCGCATTCCGTGCGGATGTCAAGGAAGTCGTTGCGCTGGAATATAACCTTCAAAGTGCCGTTGCAGGCCAAACCATTCGTCATGGCTCTGGTCACCCAATCCGGCCACGAAGCCCTCAGCGCGAAGGGTCGACGCCAATGTTGTCGTCGTTTGGCGGGTAAGACTATCCCCTGTTGTACGTTGCAACGAGGCGGATTTAGGGGCGGGGGGCTGTGTCGATGCCAATGTAATCGACATGAGGTGGGTACGTATATCACCTGTTGCAATGAGGTGGAGAGGGTGCGGAGGTGGACAATCGATGCCAGCGATGTCGATATATGGCGGATACGGCTACCCCCTGTTGAAAACAAGGGCGGTTCAGGAGGGGTGGGGTTGAGCCCTAACCCTAGCGCGGATCTAAAATCGATTTGGGTAGGGACGGGCTGTTGGATTCACCCCGGAGCGCTGGCGAACTCACGTCGTTTGTGTGAACCCTGATAACCATGTCGGATTCATTCGCGCCGTGTTGCACCTGCGCCACAATCCTTCCGAATGGTTCGCCAAGGGACTCGAGTAGCTCTGCGGCAGCGAAGCATCCGGTCCAACCCCTGGTTCTTCCTCTTCTGCGCCCATAACGTGCACCTCCCGCATGCCGCCCTCCTCCTTGCCGCTGTTTTCACCTGCCTGGCGGGTACCCAAACCACCTGCTGCCTTGTCCAACTGTCCGCCCTCCTGTCGCCACCTTGCCCGTTGTCCTTGCCTTTTGTCCTGCTCACGAATTTCACAGTCACCGAAGCTTTCGCCGCCGCGGGAAGATTGTGTGTGGCGTCCAAAGGGCGTCGCATTGTTTCGGTAAGGTTATGCACACGACACAAGAGCGGTATAATCCGGCAACAAGAAACGAGTGCCACCGCAGGGTTAAGCAGCTAAATTTCTGGCGCAAAAACACTCTTGTCTGACGGGGCTTGTCTAGTGAGGAACGAACCAAAGTCGTCGGAATACCGTCTGTGCTTTGGACACACACTGCGGGAGAGGTGCACCGATTTGTTTTTGGCGCAGCCTTAGTTGAGGAGCTCCAGTACCTTTCTTAACCCAACAAAACGACTTTCAAAAAAATGACATGTGCAACCCGATGACCAATACACCATGGCCTAGATGTGTACAAAAAAACGCTCATTGCGAAACAAAAATGTCGTTCCGAACGTTTTCGGGTTGAGCAGCCCCGTCATGTCGCAAAAACTAAAGTAGAAGAAAAAGTGCGAAACCACTATCGGAGCACGCGGCTTTGTTTCACTACTCCTTGTTTACCTAGTGTATACCTGGGCCATTGGCTTATCCGTCGGGTTGCAGCAACTCCAGTTGCTATATAGTTGTCTGTTTCGTTGGTAAGGTGTAAGCGCTCCTCAAGCGGGAAATTACGTTTTTATCGGCGACGACCTGGCGTAGCAGGCGTGGAGATAACGTTGGAGGTGACGTTCGAAGGAGGACACGCTTACCTTCTGTTCGCAGCGTTCGTCGATTAGCTCCATCCCCTCGCGTTTGAAGGATGACGCGCTTACCTTGTGTTCGCGGCGTTCGTCAAATAGGTCCATCCTGTCGCGAGAGCGCCCCTTCCTCCCTAACCAGGGGCTGCACCGAGAATTCTGCTCTCAACCGTCATCATTACCGCTAATGCTGTGACGGCCACCAGCTCCGACTGACGCTACGATAGCCTCCCCCCCAAACCAGCGATTTCTTTTAACGAAGGTGTCAAGGCTGCTCGACACAAGGCAGGATACTCTTGATAGAAAAGTGCCCACATGTTTTCTTGTGTGCAAAGGTCTATCGATCGATGGCGTCGGGGTATCGAGGGGCGCCGTGTTTCAGGAGATACGACCGGGAGCTGGTTTTGAAACCGGCGATTTCGTTAAAGAAAGGTTGGGGGGGCTACCGTAGTAAGACTCGCGACAGCGTTTTTTTCACGCATTTTTGCGATTTTCGTGGGAAAGCTCGACGGAGAAATCACTGACGACGACTGCCGAAACCGGCGACAGTATTGCTCCCCCCCCCCCCTCCCATCGCCAGTATTAATGGAAACCCCCGCCAGCGTCGAGAAGACTGCGATGCCGCCGTTTACTTCGGTCACATAGCTGCGTTTGATGCCAGAAAGTGGTCACTTCCATACTCCGCTCACTATTAATGGCGGTCGAGGTGAGACATCAGTGCGTATCTCGCTGATGTCCTCCCTATCCCGGCCTCTCGTTGATGACCAAACTTCGCACGCCATGTTTCCCTTTTCACGTTTCTCGAACGGTTGTTGCTCTTTCCCGATGAAGCGTGCCTGGGATACCAAGGAAGATGGCAGGCGGACGCTCTCAGGCCAGTGCTCTTGGGGTCAAGTAGGGACCTACATTATAGCAACCAACATAGTATCGGGTGCCGTTTTGCTACCCACCTACGAATGAGGGGCAGTAAAGAACAGTTATCCCTTGCTGCGAAAAAGGAAGAGGTCATCGCTGCAGCTATATCACTGAAGGACGAGCACACGGCTGGTCCGTGGCGAATGAGCACGTGTCAGGGACAGCGACGCCGACAATAGCACTGAGCTTGGCATGATAGACAACGACGAGGTGGGGGGGGTGACGTGGGGGCGGGGAATAGGGTGGAGGGAGGAGGGGTGACGGCGAAACATGATTAATGACCCGAAATTAGTCGAACTCACGGCTGACGTCCTAAAAATATTTTTATATAAGACCAACACACCAACCATTATAGTGGAGAAAACAATATATATAACGCAGCAGCATATGCCTAACGAAGTGAAGTCACCCTCGCGTTCAATAGTGGTGACATCGCATGCCCACGTCACCTCGCTTGCTGTATTTGTAAGATGCATCTCTGTCTTCAAATTGGCGACCTTAGAGTCCACATCGGCACGGTAAAAATCATGGGCGTAAAATCGCACATCTGAGACAATAATAGTAAGCGGAAAAGGAAGGTCAGGCAGATAATATGTTAAAATTGCGGTAAACCACACTACCAACCTATTACGTAGGGTATTTCGTACATACCGTCAGCATGATCGCCTCCCAACCTATGCCAAGCGAAGTATGCCTAACGAAATGACGTAATTGAGCGCGTATACACCACAAGCGTTCCTTTCAAAACACTGGCGATTCGCATCCCTCCCTCTCGTGCTCAATGGCGGTGACATTGCATGACCGCATCACCTCGCCTGTTGTATTTAACAATACGTATCTCTTTCTTATAATTAGCGATGTCAGAAAATAATGGAAACTACATGCTTGTACCTATCGATTGAAGTATTCTATCTTTAATCCATGTACAATAACAAATCATTATGAAGATTTAACAAGTTGTTTACTACAGCTAAAGGCGCAGATGATATAAAGGGATGTCTTCGTACTACAACCGCCAGATCTGTCCCTTTTAAGGATTGAGAGTTTCCGCGCACATATTGAAATGCCCCCCCCCCCCCCCCCCCCCCCCCCCCCCCTCCGCCGATCCTTCTTGTTCTAATGCCCCACATAAAATCAAAATCTACCAGAGTAGTAAACACTACCAGCCAGCTGATATAATCTCATTGCCTTTCCAGCCATCCATGCCATAGCTCCAACTCATTCCCGCCCTCATCCCCCACCCCTCCCCCCCCCTTCCCCCCCCCCCCCTTTTTTTCCCGCCCAGTTTGTTCGAACGCCCCACTTACAATCGAAATCGGCCAGAGTAATAAACACTTCTACGCAATTGATGTCACGTCATTATCTTTCTAGCCATCCATGACGGAGATTTCACTCATCCGCCCCCCGCCCCCTCCAACGCCCCCTCCTTCCCCACCACCCGCACGATCGCCTAGACCTAGCACAACGCGTAAAACAAGCCCCGACATATATGATTAATACGCGCGATCGGAGTATCACACACAATCTTGCAACGATGAGCTTCGACCAATTCGTTGATCTCACAGCTGGATTGTATTTTAATAAACTATATGTGACCTAAACCTCTTGAAAACCCTCCCCCCCCCCTTTTATTTTATTCTATATAATTTAATTATTTTCCCCGCTTTCTCTTGCTCAAACGCCCCACCTAATATCGAAATCCGCCAGAGAAATGAACACTTTCACGCGCACTGGATATCACCTTATTATCTTTCAAGAGCCATCCATGCCGCTGCTGCAATTCCCACATCCCCCCTCCGCCCCCAACGACCCCTCCTTCCGCATCACCCGCACCATCGGCCAGACCTAGCACCACACGTATGGCAAACCCCTACATCTATGCGACCTAAAGCACCCACCCCCACCCCCCCCCTCCCGCCATGCCCCCCCCCCCCCCCCCCCCCTCCCCCACCTCCCCACCCCCCCAACATCACCCCCACCCCCTCGAACATTCCGCCCTCTACTCACTGGTTGTACGACTTACAGGATATACATGATAAACTGGTGCATTATTTCCAAAACCGTCACATTTGTCCCCTTATAAGAAATGTACAGTTTCCACGCACAGATTGAGCTCCCCCCCCCCCCCCCCATGATAAACCGGTGCATTCTTTCCAAAACCGTCAGATTTATCCCCTTGAAGGATTGATAGTTTCCACGCACAAATTGAGCTGCCCCGCCCGTCCCCTCCCGCCTGCTTCCCCCCACCCCAGCTCCCTTTTGATCAAAACCAGGCCCCCACGTCCTTGAAAACTCCGCCCTCCACTCGCCGGGTATTCGACTTCCAGGATTCACTTGATAAACGGATGCATTTCCTTCCAAAGCTGTCAGATTTTGTCCCCCTCAGAAACGGGTTTTATAGTTTCCGCGCACAGACTGACTAACATCACCCTGTTGACCCTGATAGCTACACTGCAGTTGCAAGGAGAGTCGCCGACCTATATCCTTAATGAGGACGCACAACCCGTAATACGCGCGATCGCAGAATCACACACATCTTGCAAAGATGAGTTTCGACAAAATCGTCGATCTCACAGCTGGAGTGTATTTTAATTTATACAATATATAGACTATCGTTATCGTTTCAGAGCCGTCCATGTCGCTGCTGCAATTCCCACCCACCCTCGCCCCCAACGCCCCCTCCTTCCCCACCACCCGCACCATCGCCTAGACCTAGCACCATGCGTATAGCAAACCCCTACATCTATGCGACCTAAAGTCCTTCCCCCCCGCCCCCGCCCCCCCCCGCCATATTCCCTCTCCCTCCCCCACAAGAAATATTTATAGTTTCCACGCACAAATTGACCTGCCCCACCCGCCCCCTCCCCCCCGTCCCCCCCTCCCGCCCCCCTTTTAATCAAAATTAGGCCCCCACGTCCTTAAAAACTCCGCCCTCTCCTCACCGGTTATTCGACTTATTATAGGATTTACATGATAAACTGATGCATTTCCTTCCACATCTGTCAGATTTTGTCCCCCTCAGGTACGGGTTTTATAGTTTCCGCGCACAGACTGCCTAACAACACCCTGTTGACTCTGATAGCTACACTGTACGAGTTGCAAGGGGAGTCGCCGACCTATATCCTTAGTGAGGACACACAACCCGTAATACACGCGATCGGAGTATCACACACAGCTTGCAAAGATGAGTTTCGACAAAATATTCGGTCTCACAGCTGGAGTGTATTTTAATTTTTATAATATATTTTAAACAAAGTATTAGGACCCCTCCCATTAAGAAAAAACTCACCCACACCGTATATTTTACAAGTACCAACAACGCAGCTTGCAAAGATGAGTATTGACCCGAAATTCGTCGAACTCACAGCTGACGTCCTTACTTTTTTTTTTATAAAACATGTAGTTTGGAAGAAGAGGGCAAAACCAGCAACGAGTGAAGGTGGGGTCCGGGGGGGAGCGAACAAAAAGAGGCGAGGCAAGTAACGACGCGAGAGGAGCTCGCTTGGGAACGGAGTGTCGGCGATGTCGACCACGGAGAGGAACAAAGCATTTGCAGTGGTATTATTGTGTGGCATTGAAAGCGAGAGGAGGAAAGGCAGAGGCGGGGAAGAGATGTTATAAGGCTTAGTTTGGGTATTCCTGGCGACACTATTTAACGGGTCTCGTGACACGCGTAAGGGGACGCCGTGTGATGAAAGCATCCTGGGACTGGGACTCAATTTTGCTAGGTTTTGCTTTTCTTCGGCAGACGGTCCTACCGGAGTTGCGCGAACCCGAAATGTTCCCCGGAAAGCTCTCGCAGCTCGGCAAGAGAACAAGAGCTTCAGAAGGAGTCTGTAGGAGTCGGATCGCGTTGTGAAGCTCACGAAGGCACGTTGATCATCGTCGCCATTGGCAATTCATCGCGAGAAATCGTCATATATATCTCAACAACCACGGTGGTTATTATATCGAAAACAACGGCAGATGATTTTATAAATATATGAAAAACGTCAGCTAGCTGTGAGATAAAAGTACGATTTTATACAAATTAATTGGAAAACGCCAGCTGTGAGTACGACCGATGGAATGGTTGAAACTCAACTTTGCAAGCTGCGTGGTACGTCTATGTTTCACTAATATTATCAAAATTAAAATACACTCCAGCTGTGAGATCGAATATTTTGTCGAAACTCATCTTGTGCAAGCTGTGTGTGATACTCCGATCGCGTGTATTGCGGGTTGTGTGTCCTCATTAAGGATATACGTCGGCGACTCCCCTTGCAACTACAGTGTAGCTATCAGAGTCAACAGGGTGTTGTTAGGCAGTCTGTGCGCGGAAACTATAAAAAAACCCGTTCTCTAGACACTTATAAAACTCAGAGGAGTGCGATATTTCGGATCTTCAACCCAAATTCTCCATCGCGATTTGCGATTTCGCAAACCACCCGATATAAAACTCAAAATCGCCTTTTCTTCCAAGAGTACGTGAGATATAAAACTCGGGTTATGTGCCAAGATACGAACAAATTCGGTGACAATCCCGTAGCCCTCGGTCAGCTCCTCACTCCTCACAACACACAGCACACCGCTGGTCGAAGGACGTGGCTGCTGCTGCTGCTGTAGCTGCTGCTCCCGGTAGCTCGGCCAGCATCAGCGCCTGCATCTATCATGAGTTTGGCTCTTGGCATGAACGATGCCGCAGCGCAGACACGGCTCGCGCTCGTGGTGAGACACATTGTCAAAGCTTGTGCCTACGCGACGCTGGCGGGCATCGGTATCTCGCTACTCCCACGACGTAAAATCTACAGCAGTAGTAGTGCTCGTTAGATCTCTCAGCTTCCGGCTGATGTTGCCGTGGGTAGAGCCCACACCAGAACCCATGGCATCAGCGACGGCATTGAAATGTTGCGGCTGCCATGTGTTGCCTCCTCCCCTCTGTGCGTCCTTCGCGCCAACCGCTACCCGCTTGTTGCCGGGTTGGGGGCATACCTCTACTCCGTCACAAATAATCCGTCCATGGGTAGAGCACTGGATGTTGTGGTGGTATACCTGCAGACCTTGGCCTCCTCTATTCGTTCCCCCCACACAACAAGGCCTGGAGCTTAGCTAGACGATGTGCTTGATATGCCCGAGTTTCCCGTCTCCTACTGTTTGTATATAGTACGAGTAGAGCGTCTCGCGGACCTCCTTTGCCTGAAATGCGAAACATGCCAGGAAACAGAATATGGCATATATATTCACCCGTTTGACAGACGGGCAGACAGCATACGGCCCTAAGAGAAAAAACATGGTTCCCCACGTACAGCATCTACCAGGCTGGGAGACAGGGGAATATTTATCCGTCTAGACGCGGCACAATGGGAAGTCGAGGGCCATGACAGACAGCCTTGACTGACTGACAGCTTGCTGCTTGCCCGCTTCCGTCTCCTGACCTCTCGACTCCCGTCATATCTCTCTATCTGTGACAGGATATTCGCGAAACATAAAAATGCGATTACGTTTTTCTTGATGTCGGCAAATTATCTTGATATTTCTGCAGTTTTTATTTTTATTTTTTCATCCTCCTAGAGATCCGGGTAAAAAAAAAAAAGCTTGGTTTCTTTCGTAGCATGTCACAATTCGACGCGAGTTGACGAGGGAAAGAACATGCTGAGAAGTCTCCCCACGATAAAATTAAAGGCGCGTACCGACCTGGAGTGTGGGTGGGGGAGGAGGGCCCGCTATGTCACCCCGGATCTGAGTCTGAAGTTACTTCCACTGGGAGAGAGCGCGAGAGTAGTGCGAGGATACAGAGTGACTGGGGCCTGTCCTTTGACCACGGACTATTATGCGAGTTGATGTGAGAACATCAACACATCAACAGCAGTAGTAAATGGGATGAAAAAAAAAAAAACTGGCAATTTTTTCAGTATCAAAATGAGCAAGCAGGTGGTATCAAAATCGTAAACAAATCTCACTTTTAGGGTTTTTTTCGTCGTCAAAATTCGTTCCACCGAACAACCTACCGGTATAGGCTTGAGGACCCAGCAAGCGGTAGTTTTTTTAGTCCTCACAAGCAAGAGATAAGAGGGCGTACGAAGTGCGTTTCAGTGTGCTACCCAAGCCATCAAAAGCTTTCTGCGTACTGTGGCGGAGGGATTATTTTCGCGCACTGTGGCGGAGGGATGGAATAGCTTATCCAAGGGGACCGAGGTCTACAGGTATGCTCCCGCCACTTTTGGGCCTGGCCTGGCCTGGCCTTGATGATGAGGTGTAGTTTGTATTTCGCGCTTGTTTGTGCTCAGTTTTCTCAGCAGCTCTGGTTTGCTACACAACAACTCTGCTGTTTTTTTGGGTGTTCACGTATGTATATGTGAGAGCACAGCAAGCAGTCACAGACGGCGTATACGGACTCCAGTACAAGTATCGTGCAAGTTCACCGGCCCTGCTTGCACAGCCAGCTCTGCACAGCGCTGCTGCGGTGATGCCGGCCATATCATAGCGTATCCATGTAAAGACGTAGTCCTTGAATGCGTCGTTTGATCACGCCTTCTCGAGCTACCTGTTTTCGCAGTACTCCGCTGCTGGAGCTGCTAATGCTGCTCCTAACAGTTCCACAGAGCAGTATTTTTTTGGTACTGGTACACTTGCAAATTCTCCTTAAAGTTATTTTGTCAACGGAAAGTAAGCCAATGCACAGATTGTCTCGTACAGCAGCAGTGCCATGTCCGTATATGGCAGGTCGCCCCGGTGGCGTATCAGGTTATCCTCGAGCCTGGTGTAGGTAACTTTTGTGTGATCGAATCCCCCCCAAGTGCATACTCGTGTAAATTCGTGGGGGCTCCTTCTTGTGCATAAATTGACTTGAGGAAAACACGAGAGCGTGAGTTAGCAACATTCGACGAAAATTCGAATCAGTGGGATTGCTGAACCCTACTGCCTAGATGCGCGATAAAAAAACAAGATCCGGGGTAAGAGAAGGGACGACACCTGTGAGACCACGGCTTGTTCAAAAAGAAGAAAGTAGAAGCGTGAAAAAAAACGAGACAAAAGAAAGCCACAAGATGATGAGTGATAGCCAGCTTATACTATACGAGTAGTATTCTGTGTTTCGATGGCTGCCCAGTGCGCCCACGGACGAAACCCCTAGCCACAGACCCGACGTATATACAAATACAGCAGTACTGTTCGGCACCGCAGTATCATGGGCTCCGATGGTCCGAAATGTATAGCAGCTGCATTTCACTACAAGCAGCTGCGGTATACTCAGATATCGTACTATTTATAGTACGTTCGGTCCGGGAAGACGTGTTGCGTGACGTTTTTCATGTTTTTTTTTTTTCGATTGCTCTTTTTCCACAGCTTCCTTCACGTGCTGCGTACTGTGAGGAAGTAGACCGAAAATGTTACGCAACAAATGCTACTCGAGTTGTTTCCTTCTAAACTCGTTTTTCCATCTACCACATTCTCCCTCACTACACCTGACATATTTCCCAGATTATGTCAGGAACCCCGATGAGATACCCAGTATCCAATGCGACTTTTTCGGTATTGGCGGAGTGACTTGCAATGATCCTGTAGACTAGTGTTCTCATCGTTGTTTTTGAAGTGATTGAGTTTTACCGGTTCTCGAACGTTAAGAAAATCCCTACTTTCTTTTTTCGGGAGAGGCAGTGAGCATCGAACCAGCGACCACACTGTTCCTAGTCTCACATCCTGTCTGCGACGCCATTGTGAGGAAGTAGACTACAAACGTTGCGCAACAAATGCTACTCGAGTTGTTTCCTTCTAAAAGCGTTTTTCCACCACATCACTCATCACTCTGACAGCACTCAAGAGAGCTGGAGGCGTGTTCCTCCCTGTGTTCACCCCTACCGTGCGCTCAGTACGGTGCAGGCAGCACTTCAGACAGCAACCGCTGTAGTCAGTAGCCAAGAGTTGGTTGTTGGAACAGGGGGACTCTCCGCTGTTGTTGTTGTTGTTGTTGCTGCTGTTGTTGTTATTGTTCTCACATTAGCTCGCATCACATCGAGTCCGTGGTACAGGCCACAGGCTTAGTCACTCTCGAGTGGAAGAATAAAGCTTCGCCATATCGTGTGCATAGTCTGTAGTGCGAGGGCCGAGGTTATCTGGGCCAGGAGGTCTTGAGGAGGTGTATAATATTGATAACGTATCATACGGTACTGGTGTTCTGCTCTTGAGTACCCTGATATATACGCCAGTGGGCTACAGCTGCTGTAGTCGGAGAAACGTATACAACAGGAGTCAGCGCTATCGTGGTGGTCCTGAGATTACTGCGGATTGTACTTTGAATATGTACCGGATGTGGCAGTAGTACTGTGAGTGAGTGAGATTTTGTTGTTGTTGTTGTTCTCACATTAACCCGCATAATCAATTCCGTGGTCACATGACAGGCTCCAGTCACTCTGGAGCTGAGGAATACCCCAGAGATGAAGCACAAACCAAAGGTGCACGCATAAAGGATTTTATAGTTTTAGCGCACATATTGAGTTGTCCCGCCTCCCCCCCCGACCCCCCCCCCCCCGACCCCCCCCCCCCCCCCGACCCCTCTTGTTCAAACGCCCCACCTAAAATCAAGTTCGGCCATTGTAAGAAACACTACCAGAGAGCTGATATCACCTCATTATCTTTATAGCCATCCATGCCGTAGCTCCAATTCATTTCCGCCCCCGCACCGCCCCCCCCCCCCCCCCTCCCCCCCCCCCTTTTTTTTTTTTTCCCCGCTCCTCTTTGCTCAAGCGCCCGACCTAAAATCAAAGTATGCCAGAGTAATAAACCCTACCAGGCAGTTGATATCGCCTCATTATATTTCTAGCCATCGCTGCCGCAGCTCCAATTAACCCCCCCCCCCCTCTGAAACGCCCCCTCCTTCCCCACCACCCGCACCATCGCCTAGACCTAGCACCACGTGTATAGCAAGCCCCTACATCTATGCGACCTAGTAAAGAAAGCTGTTGAAATCCCCTTCCCCAACCCCCCCCCCGCCACCCCTTCGAACACTCCGCTGTCTCCTCACTGGTTGTACGACTTACAGCATACACTTAATAAACTGATGCATTTCCTTCCACAGTCGCCCTCAAAAACGGGCGTTATAGTTTCCGCGCACAGACTGACTAACATCACCCTGTTGACCCTAGTACAAGCTACACTAGGAACTGGCAAAATTTTAGACGTAGAATTTGGAAAAATAATGTCCCATGGTCGTTCTCTTGGGAAAAATACTCTTTAGGAAATCAACCAATCAGCGATGGGGGGAAAGGCCCCACATCACCTACAAAAAACTATTCGTGAAAACAAGGCCTGTGCCGCTTGCTGCTGTTCTGCGGCAAAAAAGTTGGAGCGTGTGTAAAACAAAAAAAACTGCTGCTGCTTCTGCTGCTGCTGCTGCTGCTGCCCGAGGTGCTGCTATACCCCCCGCGTGTAGCAGCGTACTCAAGGGACAGCTACGTAGCGTGGGCGGAACACATCTTCTGGTGGGCCCTCCAGCAAGATGGCCGACAGCAGGCCTATGCATCCGAATTGCTCCAAGATGGTGATATATTACGCAGCAGTGCCGTAGTTTTTTCCTTTTTTGCGAACCTCCTCCAGCGTGTTTCCCAGCTCTATCTCGCGTGCCTCCGACGCAGCACGCTTCACCTCTAGCTCGCGGGAAAGTTGCTGCTGTGCGTGTAGCTCGACTTGGGTTTGGGCCAAGGCTGCATCTGACTCGTGCCGGAGGTCCTGCTCCAGGTTGAGTTTGCCTTTCTCCTCGGACAACTGATGAGAGACATCTTGCAGCAAGAGTTTGCCTCAGCGACCTCGACCCGGCTCTCGTCGCGCTGCTTCACGGCCCGGTCACGGATGCCCTCGGCCGCCTTGACACCGCCTCGCTGGATGGCAAGCGCCCGGCGTGCAGCCACGCCCGCGTCTGCCGTCGTGGTCCCGGTACTCGCCCGATAAGCCTCCTTGACCTTTTGCACAGTTTTCTTTTTTCCCCCTTTCGGTCCGGTGCCTTCATGTTTTTTCCAGTTGCCCATGGCTACCGGTAATTTTGCACGATCACTCTGCCAGAATGACCCAATGGGGCCAACTTTGTTTTGCGATTTTCTCGCCGGCTATTTACTGGATTTAAGAGCGGATTGCTTTGCTGTCTCCGCCACGTCCCGGCAAAGGAAAATACTGGTATTTTACCAATACCCAGTTGCAGTAGTTCGACTCCATGGAGCAAGAGACGAATATAAGCAGAAAACACGAGTTTTCCCGCACATTTCCGTCCGATTAGACTTCAGAATACAACGGAAAATTCTGAATATTGTGTACTTCCCTCCGTTTACACTGATTACACGTGTCTGTTGAATTTCAGGATCCAACTCACCTCCTGTGTTGCGTATTTTGTGATACCCTGTCAAACATTAATTTAGTCTAAAACCAAGTAAAAACAGTGTTTGCAAATTTTTTCTCCGAAAGAATTTTTGGATATTTTGGTGGTATTCGCCGAATAGATCGGCCATTTTTTGGGTCAAATCGACTTCCAAGGGGAATCGCCGACCGATACACACCCAGTAATACGCGCGATCGGAGTATCACACACAGCTTGCAAAAATGAGTTTCGACAAAATCTTCGACCTCACAGCTGGAGTTTATTTTTATCTTTATAATACTACACGCTGCTGCCATGCTAGTTTGTTCTTCACGCTTAAACTGACATTTCCACCCATCGATGTCATACACATCCAGCACAACCAGTGCCCGTGCCGATGCCTCCTTCTAGAGAGACGAGCTCTGTGGTCACCAACTACAACACATGAATCGAGGCAGAACGAGATCACGAGCAATTTACACCGCACGCATTAAACTGCTGACTGCTGCTGCTGCTGCTTTCAGTCGGAAGAGCAAAATTTGAAGCTCGGTTGCACAGCAGCAGACAGCAGTACAAAGTAGTGCCAGGTATTCTGTTGTCTGCTGTACCTGTGTACTGCTGTGTGCGCAAAGACGGATATGGTCCGTATCATGGCATCGGAAGTGTCGCGTACGTATGAGGTGAATCGACTCTTTCGTTCCTTCAACACAAAAAGAAATATCGTCATCTCAACCGGACAACCGTCACCCTGTATACTATACACCAGGTGTACTGCTGCTGCTATTGAACCGGTGTGTCAATTACGAACTTTACGCAGATAACTCGCGATCTCACTTCTGCGTTCTGCAGATGGACGAAAACTGGAACACAAACGAAAGTGTATGGAGTTTAAGCTTTTTTTACCCGGATCCCCAGGAGGATCTAAAAAAAAAAAAAAAAAAAATCGCGATCTCACTCGCCATCTCTTTAGCAAGCAGCTTGCAAAGAATCACGCGTAATATTAATAGCAGCAGCCTCTAGCAAAATGGACAGAACTGCTGTACCCCAGCGATCACGTACGGGTCTGCGACTATGGTAGCCCGCCCGGCCAACGCGTCATTGTCACAGCCGTGCTGTTAATAATCCATGTTTTGTTTTTGTGTGGAAAAGGACACAGTTGGATACTACGTGGTTTCGCACCAACGCAGTAGATATTACATGCATGTACCGTACCGAAATATGACCCGTGGTTATTTTATTGTGTCATGGAGCTACACACAGCGTTAGTAGTAGTCGACGAATCATGTTGTTTGCCGTAGTACAGTAGTCCGTGATACATGTTTGCCGCGGAGCAGACGCCCTAGTCCACGATACAGCGGCAGCAGAGCCCCACCCACCCTGGCCTCCGTGCCTGCAGAGGTTGCCACTGCTCTCCTTAACACCGCTCCTTGTTTCCCCCGGCATATATAGCGAGAATTCGAGCCGTGTCACGGGCGCATTTTGTCGGCGCATTCGATCATTTTTGAAGACCCTAACGGAATCATGGGGGCAACGTTCCCCCCTCCCCCCCCCAAGCCGTTTATTGGTGCCTGATAGCCTTAGCATAGTGGCCTCTGCCTCCTTGGTAGCGGCGCATGACACTGCGTAGTACGGGGCGTGTACTAACAATCAGGGCGATTATGACAGGTAGGCGGGTAATTTCAGGGGGAAAAAACAAGAAAATCGGGAGACAACATGCTGGAGAAAGTGTAGAACACGCCCTCTCCCGAGTAGAAAACCCAGTCGGGGTCAGTATTTCCATGTCTTTTTTGGTGTCCCGCACCGTACCTCAGTCGCCCTTTGTCCGAAGGAAGCCTCCCATGGTGGAGTTGCAGCAGATTCTAAGAATTTTCTGAGCTCCTAACATGAGGAGCTAGCTCAAGATAGCTCAAGATAGCTCAAGATATCACCCGACACATGACTTGGAAGGCTTTCGCTCGCGCAATCTGACCAATAGTTCTACGCGCTATTCCTAACACAACCACTTTGAAGTATACTAGTAAGAGTATCGTATTATTAATTTTTATACCCTATATAGTCCCACAATTGAGGGAGCACAACGGCTCGGAAACGTTTGACTCAAGAAGTGCAACCCGTACCCGGGGATGACTCATAGACTAATGGTAAGACCTCACCCGGCAAATTTTTGGCCGCTGTAACGTGGGTCTCTTGGGACTGAAGGTTAAGACTAACGAAAGAGTGTCCGTCCGCGTTGCCATCTTGTGCGACGCCTCAGGCGTGCTTCGTCAGGGAAAGACCAGCGGCCTCACGGGAAACGTGGAAAGGGAAACGTGAAGCGCTAAGGTTAGTCGTCGGGGAGAGGAGGCCGGTGGAGAGAGGGGGACAGCCAGGTACTCCTCCCTTGATAGCGACCGCCGTTTTGTGCGTCGGGCGCGAAGAGATAAAGAGATACTCATCCTTGGTATCAAGCACTACTCTGACGGGAGTTAACAACGACGGCGTAATCTCGCTGACGTTTGTGGGGGAAAATAAGCTTTGGCGATGAGAGGAGAGGGGCAGAAATGCTGTCATCGACTCCGGCAATCGCCGTCTTCAGGCATCCATTCTCCGTCGGACCTCGACACTAAGCACCAAAATAGCAGCAGCAGCGGTATCAACTTGAAAAGGCTACTGAAGTGGCCACGTTTCGGCACGGTCCTGATGGCCGGCACAGTTTCCGTAACGGCGATGGTGATGATGAAGGTTGAGAACGGAATGTCCGGGATCTTCGCGCATGGGCAACAGATCCCGGGGACCACCCTTGCAATAGAAGAGCACACGCTTCTGGGAGAGGGTGCTACTGCCCGAAGAACGCTTCGAACAGAAGGTGATCCCACCCTCTCTCACGGGCGCGTGCTATGATTGAGGCAGAGCGCGTGTTGTCTTTAACGTTTCTGGCCGGCAAGGCTTGTCGTCCGAACGATCG
This sequence comes from Undaria pinnatifida, assembly GCA_012845835.1. Lineage (NCBI taxonomy): Eukaryota > Phaeophyceae > Laminariales > Alariaceae > Undaria > Undaria pinnatifida. Next base: position 22,023,048 of record JABAKD010000025.1, on the reverse strand, counting down.
TCAAAAAGAACTTCCCCATTTTGTCGGTCGGACTGCTGTTGTTTTTTTTCGTGCTTTGCAGTATATTTCGTTATATCATACAAGGTTCCCCTTCCTGGATGTGGCTGGCTTGAAATCCCGGTGGTGTCGGTGGATGAAGAGCGGGGGAGGGGGGGGGTACTCAGTTCGTGCATGGCCGTAGTCGTATATGACCATAGACCCTCGCATCTCTACTATGCCGGGGCGGAGCACGTCGGGTGTTCACCAACCAGGCAAACATTGCTTGCACCCAGCGCGAAGCGCCGTGAGGCGCTCGGCGAGTCGCATGAAGCGTGAGCTGCATCCTTCCGAAAACGGCTCGTAAGACGTCCTTCGGCACTTTGTGCCTACTTTCTTGCTGATGGATGACAGCGCCAATGAATTACTTTGTTTTCTCGTGTGGCCACTCCAAAGTGGGGGGTCGGAGAACCTCTGGAAAAATAAATAGAAAAAGAAGCCACCGCACAAGTAACCCGGCAAGCAACACCGACCAGCCAGCCTTAACGAGTTCATAGCTTAAGACCAACTATTGCCTTAACGCGTTCATAGCTTAAGACCAACTATTACCGGAAATTACTTTTGGGCACTCAGAACTGAGATTCTTGGCTGATAATGCGTGATTATCTGATTTTTGGCGGGACGACCAAAAACAACGGTAGCACTCGTCGCCCCTCCCAGTATGTGTAGTATGTGTAGTATTGCTAGATATTTCTAGCGTACGTAGTCGTACTTTGACTATTCATCCGATTTGCCAATCCTGAGGACATGATAAAGTTTTGGCCAAAAGCCCTGGAAGATCCATTACTTTAGGCCCCAGTTCTGACCACCCATACTAACTTCTGATACCTGATTTTGGTTGCGCCAAGAATCAAGATTTTAAGCCCGACGAGAAACGGCGCACTTCTCCACTAAGCCCTCGGAAAAAGTACGCGGTGGATCTTGGAGAATGTATCGGTGTTTTGGACAAGTCCAGCTAGAGTAAAACAGGTACATCTGGCCGAAAAATTATTTCTGAGAGCCAAAAGTAATGTTTCCCATATTATTGAATAGTTGGTCTAAGTCTGTCTATGCCTACCAGCGTAGGAGATGAGATTGTGCGTCGAGCTCCTCTTTTGTTTTTGTTTCTCTCAAGGTGGGTGTCTGCGTGACGTATGCAGCTCCTCGTGCGTGGAGCTTCTAAACAGCTTTGGGGTGCACCCTTTTTTTGTACCGTACGGTACCATAGGTCTCTCGGGCGTTTCCCCCTCCTCCACTTCGCTCGGGTCAAGTATCCTATGGACTATGTCCATGCATGAAATGAGTGCTTCCCCCTTGGTTCGCTCTCCGATATAGTGCGGTGGTAGCGAAAACGTAACTGTAACTGCTGTGATACGTACAGCAAGCCTCCTTATTCCACTATGGGGATGATACGACATATTGGGCATTCCCTCTATATATCATGGAGAACTCCGCTTCGAAACAGTTTGGCGCGGCAATGGTTGACCATGCCGCGCGGTTTGCCGCATAACCCTGCTGCTACACTAGGAGAATATCGACGGGGTCTGATAGCAGGCAAGCCCCCGCCTTTTCGTCGTGTTGTGTTTTTTCATGTCGCTGTTTTGCGTGCTGTCTTGCGTTATGTGTTGTATGTAGTGTCTCCGCCAAGTCGAAAGACCAAGAGTCGAGAGACCAAACCCTTTTTATTTTATTTTTATCATGTGTACCCCATTCCCCCACTGAATGCGACGCTGCGATCCTTGCCCGCCATGCTCGACTTTGCCGCAGTGGAATCGCCATCGGGTGTGAAGTTCGTGGGCAGGATAAAAGACATAGTGGGCGGGTCAACCTCGCCGCTTCCGCAGTGCTACTCGAGTCCCGCTGCAGACCCTTCCAAGGGCTCGTGGCGCGCGTGCGAACACGGCATGGATGAATCGCCGACCGACATGGTTAACTGGTCGTACTCTCAGAGGGAGTTCGGTCGCTCTCCCGGGTGAGTCCAGTCGATCCCGATCCAAATCGATTTTGGATAGTCGACAGGCTGCGTTAGTGCAGAATGAGCCCCTCATTCGTTGGTTTGTTACGTTTCGTTGCGTGTATGCTGCTTGATGCGAACCGAAAACATCATTTGTGGAGTGTCAACAATGGAATGTTGTCTTGATCGTGACCTTCCCTTGCTCGGGGAACACGGGATGCAGGTGTAGCCAGAAATGGGCGGAACAGCACCCTGGCGAACGACCAATGCCTTTCTCAATCTGGGAAGCAGATAACTGCTTTCTTGACACGGTCACCGCGGACAAGTTCTGCCGTGTCATGGAGGGAAGAAAAGGCCTGCTTTTCGTTGGTGAGAGTCTCTCTGGCTTGCAATTGGAGGGAAGCAACGTCACTGATTTTCCTTGGTGGGTGTAATTCTTGCGCGCGGGGCAATCGTCGACAGCTGTCGACGACAGCTCTAAGAACGGGTGCAACCGTAGAGAGGCGCCCTTGCATAGGAGGTATCCTTCTCGTGAATCTTCTGTGTCCCTTCCGAATGGATGGCCAATTGTTTTTATCGCCACAAAGGGTTTTCCAACTGAATGCACGTATATGTTTATTCCCTGGCGTTTGTTTGCATTTTGGTTTGCAGCCGCTTCCTCGTGAAGCCCGGAAACGAGACGTCGAGTGTCTTGCTGTGATAGCTATGTTCCTGCACAAACCAAGGCCGCCTCCAACTCGACCCTCCTCCCTGAATCCGCCTTTTGACGTCCGGAGATTGCCTTAACTATATCAGGTCGATCATACTGCCCCCCACCGTCCGTCTCCGCACCCGCCTGACTCCGCCTTGTTACCTAATGTCGACAACACAGGCACCAACCCTCCACCTCCCCCCCCCCCCCCCCCCCCGGGTCCGCCTCCTTATGGGATACATAGGCTCAACCTGACCCCGCTCATGTCGACAACATTGGCGTCGACCTTCCACCTCCGACCCCCCCCCCCCCTCCCCTCCCTGATCTGGTCTCGTTACAACTGGGGACAGCCTTAACCGCCTTATATGGACGTCGATCCTCACCCTCCCCCCCCCCCCCCATTCAATCCGCCTCGTGACACAAGAGGGGGTAGCCTTGCTCGCCTCTTGTCGCCACCACTTGGGCAACGACTCTGCACCTCTCCCGCCCCTCCCTAAACACGCCTCATTTACAACAGGAGATAGCCATGTCCGCTTCATGTCGACGTCGATCCTTCCCGTCCACCCCCTGATCCTGATCCCGCCTCCTTACAACAGGGGACAGCCTTACCCGTCTCATGTCCACGACACTGGCGTCAACCCTCCGCGCCGAGGGCATCGTTGCCGGGTCGGACCAGAGGTGCCACGACGAATGGCTAGCGTGCAACGGCACGTTGAAGATGCACTACCAGCGCAATGACTTCCTCGACACCCGAACTGAACGCACCTTCGAGAACAACACGCGCGGCTTCGATCAGAAGCACTGCGAGCGACCGGACCTCAGCAAGACGCGGTGCACCATTTTTGCGGATGATGACACGCTGTCGGGGTTTGACACCCTGGTGGTCAACAGCGGAGCGCATCCGAGGCCCGGGGAGAGGTATGGGCCGGCCATGGAGGTCGCAAGTCGAACGATAGCGGCGTCCATGAAACGGTTGCACGGAGATGACGACACGATCCTCATTGTCAGGAACACTGTGCCGGGGCACAGCGATTGCAACGACAGGTAAAGCAGGAGTAGGACGGGGGGGGGGGCAGGGTCGCAGTCGCAAAACGGGGTGTTCGATTATGTTTTTTTATTCTGGAAGGGGGGGTGCGGAAATTTGAAATCGGGACCCTGTCGTAGGTATAATGCAGGGTGTACGTACTTTTCCAACCAACTTGTTTAGGCTGCCACGTGAATATTGTCGGCTATCAACGGAGTCCACCGCACCTACCCAGGCTCGGTGATGTTTTGTTTCTTGTGGGTGTTTCTTCCAACCCTCATGTTACCACGTCCGGCTCGGTGACGGGTACGTGCTAGAGCGTTCCGAAGGATAAGAGGGCTTCCTTCGGGAATGCTGTTCCATGTTCCACCCCATGACCCCGCTTGCCACACCCGGCGTCGCTCCATCCCGCCTTTTTCTCTGCATAGCACCCAAACGGTGTTGTAGATCGATCGGGGCTTTTGCTCCTTCCTCCCATGACATCGCTTGCCCCGTCGAGCAATGTCCCACCTCAGCCCTTTTCCCGCCATTTCCGCATCCCGCACACTACCCCCTTGCCGCATACCCCGTCTCGTTGTGAAGGATGATTCAAAGACCCGTGGATAGTGTTCCATCACACACCCAGTTCATCATGCTGCATAGGCACAAAACCTCTTCGTATTTCGATTCCGATGTTCCATCCCATTGTGGCGCTTACCACGTCCATCCCATGTCGCATTCGCCCTTCCCTCTCAAAATCCCCCTTGCCCCTTGACCTCTCGCGTTATGTAGAATGTGCCTTGGCACCAAGTATATGCTCCAAAAACATTATTCGTTGGAGGATGTTATTTTCCTTCATCGACATCTCGTGCCACGTCTGCCCGGTGTCACATTCAATCCTTCTCTCGACACTCCCCGCAGCAGCACGCACCACCTTACGCTTGAAGCCCTCACTCTCTCTCACTCTTTAGGATGTTCGAAGGGCCGGTCGATCTGGACGTTGCCCTCGCCCTCGTCGACGCCGCGCCGGAAAGCTACAAGTTCTCGACCTTTCACGACAACAACAAACTCCTCGAGGACGCGTTCTTGAGGGATCCCAAGGACGGGTGGAGGTTGATCGACTCCTACACACCAACCGTCTTGCGCCCCGACTTGCATATCGGCGGAAATGATTGCCTCCATTATTGCATCCCGGGCCCGACGGATCATTGGGTCAGGCTGCTGTACAACATGCTGCTGGTGGCTACGGGGAACGATGCCGGGAGAGAGCCTTAGCGTATACGGTCGGCACTGCCCTTGTGCCGAGCAGTGGGGGGGGATAGGAAGCGAATGTTTTTCACGCTTCGGCCAAACCAGAATGATCCCCGCTTCATGATCGAGTATCTTCAGGAAGATACGTCCCTGATCTATATGATGTGCACAATCCAGAGTGTTTCTAGGTCTTTTCAGGACCGATGTAGCCCTGATCTATGCGATCTACACAAGGAATTGGAAGCGAATGTTTTTCACGCTTCGGCCAAACCAGATAGATCCCCGCTCCATGATCGAGTATCTTCAGGGAAGATACGTCCCTGATCTATATGATGTGCACAATCCAGAGTGTTTCTAGGTCTTTTCAGGACAGATGTAGCCCTGGTCTATGTGATCTACACGATCTACAGGTAGATGATGTTGTGCCGGGTGGAGACCCGTACCACGAGAGGTAGCACGTTGTGGCTGCTGCGACGGTTTCTGAACGACGGGGCTCCCTAACCCCAAATCGTCGTCTTTCTTAGCATCATTTTTGTTTGTATGCGGTTGTCGGTTGATTGTTCATCGGGTGCTCGTAGAACTTTCTCTTTGCCCTGCAATGCAAATCAGTTTTGGGGGAGAAGGACAACAGCTCCTCAAGCCACCCCTGATCTTTGCGCCCTGCCCGGTCCAGATGGTGTTGTACCGGGGTGGGCACGGACGCGCGGTACGGTAGAGGGAGTGGTGGGTTTTGCCTGCCGGACGTTTTCTGAAATGATGGGAGACTCCTTATCCCAAAATGGTCGGAACTTTTGTTTCCTCTTCTTGTTTTTGGCAACATTATTTATTTTTCCGTTGTGTATCTACCTACGGGCAGAATTTCTCTTCCCCCCCCCCCCCCCCCCCCCCCCCTGCCGAAAGTCAGTTTTCGCTTCAGAAAGCAACAATTTAGACCTCCTCAACGAGGAGTAGTATTAGAAAAGCGAGTGTTGCGCCACTACGGTACCGTGGCACGTGTCTGGGAGATATCTGGATCTATCGCAGCTCTTGCTCTACATGTCGTTACGGCGAGTATTGGATCTGGAACATCTGGGTTCGTGATACGCTCGGTGTGTGTGATTTTTGGTTTGCAAGAAGAGTTGCAATAGCTCTGTCTGTGCCAAAGTCAGCGGCGCTGGGCGGCGTTGGTTGATACTGCTGCCCACAGATACATTTTTGAGGCGCGTCGTTTATTTTGCTGTTTTCGGTTGCATTTTGTGATGTACTGGCGTCTTTGCGGTCGTTTTCAACTTTTGTTGACGAAAAAGCTTGGGCGAAAGCCTAAGCGATAAGATCGAGGATTGCGTCGACGCTAATGGTTTCCATATTATTTCAATTTTTTCTTTATTTTTTTTTTATAATGTTTTTTTCATTTTTTGCTCCGTGAATGTTGCAAGTGGTAGTGTAGTCGTTGGTGATTATGGTGGTGGTGGTGGTAGTTTCGGTAGTACTGCTGCTGGCTTTTTCGTTTTTGTGCGACGGGTCGCATGCAACCACCTGTACTTTGGTGCATGCGCCCGAGATGGTAGTGTACATCAAATCGCCTGTTTGGGGGCAGGGGAGGGGTAGGTTAAGAGGCATGCAAAACGCCTTTTGGGAGCATTAGGATAGGGGGGGTATAATCCGCCTTTTTGTGTGTTTGCCGAAATGGCGTGCGTTAGCGATGGATGCACGCACGGCGTTCATGCGGGCCTTTTGCCAGAAGAGGGGGGCGAACAGTTGCCTCCCTTGTGTTGACCTCGGCACTTGCGCACTTTTCGCCTATTTCACACACAGCTGTCTAGTGTTGACCACGTACTTTTTAACGGAAGCGGCCAAGGCGTTAGTTTAAGTGCCTTCCTTTCATTGGCAGCAGTAACTTACTTTAGCGCCAAGTGCTCACCCGGTAGTCGCTCTGGGGTTCTCGTGCCCGGTGATAGCAGGGGTTGCCTTAGGAAATGGATAGCGTCCGAAATAGCCACACTAAGGATCGGGCTTGCATGCTTGATCGCAAAACGCTCTAATGGGGCACCAGGATGGGGGCACACTGGCCTCCCTTTCGTGGACCCAAATGCTGTGCGTTGCTGCTGTTGTATGCGTGCGTGTGTGCGCACGCAAAGGTTTATGGGCGTGTTTTATGTATCAGAGGTGGGCGAAGCGTTTGCCCTACAAGGAGCCTCCTTTTCATTGACTTGCACGCCTTGCTAATGGTGACGGTCTTTTGGGGGTGTTTCTATGCCCAGGGGTAGGAGTGTTGCCTTAAGAAGCGGATACCGTCCGAATGAGCCAGTAAATATCCGCATGCTGCGTGAGTTGTGGCGAAACGCTATACGTGTGGTATGGTATGATCTGATATGATATGATATGATATGATCTGATATGATATGATATGATATGATATTATGATACGATATTATATTATATTATATTATATTATACGTACAGAGGTATCATACCAATTTTTGGCCTTTTTTGTTTCTGAAACGACGATACGCAGTGACCAGGGCTGATACGACGAAACGTGGTTGTTTTTCGATCGGATTTTTGGATTCCTTGGCCATGTCTTTTTTTTGTTCGTGGGGTTTCACACTCGACCTACCCGAAATACGGTTGTTGTGGGTGAAGTACAGAGCCGCCTCAGGTCAAGAACCTTGGCGGGCAAAAACTGGTGCACCTCTATATCGTACCATGTATTTCATCGGGCAGCAGGACGGGGGGCACATACACCCCCCCACCTCAAGTGGTGATCGACACAGCGTACTTTGGTGCTGTGTACGCGCACACACGACGGTCTAGTGCGTTCGTGATCAGAAGTGGGCGGAACGTTGCCTTAGGAGCCGTTGTGTTGACCGCAGTGGCGTACTTTGGGTGCTAAGTTCACACACAGCTATCGTGTGTTTTTTTTTCAGGCGACGTGATGGAGTTGTTGCCTTGAGAGATGGATTGCGTCCGAAACCGCTGTTAGAGATCGGGCTTGTGTGGTTTAGCGCTCGACACGCCTTTTGGGGGCGGTAAGGATGCGGGGCACGCACGTTCCCGTTGTGTTGACCGAAACGTCATGCGCTGGCTCTATGTAAGTGCACACGCGGCAGTTCGGGGGGCGGCGTACATCAGAGGTGGGCGTAGCATTGCCCTAGAAGCACTTCCTGTGTTGACCGAACTGTCGCAATTTTGCGCTGAGTGCCCACCCGGCAGTCTTCTGTTTTTTTTTTTTTTTGCGCAGTGGCAGCAGTGTTGCCTTAGAGAATGGATACGGTCCGAAGTCGCTGTCAGGTGTTTACGATCGGACTTGCGTGTCTTGTAGCGCGAAATTCCTTTTTTGGAGCAGGAGGGTGGCGGACACATATTATGCCTCCTTCGTGTTGGCCGAAATGGCGTACGTGCGTGCGGTGGCGGCGTTGTAGGTGCACCCCCGGCTATCCGCGGAGTGTTTTTGATCCGAATTGGCTGAAGCACTGCCCTGCTGTAGGAGCCCACCTTGAGTGTTGACCGGCGAAACTATGTAATTTTGCGCTAAGAGCTTAATACCCGGAATTTTGTCGCGGGTTGTTTTGGTCAGAAGAGGTTTGGTATGCGCAATGAGAAACGTGCTGCACTGCCTAGGGCAACAGACGCCGTCACGGAACCGGTACAGGTACCTCGTACGAAACAATCGGGGGCTTTGAATATACTCACGCACTGTCCTTTTTTTTTTTAACAACGCAGGAAATGCCCGTTGTCTTGTGATGCGATACTGTAAGACACTTTTAGCCATTGCGCGCTGTTTTCGTGTGCGTTAGTTCCCTCGTTTGCGGTGTGTCTCTCGTTCGTGAAGCGGTCCCTCCTACGGGCAGTCTGTTTTCTTGTTTTGTTTGTGTCCTCGTGTGTTCTTAGATTTTGCCTTTGTATTTTCGTAAAAACCTTGTGTTTTTTTGGGGTTGTTTCAGGTCATATTTAATCTTGCTTTCTTTGTCGTGGCTTCTAGTATCAAGTGCGTTGGTATTTTCATTATTAATAGCTTACCGCGAACAATTTTGGGTGGTTTTTAGTCTTTCTGTCCCACGGTGTTTCGCCACAGGATCTACTTGTATCGAACAATTAGGATGAACAAAAATAAGGCGAATTAATGCCATTTGGTGGAAAATATCGGTCTCGTGTCAAGAACGCAAATGGTCCATGCGATCGATGTGAAATGTGTCAACGTGTTGTCTGCGGCAGTACATAAGCAATACGACCACGAACGTCGACATAGATAGGCTGAATATCGATCAACACTGACTGTCGTATGATGTATACGTGACACCGCATAGAAGAGATACGGGCTCCCTTGCAACTGTCACTTTGGGGAAGACGCTGGAGGGAGGCAGCTCAACGATGAGGCGGTGTGGTGGTATTGTATCAGCAAACGGACGCGGAATGCCCGCAAACGATGCAGTGGTTGCATTGGTTTGGGTGGCATGGGGTGCATGCAGATCTGCGCGTCTTCCGCGAGGTGGCAAGAGTACATCTCCACGGCCCCTCCTATCGGTTGGTTAACCTCAGCAGGACTACAACCAGCTAGCCACGGGTTTTGGGGGACGCTCCTGTCGGGACTAGTGTGGGATCCTTTTCGCGGCAGACGCACACACGTACACGCGGCTCGCACGATAGTGCTAAGAAGAAGTTTTTTTTTCGCCTACGGCTGTAAAAGAGGTGAAGACAAGAATGGCGGGGCTCCTTATCCCTATCGTCGGAAAAATTGCAATAGCAGTAAATAGTAGTAATAGTAGAAGTAGTAATAATAGTAATAATTCCATTTTTGTGTGCTGTTTTTTATGTTGTTCGTTGCATTCACCTATCTATACTGCTACTGCTATCCAGCTAAAACCTGTTGTATAAACAAATAGGCCAAATAGGCCATGATGAGGTATTGCTCATTGGGCTGAATTTTCACTATTTTCAGGGCTCTTCACGGGTCGGGTCACCCCTCGCGGGTCGATGCGGGTCACCTCTCCCGGGTCGGGTCGGGTCATGGTGATCCGACTCGACCTGTGAGCTTTCTGAAGACTTCCCTACTCGACCCGTCCCTAGACGTGATATTTCGAAAATAAGCTGCAGTAGTTGTACCTCCTGACCCGATTCAACTCAACTAACAGGAGGGTTTGGAAAGCTCCTCTCAAACCCGACCCGTGTGTCGGGCCATGCCCCGTGAAACGCCCTGATTCTTCCTTCACTCTTGTGTGTGTTGGTTTGTGTGAGATGTGGAAGAGCTCGTGAAGTCACAGGAGGACGTAAGAAAACTAAACAATTAGGTGCACCCTTCCCGTACTAGTAGTGTTACTAGTAGTAGTAGTATTGCTACTAGTAATTGGTGGTAATAAGGCGCGGCCTCAACACCTGATCCGATAGGACGAGGCTTTTTTTCCTTGAAAAACGAACAAAAAAAGACCCAGCGCTGCGCGCTTCGCGCGCCTCATTATTAGTGCTATATTAGTAACAGTATTACTAGTAGTAGTGGCTAGTAGTAGTAGTAGTAGTAGTAGTAGTAGTACCAGGCGTGAGCGGTAAAGGGCTTAGTCGGGGGGGGGGGGGGGGGGGGCAGACCTGTTTCCCGTTAGGTAGTGGAAGTAAAACGGTACTAAGTAGACGGGGAACGGTCGCACCAATGACCTGACCCCGCCCGTGTACCGGCCGCATTGCAGGCGCACCTACGAGCGGGGCCGGATGCCCGAACCTGTTTGCGGTGACGTTATTTCGAATAGTAGGCGGGATCGTTTCGCAGAGGTCACAGACGGGTACCTGGTAAATGAGACCGGGAAGACGAGATAATGAAGATCGGGGGTTGAAAGACGGAAGAGCACGCAGCAAAGTGGTATTATGTCTATTGGTGGAGTGTCTACTACTACAGCGCCTCGGATGATAGGACTTCGAAGCAATCATGTTTACTGGAGCGACCGCTGTAGCTTGGGTCTTACGAAGTAGACGGCGTGTGGACAGTATCCTGACACTCGTTTATACCTGCACACGCTCTTCATAGACGGTCGACACCATCGTACTCGTGGTGTTTTCGGCCAACATACATAATACTATTTCATACCTGGTAGTAGTTTTGTCCCGAAAAGTGGGTTTCCACTCTTGAAGGCGTCAAGCAAGCACCAAAGGGCCAATACCGTTAGAATGATACGCCGGCGAGGAGCATCGTTCGAGAAACAGGCGAACGGAACACCCATCAACTAATTTTCCCATACTCAAAGCACGCAACAAAATCCCCCGCGTGCGATTCACCGCGCCCGCCTTAATACTTAAGGGGCTAAACACTTAATTAAGTTGGTGAGCTCCCGGCCTGCCTCAACAGCAGTAAATACTTCTGCCGCTCGGCGCGCCCCGCCCCGCCACCAGCCCCGTGTGCGCGTCAAGGATGGCCTCTCCTACTCCGTGGAATGATTGGAGAATAACATTCGAGCAAAGTCCACGAGAAGTAGTGAAGTCGAAGTAAAAAAATTCAACGGGCGTCTTGTTAAACAACGGACCCCTCGAGCATCCTAGCATACCCATTAGTTGACAGGGCGACACTGCCCGCCCCCATCAGGAAAATGTACGCGCTCAATAATCAAGACGGTCATGATGACCATACCAGGTAGAAAGGTGCCCAAAATAACCTTACTCATAAACACAGAAGATGTAATTATCACGTTCAAAAAAGGTGGAAAAAAAAAATGCACCCAACCTTAACAAAACAACAAAACCGTTCCCCCTTTCCGCAGTTTATCCTGCAGAAACTACACACAACAAAGAAGTATGACAAAAAGGGAATAGGAAGAGAACATAGAATAATCCCCATGCATCTTCTCCTCAACTATGAGGGATGAAATAATAATCTTGGAAGAATAAAAATGCTGACAAACACAAACACAAAAACAGTTTTCGGCGGTTACCTGCCGAACCGAATCGTTGCACGACAATCAGGTGGCAAAAACAGGGAACAAGAGATGTCATCAATGATCCTCCAATCATCCACCTCCCAATACAAAAAAACAATGCAAATGTTCGTGGAAGACGACAACTAACAACTACAAAACCCAACAAAAAAAAAACTGGCAAAACCATTTTCGACGGTAATTGCCCAAAAGCCCGCTCAGCAATGTACCGGGTGGGAACAAAAGGTACCGTTACACGGGTAAGTGACATCTGGTACGGTATCCGGTACCTGGTACATATGGCGGGCAACATTTTAGACTAGCACCTATCAGTATTCTGCACACCACCAAACCAAAAGGCAAAACAAGGGCAAAGCGACACCGGAACCTGGCGCAGTGCGGGCCTCCCCAAATTGTGCCACCACTGTTCTCATGCAGTGCCGGTAAAAACACTTGGAACTAGTGGAACCCCCTAAATTAACCCTATTCCCAATAGTGTCGGTGGCCTGAACAGTGCCGGTATGGACCAAGGCTACTGTTGGGGGGGGGGGGGGGGGGGCTCGATTTCATTATCTAGTTTGAACCACTCGCACGAGCAGATCTGTACCTCGCTGACCAAAATACGTAAGACGATTGGCTTCTTCGCACAGCGTAGAGTAAACGTTATCTTTATTTGAGGATTCACATATCGCAAACATAGAACAGTCACGGAATTCACATGCCGCAAGGAAACAGGGGGTTCACTCGCCGCGTGAGTGACCCCGCGAGCCACTGCAAAAAAGGGTCGCAATTTTGTTTCCCCTACGGTAGCCTTGGGTTATATTGTGCTGCACACATACCAACACATACCAACACATACCAACACCATCGTGAGACCCGCGCATTCGGTTAGTATTGCAGCTAATTTTTCCCCCCAAAAGGCTAAACTGATCTGAAACACCTCCCGGCCGCCATCGCAGCGCACTTGAACCGCAAAAACATAACCACGCAACGGGGCAAGGGAGGACGGGTGGGGTTCATTTCCGTCGACGTTCAAAAATCTCATAAAAACACTAACAACTATTAGCTATTCGCACCCAAGCAAATGAAAAAGAGTGCACACGAGAAAGCACCAAGACAGACATGCATGCATGCGCGGTCTAAAGGATCACCAAAACCTTGCAACGGCGAGGTTCGACAAAGTTATTGATTTCACAGTTGAGTGAGGTGTTTGTTTCACCACAACAAAAAAAAAAAAAACGTACAAGGTACCTACCTCACCAATCACACGCAAACAAAGCGGTGAAAAGGTACGAGGCCCTTAGTTGTAGCAGGGCGTGCCAAGAGAGCGAGAGTACCGGACTACTCTTTATGATACCAATGCGCAATAGTGCCAACTGCAATGCCTCTGGAACAAAGACCCGCGAGTCAAACGCCCTTCTGATTACGCGCTACCTAAACAGAAGGCTAAATACCCCGCAAATCAGGCCGAGTCACGGCGCGGCCCGCCTAGAATCTACAAAACACACGCTGTGCCGACGTGTTACGCAGCTTGCAAAGCTGAGTATCGACCAACAAATCGGTCGAAGTCGCAGTTGAAGTATATGAAATTCCAGAATATAAAAGCAAAAATGAAAGCTGCCTCAGCAACCAAGTGTGCTACTGAAAGCATACGCTACACGGTGAAAAACGAGTCGCGCGTTGTATTACCTCCCCCCGATTCGTGCAAATCAGCGCACGCATACAACAAAATCTTCACACATCTCCCTACATTTAAAGAGTACGAATGAGTATAACCCGTCCCCGCTCCAAACTTTTCCCTGCTCCTACTACAGTATCTTGTACGAGGTATGAGTCACATGCTCCTCGCGCTGGGTCTCTGCCACCCCCACCCCGCCCCCCGTTGCTTTAATTAGTATTGAACGACATCGATGCTTTCCCCTTCCACTTGGCATCTCCTGATTTTTATGTGTTGTGCGCACGCACGCCCATGGCTGTTGGCTGCTGGCACTAAAGTGGTTCTGGTGTCGGTTCTAGCCTGCCTAGTCAGGTGACAACGAAGGCAAGGGAGAAGCACCTTGCAATCAACAACACGCCACTTGTATCGAGGAAACCCGTGGTCAACAGCGCGGCTGGGGTAGTCTGGGAGTTCGTTGCAATGTGAGTGGGGCGGGGCTTGCCTGCCTTCCATGTGCGTGTGCTCCTTGGCCTTCAGACTACCCCGCCTGGCTGTTTACTGCGTGCTTGCAGCTGCTGCTGGCAGGATACATTGTAAAGGAAAAATATCCACTGCCTACTGCGCGTTTGCACCAGCCGCTAAGAGGATATTGTGCAGCGAAACAATCCAACGCCTACTGCACGCGTTCAGCTGGTACTGCTAGGCGTTAGGTATAACTGCTTACCGGGTTCTCCACAGTTGCAGCTGCTAGCAGTGTATCGAAAAGCGGCACGCTATCGCCTAGCTATTGCGCGTTTGCGGTAGCTTACAGCAGGATGCTGTTATCATAAACAGCTCCATCCACTCCGCATCTGCAGCAGCTGCCAGCAGGAGCCAGCAAAGCAGCAACGTCGAGTGGGCGCGCTACTGCGCGTTCACGGTAGTAGCTGCTAACAGGATATGGTAAAGCAAAATTATCCAGTGGTCGGCGGGACCCGGGAGGCAGTAATGCAAGCAATCTTTCCCGCCTATGTGCGCGTCTGATCGAAGAACGGTCGGCGAGAAAACGTCCAGGAGCGTCCACCCCCGCTCCGCCGAGAACGCCTCTTGGAGCAAGGCGTTGCTCTCGTGGAAGGTGCTCCACTTGTACTCCGAGGGAGCTGCGCTCACGAGGTCGGCGGCCACGTTGCTGTCGGTTGGCCCGTCAAATATCCTGATATCGTGTAGGGAGCGGACAATGCGGCCGGGGAAGAGGGTGTGTTCGCTGGCACATCGAATATCCTGATGATACCGCTTACGGCTGGCGAGGGGCGACAAATGAGAAGGGATAGACGACGGCTACGCTGCTGGCAGATTCCTCTATCAAAGATCATGACACCTTTCAACGAGGCAGGTGGGGGGGGGGGGGGGGGGGGGGGTCGACGGCATCAGCGGGAGATGGGATGAGGCTTTACGCGGGGGAGGGAGCGAATGAAAACTGTTTGAGCGGTATCAGCCGGAGATGGGACGAGAGGTGGCTCGGTATACGATGAGGCGATGGTGCGACTGGGCGTTGTGATGTGGAGGGTGGATATTTTAAGTGCCAGGTGTGAGTGGTGTGAACACATCGAATAGGGTAGACATCAAAACATTTTAAGGCGTTCGAGCCATACCTTCATTGGCAGGCAAACCAAGTCCACCAACCACGTGGAGGTCGTCACCCTTCATCTAATAAAACGTGCTTTAATTTTGCGCATTATATTTTGCGCTGCTGTACGAGAGAGATAAGATGCTCTCTAGCACAGCCAGTCTCCCAGCTGTGAGCGCGCTGTTCGTTAGGACATGCAGCTACATAATCGAACCATTGCTTCAACCCAGCCTTCCCACCTCTCCGTGCAGCCCCAGTGCCCCGGCACGGTATTCCTCGCCACCAAAATCGCGTCGTCCCCATGGAGACGCTTCATAGACGCCGACAGCGCCTCGCTCGTGACGTTCATCGCCGCGCCGTACTCCTTCCCAGGCCTCGGGTGCGCTCCGCTATTGACAACCAAGGTGTCGAACTCCACAAGGGTACGGTCGTCCGCGAACACTCTGCAACGGGTGTTGTCCGCCGGCTTCCCGTCCTGGGAGATGCACTGCACGGTGCCGAATGGTGTGGTGCGAGTGTCGAGGAAGTCATTTCGCACGAAACGCACCGGTAGCTTGCCCCCGCACGCGGACCAGTCGTCCTGTAACTGGCCGATTGTGATTGGGTTGGCGCGAAGGATGGACGCCAACGTGGTGGTGGCGAGGCGTGTCAGGCTGTCCCCTGAAAATGTGGAAGTGATGGAGAAGGTGGAGGAAGAAGAAGGGGAGGAGAAAGCGGAGGACGAGGAGGAGGAGGAGGAGGAGGAGGAGGAGGAGGAGGAGGAGGAGGCGGAGGAGGAGGAGGAGGAGCATGTTGGGGCTGGGGAGGGTTACCAACTAGCGCACGACAATGGTATCCCAAATCTCGGTAGTTGAATGACGTCTAGAGTTCTTCAAGAGTGGACCCCTCAAACCAAATCAAGCCGAAATGTGCATACCAGTATCAAATTTATCGAAAGACAAGCAGGTCAGTAGGAGGAGCAGTTCTGCGGTAGCACGATGAACCTAATCTGCACCTCGATCCCTGGCCACAAGCAGCAGCGCAAAAACAGGCAAAAATAGCTACATGTCGTGATTGGGCCCGGCTGGCGCTCTACCCCACGGCTGGTATATACACGCGAAAGCAAAGAAGAGGTACTTCATGTCTACGGTAATCCGTGTGTACCAGAAAAGGTATTGCACAGAAAAAGGTAACCCATGTTTCGGCAAGCACGGAAGGCGCCATCCGCAGGGTTGGTATATCTACGTGAAGCAAAGAAAAGCATTGCACAAGTATGAGAGGCACCAGTTAACCTGTGGATACACGGGGTATTTTTCCGTTCGGAAATGAACACCAATATATACATCATGCTTTGGTCAGCACGGGAATCGCCTTTCCTCGGAGAATAGCAGTCAAGCGCTGCACAGTACAGGGGAGCTGCTGTTAACACTTACCGACAAGGAGCAAGCCTTTCCTTCCTTCCATCACGCTGCAAAATTTTTCTGAGGTTACCCTCTCTAGCGCGCAATGCTCAGCCTCCCAAGCCCAGTATGGCTGGGTCTCCTGGCCTCCGGGATGTTGCCTCCTCCAAGTCCGCATACATCTGGTCCACCCCAAACCCGCCGACAAAGGAAATCAGGCCGACTGTTAACGGTCGCAAACAAGGATGACTGGCACCAAACACCCGTAAAGAGCGCTGCTGGCAGCACAAACGCGCGACGTGCCATGCAACCGTTCCTCGTTCTCGGAACGTTGCCTGCCCCATGTGCGCAAATATCTACTCCCCATCGCGCCCAAAGTGAAATAAGGCAGTGGGTCTGTCAGCGATCGGAAAGGACTACTCAGGTAGTCTGTTACCAATCCAAAAAATACACTCAGGTCAGTCTGGATTTACGATCGGAGATAAATACTCTGGTTTGCTACGCATTAGTACGCAAGCGAGCTAGAACTTGCTCAGGAGTCGCGGCCTTGCTACTGCCGGTTAATTGCTCCTCGGCAGCCAGCCGATGCCACGCAACAAAAAAACGGCAGTTATGTCTTCCTTGTCAAATGAAAAAATCACGTAATATCATGTCGCAACAACCACAACTTTCCCCCCCGCAACTCTTCCTGGCTCTTATGCATCATGCACACGTATAGATATGTAGATTGTTGAGCACCACAGACCATGAAAATCACACGTCGTTCGTCCCAAGCACGACTTCCCCCCCCCCATGAAGTCTCCTAAACCGCCTTACCCGTCTAGGAAAAAAAGAATCACCAACAAGACACTTATAACCCACCTGTCATCATGTACCAACCACACGATATGTTTGCCCTTATAAAAACGCCTCATTTGCGATATGCGCGTGTACAAGAGATCGAACATCACACAAGCGCAACAAAACCACATGCCTTTCGACGCAACCCGCCGCACGAAGCCTTTTGAGTTGTCTCACGCGAGCATAGGGAAGCGAGTAACACCAATCCAACTAAAATCGCAAGTCGCAAGCAAACCCCGGCTTTCCCCCACGAGCCTCGAACGCGAAGCAAGTCGAACATCATATCACAAGTCACATTGCATACGTGTCGCGCAAGCAAACAACACTTGCCCCCCCGTACAATAAAACCTTCCTGGGTTCTCTTACGCTTTAAGGAAGTCGAACTGGATAGTCGGAAGAGTCCAGTCCCCCTCCACGGCGGCTGGAGATTCGCTCACTCCGCCCTTGCTCTTTCGCCACACGCCCGCGGAAGGATCGGCGGCCGGAGACGAGTAGCAGAGCGCAACGGTCTCGTTTCCCTTCTTCTCCCCCTTCCCCTGACCTGCTTGCTCTCGCCCCTCTTCTTGCCCTCGAGGGGTTGCTTCAAACGAGTGCGCAAACGCAATTTTCGTGACACCAACGCCAGTAGTGCTACTGCTACTTTGGTTTGAGCCTTTGGTGTTTTGTCAACACAAGAGAAGCAGCAACGCATGACGGGGGAGAGGAGACTCACAAGGTCGGTAATCAACGGTGATAGTCGCCAGGCGAATAGCGCCAACTGATTTGGCATCATCGTAATATGCAGGAGGGGCATCGGGAGGAAAGACGCCCCATGCGACGGTCAGTCATAAATATCTTAGATATACTGTACCGACCTACCTGGCGTCAGTAGTACCAGGTGTCAACCCGAGCAGAAGCCTAAGCGCGCTATCCTAGCCCGAGCATCATACGGGGGGTGGGATCAGGGTGTGCATATACCCTGGTGAAATCTAAAACACTACTTCGGGCAGGATTGAATGGATTATGTACCCGGGTACCTACCCGGGTTTGGTCTAAACGCGAGGCAACCTAGGCATTGGGTACCCGGGTACCTACCCGGGTACGACCTGAGCAATGGGTTCCCGGGTAACTACCCGGGTATGACCTAAACATTGGGTATCCGGGTACCTACTCTGAAGTGATCAAAACATGGGGTGATCGGGTACATGTACAACATACCCCCCCAAGGAATACACGATTGTTTTAGTGCATGCGCTATATACAGCATGGATTTTTGGGGTTCTGGAGCCTGTCCCGCCATTCACAAAAACCTTCAAAAAAAAGGTTACCGTATCATAGCACACGGATCATCTAACGGCAACAACACCAGTAAGAACAACGTCACTCTTCCCCCATCCCACACCCATCCGCGGCACCGACGGAACCGATAAAAAAGCAGACTTGCGCTTATGCGGTACCCACCTTTTTCGCCAGCACTGGAGCCATGCAAACGCGCGATGTCCGGCTGCTGTGTCTCCTGGAAACTACCACCGATGCCTGCCAACTGCTGTCGATGCAAGAGACCTATCCCGCAGGCTAGTATCACCAAGGCGACAACGAAAAGCACAGCGCCGTATTGCGCATGATTCAGCGGTCGGGAAAACGAGCTGGCGAGCGGTCCTCGCCAAGATCTTCGATGCATCGCTCGGGATACAAACACGAAAGCGTCGTCGTAGTTTCGGCTCTTTTTCTTGGGGATTCAAATGCGATGGACACCGCCACCGAAAACCGCCACCGAAAAACGTCGCCGAAAAACGTCGCCGAAAAGAAAAACGGCGACGGCAGTTAACAGCACGGAACCAGCAGGCCTCGCCGGGCCGCTCACAGTACGCCTAATAGCACGTTAGCCGTACGCGCAAGTAGGACGGTATTTTGGCAGCGTGGTTGCTCCGATAGATACTGCCCGTGTCTCCGTCTCGATGTGCCCACCCTCTGTTTGCGTGCGCGGTGCCGTTTCTCATCCAAGCGTTGCAGAATTTCGCATGTGCAGTGCCGTTTCTCATTCAACTGCTGCCAAACATGCCATCGAGCGCACCCCAAAGCCAACCGTACCGCTCGTACGTACGTACGTGTGTACGTACGTTCCCCTCGCGCCCCCCCCCCCCCCCCAGGTGCGCTGGCGTGTCGGCTGGCGGGGAATCAAACCATGCGTGCCGGTAAACCCTACGAGCAAGCCCTAGTTCGGAGGTTGTTCCGTCCCTCGCGGCCCTGTCGCGTGCGGAAAAAGAATGAGGACGGGTTAGCTGTTGTTTAGCTCAGGCCCGTGGCGGGAGGGGGGGGGGTGTGCTCCTTTGTTGTTTCGCCTTAGTGGTGTGCTCCTTTGACCATCCATCCCTTTCGAGACAGAGCATCGTTCCTACTCGTGATAAAGTCTTCCAACATTTGGGTCCTTTTTACGCTTTTTCCGTGGCGGGCGGGTGGGGAGGGGGGTGAGGTTACTCCTTTGAGGCTTACCCATAGGCGTATGGCCATAGCCCCTCGCATCCGTACCATGTCGGGACGAGCACGTCGGGATTTCACCGAGCGGAGGCCAACATCGTCAAGTTCTTTGGAACTGAAACGCGCGGAAGGTTCGCTGAAGAGGTACTCGTAGAATCATTTTTTGGTAGAGCTGTGATTCGGCAGGAATTAACGACCAACAACTACTCGGTAGGTAGGTGCCGTTATCTAACTTCGTGACTTTAGTCGGCAGTTCGGCTCGTGAAATCAGCTGATGGCCAGCCGACTTGCCCACTTTAAATCAGGCGAGCGAAGCGGGCCAACTTCCCCCGCCCCCTCCGCTGGCCGAAGGAACCCCGCCCAAAAAACGAGAACACGTGTCCCGCGTTTAACATTCCTCCGCTCAAGTACTGAAACCCAACAAGTCGGATAGTCGGCTACCTCCGCAAAACGACTAATTATTGGTCCGACTACCAACTAGTTGGCGACTCAAAGCCGTGCCGACTCATAGCTCTAAGGTGTTTGCCGAAAGCGTTTCTGAGCGACGGAGTCCCAAAACGGAATATCTACTCGATCTCGAGAACCCTTGGAATACACAAAGTGTGTGTTGGACGAGAGTATGACATGTGGCATACATATCTACAGCCCCCGTGGATTTTGCTAAGTCTTTTAGCATTTTAGCGCCGCACTCCCGACAGAATGACAAACCGCTTGGAGTTAGACTAGGACCATGCATGAGCAGTTGGAAATGAGTTTCAGCAGCCCTCTCTGGAGACTCCGGAGGGAGAAGGTTGACGGCGCGACAATTGACGACTACGGCATCGGCCGCTGCTGGTTGGCGAGAGAGCGGGCCAAAAGAAGTTGTGTCCGAACTACAAGATACGGTTAAGAGGGCGCATGCTATGAAAATAGAGGTATACCTTTTTCTGGCGAAAATTTTTCTGAATGACGGGGCTCCTTAACTTACCAATACTATCGTCGCGAAAATAAAAAAATAATGGGCCATTTTCGTTTTGCATGGTTCTCGTTGTGTACCTAAGGCCCCCGAGATTTTTCATCCGGTAATAAGCAGGTTCATTTTTTCGCCAGAATCAGTTTTGTTTTTAACGGGAAAGGTCTTAAGCTCCCGAATTGAGGAATCTCAAAAAAAAAAAGAAAAAAAAAGGGGTGTGCCTCTATCGCAGCCCGCGTCGTTTCAAAAACCCTTGCTCCTGCTCTTATGGGAAGGGCGCAGCATGGTCCTTCTCCGTACAGCTGCGCGTTGACGCTACTCGTAGACGGTTGACAACGTCGCCCTTCTAGTGTTTTGGTGTCAAGATATATATGTACATAGTTGAATCAAGTCTAATCAAGACCCAAAAGGGTTGAGCAACCCGGCTCCCCTGTCGGTTTCATCAAAATGAAGCTTTTTTGGGGGTGCGGTCTACAGCTATATTATTCCTCCATTAACAAGTGAGCAGTCTAATAAAAAATTGGTCAACGGAGGTTTGCTTCTTGTTTTGCACTAGATTCTGCTTAATGTTGAACATAGATAGGCAGTTCAGATCTTCGATTTTTTTTGCGCAAAAATGTCTACGGACATGCCATATGGAGTAAATGCGGAGCATTTTGGTTTTCGCCCCCTGTTGGAAAAAGCCTCAATATTGTTGAAAAAGTTGAAGGCCTGTCGTTGGTCGCTGCGAGTTTCGCTCCTAGAGACAGCCCGACGCCGTGGAAAAACAAAACTTGCCATGTCACCTCTCTTCCACTGGTCAGTATCATGCCAAATATTCACCCCTTGACTAGATATTGTGAGAGGTCTTCGTGGGGAAGAGAATGTCGGGCTTTTAACGTGAACCAGCCTGTTGTACTTGTACGTAGTAGCGCCTTTCGTGCGCTTTCGCCAACGCACGACTTCTTTCCTTCGGCTCTTTCGCACGTTTCATTGGGGAGTCAGCATACGAAGCGCTTGTTTATCGGACGTAAGATTCCGCGCCACCACGAGTTGTTTATCGCGCATTGCATTGCATTGCATTGGGTTCTGCATACGAAGTGCTTGTTTTATCGGCCGTAAGGTTCAGCACCAGCACCAGCAACACGGCATGGGTGTTTACCGGGCATAGGTTTCAGAATATTCTCGCCTCTCGGAGATATTATAAAAAATAAAAAGACACTCCAGCTGTGAGATCCAAGATTTTGTCGAAACTCATCTTTCGAAGATGTGTGTGATACTCCGATCGCGCGTATTACGGGTTGTGTGTCCTCATTAAGGATACAGGTCGGCGACTCCCCTTGCAACTACAGTGTAGCTATCGGGGTATTATTGTATTAAGGATCAGTTTGGGTAAGCTATTATTGTTTAACCTGTTTTTGCAAGTGGTCAAACGCACCAATACCCCACTAATTCCTTCACAAATGGCGTCGTCGACAGACCATGGTTTTTTCGGGTCGTGGGAGTTCGAGTCGCACATCCACGACTATATACTTTTTCAGACTTCCCCATGTCGAACTTGAAAAAATTCCCGCGGTATCCCCATGAAATGAAACCGTTTGGATATTGACAGGTCCGCCCGTATATCCGGCCGACCTGCTATCCCGCCGTTTCAAGGGGGGGGGTGATATAAGGCTCAGTTTGGGTAAGCTATTGGTTAACCTTTTGCAAGTAAGTGGTCAAACGGACCAATACCCCACTAATCCCTCAACATTATTCTACCAACGCGTGATCCGATTACGGAGGTATGATACACATTACATAGAGACTTCAAGTGTTATCACACATACAACAGCAGTAGCACTTTTCGGCGAAACTATTTCCTGAACTAACGACGGGACGGGCTCCTTAACCCCTTTAGAGCCCCCAAAATCCGTCCCTGCACAAACTTCAAGTTAATTAGCTAAAGAAAAAGGGTTTCCAGTGGTGAAGGCGTTAACCCACGACCGTAAGAAAAATCGTTCTTGCTTTGTGAGTACAACGTTGTTTATCCATACCTATTATATAGGGGTCACCATGGGGGTTGGATGTTCAGTGTCTTCGTGTCATGTTTGTTTGTGAGCGAGCTACTCGTAGAAGTCTCAAGAATAATAGAAGAAGAGCTTCTCGAGTAAAGACAAGTACGAGAGAGAGAGCCCCTGAACAATGAGGATGTACCTTTTATTGGCGTAGCGACCAAGCCTGCGTGCGGTAGGGGGATACTGCTGTACCCTCAACGTTCACTCTCGGGTGTATCTAAGGCCATCACCATACTGTCATACTCGCACGAGTGGCTCCGTACCTCGCTGATGAAAATGCTCGGGGTGGGGGGGATAAGCTAGGCGCAGCGTGGCTCACTACCATTATTGCATTGCGGGTTCACGTCGCCAGATAAAACTAGCTCACTAAAGAAGATTGAGACCGCAATGCAAGGGGGTGTCACTCGCGCGAGTGACACGATCCCACTGAAAAAAGCGGCCCTTAAAATACGACACACGCCCCCTATCGTGGCATTGGTCGAAGCATGTACAACATAATATTATAGACTATATTATTATTGAAAAAAAAAAAATGCACTCTATCCAGCTGTGAGATCGAAGATTTTGTCCAAACTCATATTTGCCAGTAAGTATGTGTGTGACACTCCGATGGCGCGTATTTTACTGGGTGTGCGTCCTCATTAATAAGGATATAGGTCGGCGACTCCCCTAGGAACTACAGCAGTGTAGCTTGTACCAAGGTCTACATATTTGTATGTTCCAGGGTCAACATATATTTATATATGATGCGTCCAAAGGATGATGTGTACGAACTCGCGTCTTCGCTTTCAGCAGCCGAAGAAGACCGTTTCACCAGGTTCCAACCTTCGCACACCTGAACAGCACCCGTCAGGGGTGAAAGCAGTCAATCGCCTACCAAATACGAATGAATGCAGATGACACACATGATAAACCATGTTCCACCCCGATACACATACCACATGAAGCAGCTACGTGTGATTTGAAATCCTGCAACGACGGCTAAACAAAGGCATCATACACTTATCTCAAGTACTTGGTCCTCGCAATCACGGGGAGTTATGAAGGACGCTGGCATGTTTTCGATGATAGACGCCTTGCATGTCAACGTCCCTAATACATATGCCCCCCATTAGAGGTACAGTACAGTACCTATAAAGTAGACTCGGCATTTTCAAAGGGAAAAATGTCTCAAGATACGAAGGGTAGACAGGACGATAAGGCAACATGACGGTGGGTTCTTGTGATGGTTCATCGTGTTTGGCTAACTGTTATAGACAACTATTGGGCGGATGATTAGCCATTCTGGGTACGCAGTACCACGGGACAAACAAGCTTGGTTAAAGGGAAAACAAATAAACTACATTCATTTGACATGGTCGAAGCTTAGGTTGATTCCAACGACTCTCGCTTGAGGAGGTTTGGTATTCGTAAACTAACTGTCGTGGTACAAGGAATGATACCAAACGAGCATCAAACGGTTGAGGTTTAAGCGTATCTAAGAACATGAGACGTCGGAGATGTCGTATAGAGATCCGAAGATGAGATACTAAAAGCAGACCGAGTAGATGCTGGATGATAGATGATATAGATGATTTAGATTATATAGATGATGGATTACCCAACCGACGTCGAGGCAGCGCCCGAACTGGGTTCCGAATGCAACTACTGGAGCGGAGGGGCTAGGAGCATTGCTGCCCGGTGTTATCGTCTACTTATGCTGTATCTTTGACGGCGGTGTCCATACCGACATTATCCCCTCGACAGCCCCCTAGGGTACGCAAGAGGAAAACTAAAAATGAAAATGGAGCGGGCGATCAAACAAACAAAAAACAAGAAAAAAACACAAAGGTAGTCGCAGCAGCATGAGGTTACATGAAAACGTTCCAGCGGCTAGTCGGTCTGATGCCTTGCTGTCCTGCCTGCCGCCTCCTTCTTGCTATCTTTACCAGCGTTTTCCCTACTCCCCCCACCCCCCCTTCGGTTTTGTGAGTCACGGGAGCTCTTTTTATTTTCCTCCCATACGTGCCACCTGGCCATGAAACGTTCGGCTGCTTCGAGGATGCCCCAAGGGAACCAATTGCCTGCCGTATTTGCTGCATGGACCCACAGTACGGTTTCAACTCCAAGCTGCCGTGGGGAATCTTCCGTGGTACCTTCGGTGCGGATCGAAAAACGACGAGGTCGTCTCTCGGGGTTCTGAGCCAGTTGCTCGATCGCCCAACTGGTCCCGGTTTTTTTCTACTGGCCACCTGCGCAAAAATCACCCGCCTGGATGGTCGCCCCTTGTTTTGCCGTGCCATTGTCCCAGCGACGGAAAGCCGCTCTTTTGGGATTGTCAAGTCGATGCTCTCGCATGTCGTCTCCGCGAGGGTCTTGACGTAAGAGAGGTTGGTGTGGTCTGCACCACGCTGGAAGCCCAGGACTCGATAAAAGGTCTTCGAGGCATCTTGTGTAACTGTTGTCGTCTGAGTCCGGTTTGGCTCGGGTTGGAGGCTGTGGGTACACACGTGCCCTATAGTGGGTCGATGCGGTTGCCAACTCGAAACGCTTACGGTCATTTGGACGGGCACCGTTCTGCGTACGCGATACCTCACCCTTGTGTCGGCTGAGAAGAGTGTTGGGCAAGCCCGCAATTGGTAGCGCACGACAGGAGACGTTGGTCGTTGTTGTTTTTACACGTCAAGCCCGTATGCTCCAAGCACTCTACCATCACTACTGCGCCCATCCACCCTACACCCAGTCCGCAAAACCAAACGCTCCTTTGTTGGGATCTGTTCAACCAAACCCCCCAACTTTTGCCAGGAAACTCGTTTCACCTCGGCATCCTTGGTGCGTTCAGTTGGTCCGTACGCTACGAAAAAATAACTTCCTCGCAACTACTACCGCACAACAAGGATACGATCGCATCGCCATGAGACTTTCGTCAACGAATAGGATGGGGTAAGTAGACTTACGGCATATATGAATTCCTTGACTGCCAAACCCACTTCATGAAACCTTTGCTTGGCTGCTCAAAGTTGCTGCCCGGGACAGTGGACACAATGTCCGGCCGCATAATACGTCGTTTCACCTTTGACATGTCTCCTTGCTGCAGCGCAACGAAGTTACAATCAAGTTGTTGGACCTCTGCCAGCAGTACACATCCGTCGCACCCATACCCGTTCCTTTCCTTTACAGCCAGGGTCAACGCGTTGTAGGTAGTTACCATCACGAATGTGTACCTCCTGCTGCCTCGCGCAAGCCTCACGTGCTGGTTTTTTACCGACACGCCGCGGAAGCTCTATTTGTCCACTACTGTGTGCGGCTCTCTTGTTCCTGGCCCGGTGCGTGCCTTGATTTACACCCGTAGGGTGCAGCCGTCCTATCTAGCCACAACAGCCCGCTTGGACCTGCCAGCGTTTGTGCCTACCTACAATGCGGCCAGCCTCTCCACTCCTCAGGCTGCATCCAGCTCGTCGGCGTTGGGGTTTGCGACAAAACGCGTCACCACCACACCATGCGGCCTTTACGAGTACAGCAGTCGAGGAATCACCAGTCAGACCGCGCCAGGTCCCCCTCCCCATACCAAAAGCCGGACCGAGGCCTCTGTAGTTGCCTGTAGACCGTTTCAGGCCTTGGTGAACGTCGGCCCACCCCGAAATCGCGGCAGGCCGGGGGAGGAACAATGCAAAGAAAAATACAATACCGTATACCTTGTACTGTACAGCCGTAAGAATATATATATATATCCCCCTCGTGGTCAATGGTGGTGACATTGCATGACCACATCACCCGCTCGCTGTATCCGTATCATGTATCTCTGTCTTAGAATTGGCAACCTCAGAGCCCCTCATCGACACGGATTAAATCATGGGCGTATAGACCTAATCGTACATTAGCAAATAATAATGTGAAAAGGAAGTGCAGGCAGATATGTTCAAATTGCGGTAGACCACACTACCATCCTGTTACGTAGGGTATTTCGTACTTACCGTCTGCATGCTCGCCTCCCAACCTCTGCCAAACGAAGTATGCCTAACGAAGTAACGTAATTGAGCGCGGGTACATCAAGCGTTCCTTTCAAAACACTGACGATTTGCATTTCTCCCCCTCGTGCTCAATGGTGGTGTCATTGCATGACCACATCACCTCGCTTGTTGTATTTTTGCAACATGTATCTCTGTCTTACGATTAGCAACCTCAGAGCCCCACATCGGCACGGTAAAATCGTGCCAATCGATGGGTGTAACCATGCAAAACACTCACGATTTGCATTTCTCCTCCTCGTGCCCAATGGTGGTGACGTTGCATGACCACATCACCTCACTCGTTGTATTTTGCAATACGCATCTGTCTTAAAATTAGCGACCTCAGAGCCCCACATCGGCACGGTAAAATTGCAACATGTATCTCTGTCTTATAATAGCAACCTCAGAGCCCACATTGGCACAGTAAAACCATGTCAATCGATGGATGCAACCATGCAAAACACTCACGATTCGCACTTCTCCCCCTCGTGCCCAATGGTGGTGACGTTGCATGACCACATCACCTCGCTCGTTGTATTTTGCAATACGCATATCTGTCTTATAATTAGCGACCTCAGAGCCCCACATCGGCACGGTAAAATCATGGTACGGAACTGGGCCCTCTATAGTACAGGTTGAATAGTGCAGGTGCCCGTTATAGTGCAGGTAAAATCTCTGGACACATACAGCGCCCTCAATAGTGCAGGACCTGCACTATTGAGGCAGATCCCGCTATAGTGCCGCAGGTTAGGCACCGCGGTGCCCCGCAATAGTGCGAGTTGGACACACACGGACAGACAAACAGCGGACACACGCAACACGGAAACGAGAGTACACTTGTTGCTGCAGACTTGAAGAGCTCTACGCAGCGCAGAGGCGCACCCATGACTTGTGCGGACGTTAAACTGTGCCATCAACAAGACAGAACGCAGCAAGCCCCTCATTGCCACGTCTGTCAGGGAGGATGTGGCGGGCGGCTCCACGGTAATTACGGCAGCATATTTGACGACCACGAAACGAAGCGCATCTGCAGCACGTGCGTCACCGAGGCTGGCAAGCGCAAAGCGACACCAGCTGAGGGTGTTGGGACGGGACCATCTAAACACCCGAAGAAAACGAAAGGGGGCAGTGAGAAGGGTTCTGGTTCTCGTGCGCGGCCGGACAACAACGCGAAGCTTGAGATCCTCAAGTTGAAGGGTACCAAGGTCTCTTACGCGCAGATTGCAGACCGCTTCGGGTGCTCGGTTCGGTTCCTTGCGACGGTGAGGTGGTAGAGGCTCTTGGACTGAACGCGGTGGGCGAAATGGCGGCACTGCTGGCTGAAACGCACGTATCTTCCGGCTGCGAGGAGGAGGACGAAGAGGAGGACGGCGTGGTGGCGATAAGAACACGGGGTGCGAGCACCGTCCTCTACCGGCTTATGATGAGCTGTCGTCTCACTTCGGCGTCCTGGAAGCGGCAGCAGAGGAGTGTGGCAACGGAGACGCGGCGTTCTACCTAACGAGAGCAGAGATGGCGATGTTCGCAGCGCATTCCGCTAAGCGAGTGCGCCAGACAGACATGAGAGAGTTTGTCGAGACGTAGTGAGGGCGGGGGGGAAACGGTTGTTTTGTTTTTCATGCAGTGAACTTCCTGTGTGTTTTATTGTCTTTTTTTTGTATTTTTGCTTGCAACATCGAAGCGGGTGCGCCAGGCAGACATGAAGGAGTTGGTCGCTCCATAGTCAGGTCGAGGGGTATATGGTTGTTTGTTTTCCTTGCGTTGCGCTGCCTGCCGTGCTTGTCTTGGTTTTGTTGGTGTTTTTCTTTCTGCTTGCAACATCGAAGCGGGTGCGCTAGGCAGACATCAGAGAGTTTCGTCACCGCGTAATGAGGGCGGGGGGCAGTAGTACATGGCATGGTTGCTCGTCGTTTCTCAGTGCGCTCCCTGTCGTGTTTCTTTTTCTGTGTTGTCTTTTTGTATCTTGCAACATCGAAGGAAGGCAACGACAACTGAGATTTAGCTTCGTCCACTATTAATACATAATTCCGATCCATCTCGTCCTTTATTAGTCCCGCGAAGAAAGCGCGAACGCACACCGTAAAATCGAAGAGTGTCTCATCCTGCACTACTGATGGATATTCAAAACCTCAATAGTGCCAAACCTGCACTATTGAGGCCCTCTTATGAGTAGTGCGGGTGCCTGCTGTAGTGCAGATAAAATCTCTGGACACACCCCTGCACCGTAGCGGGCCCAGTACTGTAACTACATGGTTAGACTACACCTATCGATTGAAAAGTGTTATCTTGCGACCCATGTACAATAACACCACGAAGCGATAAGGCATTGCATACCACACAAGTACCACACCTGAAAAATTGTTCTGTACACCACACCTATTAATAACATCAAATCTGCTACAATAATAAACAATACCAGGCAGGTGATATAAACTGGTGCAGTCCTTCTACAACCGTCAGATTTGTCCCCTTGAAGGATTTATAGTTTCCACGCACATATTGAGTATTCCCACCCGTCCCCCCCCGCCCTCCCCGATCCCGCTTGTTCAAACGCCCCACCTGAAATCAAATTCTGCCAGAGTAAGAAACACTACCAGGCAGCTGGTACCACCTCATCATCTTTCTAGCCATCCATGCCGTAGCTCCAAATCATCCCCCCCCCCCACCCGCCCCGCCCTCCCCTCCCCACCCCTTATTTTATTTTTTCCCCCGCTCGCTCTTGTTCAAACACCCCACCTATAATCAAAATATGCTAGAGTATTAAACACTACCAGGCAGTTGATATATCATCATTACATGTCTAGCCATCCATGCCGTAGCTCCAATTCATCCCTCCCCCAAACGCCCCCTCCTTCCCCATCACCCGAACCATCGTACACCAGACCTAGCACCACGTGCATGGCAAGACCCTACATCTATGCGACCTAAAGCTGTTGCAACCCCCCCCCCCCCCCCCCTCCCCCGACCCCCAACCCGTCGAACACTCCGCCCTCTCCTCACTGGCTATACGACTTACAGCATACACTTGATAGGTGATGCATTTCCTTCCATAGCTGTCAGATTTTGTCCCCCTCAGAAACGGGTTTTACAGTTTCCGCGCACAGGCTGACTAACATCACCCTGTTGACCCTGATAGCTACACTGTAGTTGCAAGGGGAGTGGCCGACCAATATCCTTAATGAGGACACACAACCCGTAAAACGCGCGATCGGAGTATCACACACTGCTTGCAAAGATGAGTTTCGACAAAATTTTCGACTTCACAGCTGGAAGAGTGTAATTCTATTGTTATAGTGTAGCGTAAATAAATGCTGTTCCGATGCACATCGAATATCCTTCCTCAAAGCAGCAGTAGTACCTAACACAAAGTCGAATGATCGCACCATAAAGCACAGCAGTGGTATCTTCCGCCAATCATTTGCCCATCATTTCCTTTCCCCACATCTTCTCCTTTTATCTACTACTGCGTATCTTATGAAAAAAAAACACTCCATCCAGCTGTGAGATCGAAGATTTTGTCGAAACTCATCTTTGCAAACTGTGTGTGATACTCCGATCGCGCGTATTACGGGTTATCTACCAGGTATTGATTACTGGTATCATATGACGATGGTTGGAAATATCAGTGTAATGTGATAAAAAGCTATAATAACACGCGCCGGCTAATTTTATTTGCAGCAAGCTTTCTTTGCCTTCAGAAGTTCTGCGGCGGCGGTGACGAAGATATGCCGCCCGGCGGAAATGTTGAAGTAAAACGTTGAAGCCCTCGTACGTATCATACAACATTATACGCCATTCTTCAAATATATACGTGCATACGTACTTCTTGTACTTGTCTGTTGTTGGACCGGATGGTACTATTCCTTTTTCGCCGCTGTTTACGCTTCAGGTCAAACTTACTGCTTGTTCTCATATTTTCTGCTCATTCCATCTACGTGCAGCACGTACACGATATGTACGAGTATAGTCTACCAGGTACATATTATTCCAGTACGAGATATTTGTCTCTGCACTTTTCCTCGTCTCTTTCTCCCGGACACTCAGATGTACGCCGAAGTGTACGGATTTGATACGAGTATACGGGTTATTTGCCGTATCATAGCACGTTTTACTCTTCTATTTCTGCCTCCCTAAACGTAACTCGGATATATACTGAAAAAATGTGGTCGCAGATGGGTAGAAGTACTTGTATAACGTAACCGACACATACATACCTGGTGCTGGTTACACAGCTAGTCTATACCCTATCCCTAACCCCAACCCTAACCGAGTGGAACGCAACAACCATTGTACGGTGAAACCCCGTTGGTCTGGTACACAGTGTGCATCAACCATCCATGTTGCCGAAAATGTGGTAAGCTCTCCTCGTACTGCGCTGACGAGGAACCGAGACACCATGCATAGCATTGAGTGGCTGTTGAGTGGCTTTTGAGTGGCTGTACGCTAGACTTCTTAACTGAGAAAGGGCGTGCCCTAAACCAGCCTCACTCCGTCTAAGCACTATTAACAATAAAAGAGAGAAAACGAACAGAGCCACACCATCCTAGGAAGGTCAAAACCAAGAGAAAAAAATGGGATAGTGTGGTGAGTTAGTTCTGTGCGAAGCGATAAAAAAACACGTTTGTTTTTGTTTACAACCTTTTTTTACTTGGTTTTTTGCACACACAAACCCCGCCTTGAACAAAATCGTGGGTAAAAATCACGTGTTTGTGTGTGTTGTGCTACCCTGGTATATACAAGCTGGTGATGATGATGTTGCTGTAGTATTTCTTATTTCCCCGTAACATTTAGGCTGCAAATGTTCGTGTAGTATGCGGGGTTTTTTTTTATGAGACATGGAACGCGCAGAGGCCGGTCGCGCCTACAACAGTATGTAGTAAAAATATTGTTTCAACAACGTCAGCTGTGGTGAGTTCGACGACTTTGGGGTCGTTACTCATTTTTGCAAGCTGCGTACTAAATCGATCGCCCGTCTTGTACCGACTCGCGCGACCGCGGGCCCGGTGGTATCAGTTCCGAGGACTTCCCTCGTAGGCTCAAAGTGCATGTGTCCACAATGCAATAGTTCGTTCGTTATCACACGGGGAAGGGCCATGCCGTCGGCCATGGACCTTCCCGTTCGTGTTTCAAGATCTCAAGAGCTCACAAGAAAACGCCAATAATGACAATTGAACTCCCTGGCAAAAATGTATCCAACCATCAATGTACGGTAAAATCCCCAATGATACGACCACACACAGCGGTACAGCACCCTCCAAAAGCCCATCTCAAGCTACCAAGCACAAGTTGGCTCAGACCGAGTAGCTTTGACAAACATAGGTGTCCGTACGTTGGGCAATGGTCAAGTCCAACACATCCCGATCAGTTTCACCTCGACCTAACATCTACCACGTTTACTGACCTTGAACAAGGATTGCTCAGCAGCCGCGTCATCACCAATGCATCTTCAAGCAAACCATACACCAAGCGTCACACCTTCAATTGCGCATGCAACTTGCCGAAAACCGGGACCACATAAGGCATGTGTATTCCAGTACAATAGCCACCCCGGTGAGACGGAAGCATCAACCCCGGATATGCTCTGTCCACACACCATCTCGGCGATGAACCGCCCGCTGTGGCTGCGTCAGGTGCTATCAGCTTCCTGCGCAGAACTTCCAAGTCAGAAAAACAAACTCGAAATTCGAAATTCACATGAAACCGAAAATCAGCAATTCAGAATTCATGACCCCCCCCTTAAACCACAATATGATAAAAAACGCAGCCCATACCGCTGTACGAGTCCCCGCTTCTGATCCATCTTCAGCCGCAGCGCCTTGAGCTCTTTTCGCAGTACGGCCGTCGCGCCATCAAACACGCGCGACGCCGCTCTCCGCCTCCTCCAGCCCTTCCCAGGCCACCTTAAAGACAACCTCGTCGTCACTACCGAGCGGCAGTCGGGGCACGACTCTGCCGCGCCCCACCGCAGGCGACTACGTTCAGGTGGGGGCTTCTCGCCCGCACCACTCTTGCCCCTGAATGAAACCGGACCGCCCCAGGCCTCTAGCATGCATGTGGGTAACCCGAAATCGCCCGACATCACACGTCGAGGTGCGCGCGAAAAACGATACCTCGCAGCATCTTCGCACATTCTGGCGGGGAACAAAGGTCAACAGCGTTATCGACAGCCGTCTCCAACACACCCACACGATCCCGCATTTTCCACCTCGGAATCCTGGAATACCACGGGTCGTTGAGACGGCAGCGCCAGTGCGACCTCATCGACCACGTCGCCGGGCGCATCACCGCCCTGCACGAACGCTGTGTCAGCCATCGCTGCTCGAAGCCCAGCACCATCGTTGGGCTCGCCCACAGAACGACCTGTAAGCTCAATCCCAGCGCCATCTTGACGCCCTTGTGCCTTCAGCACAGAGATCTTGAACTGCGCCATGACGTCCATGCCGAGTTTCTCTCTCAGCGTCTTCTGCCCGATGATAACCACATCGCCTCCCCCAGGGAGCACGATAAACGGCATGGTATATCGGATTGGTCCCAATGGTGTATCGATCGTTAAGTGGAGTGGACACGATTGAATCTCAATATTACACTCCTGGCCCAACGACCTCACCACACGCGCATGCCCCACAAAGCGCCTGCGTTAACGCGGTTTGCGTCATCTCCAGCTGTCCCCGCAGGGCCTGTACCAGCTCCTCCGAAATTGCTGTGATGCTTGAACCAGAATCCATGAGCACCTTGACCTCAGCAGCCGCGGAAGCACCGGGAACCGCAAGACGCCCCGCGAGATGCCGCGTCAGGCCTTCCACGTGCGTTTCGTTCTCTAACGAATCCACGATCGTGTCACCGCATCTGCCAGGCTGCACGACCGCGACACGCGCGGAATAAAGGGTGCTGGAATCTCTACGCCACTGATGTGACGCGGTTGCCGCCGGCTGCACCGGAACGACGTGGAGAATTGGTGCTCCATTCTGTGGCCCAGTGCTTTGGGAAACTGGTGCTGAACTGTCTTGGTGAGCCCGTTATCCACTGGCGCCATCTTCTCCCGCGGGACGCGAATGTACACGTAGTCTTTGTCATTTTGTGTATACGCTTCAGGCGCAGCGGGTTCGGTCTTCGTAACCCCATCTTTCGAGGCGGTCTGGTACCCACTAGCTCGAGGGGTGGCAGACGCAGGGACCATCCCAGTTGTCTTGCTCCGGGTATGCTGATCGGGACCGTTTGTGGACTGCTGCTGCAGTGTGGGGGTCTGGCCGTGGCTCCGGTCATGGACGCCTTTCCCCGCCTTACCCTGCTGGCTTTGGGGGCAGTCCCACTGCTTGTGTCCCTGCTTGCCACATACGAAACATTCGTTGTTGTCGTACCAACGATTTCACTCTGCTTTGACACCAGCAGCCTTGGCGTTCTCGCGTGAGTCGTGCTCGTCGGCAGCACTTCCCAGCGGCTTGGTCCCCGCAGCAGCCATCGACCTAGCGTCATGCCGTTTTGCTGTTTGCCGACGTTCAGCTTCATCGGCCTCAACTACAGCTTGGTCTCGTTGCTGCTTGGTAATAGTGTTGCACAACGCGTCAGGGTCATGCGTTACGAGATCGAAACGCATCTGTTTTTCCACCTTGCGGCGGAGCTCGAGTGGCTCGATTCCCACCGCTATTGCCTCAACCCCCACCTTGCCATGCTTTAGAGTGTACTGCCGACCGTCGGGCCTCACCACCTCCGTGAGCCCGCTGTCAGCAAGGTATTTCCGCAGGGCACGTTTTTGCATGAACACCCTGCTATCTACCGGCACGCTCGCATCCATGTTCAGCACACGGAATATATGGCGGCACTGGCAGCAAAAATTCTCAACACTCGTCTGCTGCATATCAACGCCAGAAAACCTTTTGAGCCCTTGTAATAGCCCCTTGTCGGAGAGGTCGACCCAGGGCTTGCCATCGTAGAACTCATCAGCCACCATCATTATGATCGCCGAATCTACCAGCTTTCGCCTCTTTGCGAATCCCCCCCGTCTCTTCCATCTTGGTTTGTGATACGCGTCTGCTGCTCGTACTCCGAGTAGGCAACAAGAAATCCACGCATATCTTCGAAGGTGACAACATCACCACCCAACCTAGGCGGTCTATCTCCCCCGATCGTCACGTTGATTTCCAATTCAGCCCGCCACCGGCACGGCCTCCACCTCTCGGGTTGCCCCAACTTGCAGAATGGACTTCGTCAGCGCCCTGCGTTGGCCCTCCTCTTGTTGCTGTAGGGTCTTCCATTGCTTTCGGCTGGTGTCCCACACCAGCACGCAAAACAGTGCTTTCCGGCCTCCGAGAAGGAAATTGGCCACGTTTTGGGCAGTAAGTAAAACTTACCCAATTCAATTGAATTGTACCGACTCGCGCGACCGCGGACCCGGTGGTATCAGCCCCGAGGACTTCCCCTCGTAGGCTCGGGGCGCGTTTGTCCACAATGCAATAGTTCGTTCGTTATCACACGGGGAAGTGCCATGCCATCGTCCATAGACCTTCCCGTTCGTATCACAAGATCTCAAGAGCTCACAAGAATCGCCAATAATGATAGTGGAACTCCCTGATAAATGCATCCAACCATTCTATGCCCGATAAAATGCCCGATGATACGACCACAGCGGTAGTCTTTAGTGAGTCTCATAAAATCAAAACCTAATATAAGATGATGTCGTATTATGGTACCAATCATGTTGTTGTTGTTCTCACATTAACTCGCATAATCAAGTCCGTGGTCACAGGACAGGCTCCAGTCAGTCTGGAGCTGAGGAATACCCCAGGGAAAACACACACACAACCCAAGGTGGTACACGCATATATCACAGCTGACGCAATTCATGCCTCCACCAGAAACATATAAAAGTGAAATCGGGAGTAAGTCTACAATGTGCCAGGTCCAGGCCGGTGCATACGTCTCACTCCTCACGCCTGGAGAAACCAAATATTCCATTTGCCACCCAAGGAAGATTATCACGTATATATTACACGTAGTATCTATCACTACGCATACGCACGACAGGCATAAGTCAATTGGAGAAAAAGAAACAAAGAAAAGAAAAGAAGATAAAGGAAAGGAAAGAAAAGAGAAGAAAAACGAAACAAAACGAAAAAGCCAAGCAAAGAGAAGAAAAAGACAAGAAAAAGCAAGAAAAGACAAGAAGACAAGAAAGCAACGAAAGAAGAAGAAGAAGAGAAAAAAAGAAAAATGAAAAAGAAGAAGAAAAGAAAGAAAAATGTCATACTAGCAGACCCTAGGAACTGGCTAAGGATGGCATTGGGCTAACAGAGGGTATGACGTCCATCATCAATGGCACCTGGGAGAGAACGCAACATGTATAACCAATTGACATACCAATAATTATCTGAACACCTTGATGTACTAGCAACTTCTCATAAATGAATTGATGTTTTATTAGGTAGTAGTAGGGTACCGGTTTGGTCTACCTTAATTACTACAGTAGTAGTAAGGTACTTGTGTACTAGTATATGTTAAGGAATTAGTGGGGTATTAGTCCGTTTGACCACTTGCAAAAGGTTAACCAATAGCTTACCCAAACTAAGCCTTATAACACTCTCCCCCCCTGAAACGGCGGGATAGCAGGTCGGCCGGATATACGGCGGACCTCTGTCAATATCCAAGCCGTTTCATTTCCTGGGGATATCGGGGAGAGTATTTTTCAAGTCCGCCATGGGGAAATCTGAAAAAGTTTATTATGGTGGATGTGGGGATCGAACCCACGACCCAAAAACCCATGGTCCTGCCGACGACGCCATTTGTTAAGGAATTAGTGGGGTATTAGTCCGTTTGACCACTTGCAAAAGGTTAACCAATAGCTTACCCAAACTAAGCCTTATAACATATATAAGGGGAGTCGCCGACCTATATCCTTAAACATTCGATGAACAATCGACGAGCAGTGGGATTGCTGAACCCTATGCGCGATAAAAATCGAAGGCAAGAACCGGGGAGGAGAAGGGATGACACCTGTGACCACGGCTTGTCCAGAATCTAGAAGCTAGAAAGTGAAAGTGTGCTGAAAAAAAAAAAAAAAAAAAAAAAAAAAAAAAAATCCTTAATGAGGACACACAGCGCGTAATACGCGCGATCGGAGTATCACACACAGCTTGCAAATATGTGTTTCGACAAAAGATTCGATCTCACAGCTGGAGTGTGTTTTCAATTTTTAACATATACCAGGTAATAGGTAGTAAAGCAAAATCCATTAGTCTAGACCACCAGTATATCTTTATTTATTTTACTTTATATTTATTACGGGTCAATAATAATAAGCACGCGGTACTACACAGCACATTCTTTATGCTCGGCAGTCTTCTCAACAACCCGCGTTTGCAGGTAGGTACCTACCCTTGCCCCCCTCCGGGTACATGCCATGACAAATATCGGCTAGGTAGGAGAACGTTCAACATCCCCACCGCTCGTCGGCCCAGGTACCAGGTACTTTGGCAACCAAGAATGAGACATTGCGAAGGTTTTTTGTTTATGTTTTATAAATATACGTTTTAATTTCCAGCTCAAGAAATAAAAACGGTACAGTGTACCACATATATATTATGCCAGCTATACTTGCATGATATTATATATATGTAGAAGTTTCTATCCCTCAACGAGCTTCTGGACAAGCCGTGGTCACAGATACACGGTTTTGCCCTTCCTTGCCCCCGGTACGTGCCCCTGGCCTATATCATACACACACATGCTTCGGGTAGGGCAGGGCAGCACTTCGAATTGTTCGATTCAATACTTAAAGTCTTGGCGAAGTAAAAAAAGTCGCCACACACAATCATAGTCTGCGCGTACAGTATGTAAGGTAATGCCAAGAGTTCGGTATAGACTAACAATCATGACAATGTACTACTAATGATAGCTACCCTTTTTGTATGTGAATCTAATTCCGAGCTTCATTCATCAGATTTCGATCGGATAAATCGAGCACACGCCGACTGACCCTTTAGTATGGCGACAAAACGTGTCGAGTACGTTTCTTATAAAGGTGACTGACCATGTCCGCTTCGTGTGATTAGAGAAGTTGTACATCGACCAATTTGCATAATACAGCAGCAGTCAGTCCAGATCGAGTCGATCGGTGCAACTTGCTTGGGCGTCGTGTTATTACAGCAGCAGTATTACACTTTCACTTCTTTTCTTTTTCCCACCCCATTTATTGTGATGCTCGCATTACTCTCGCCCTCCCAATGCAGTAGTATAACTTAGATCCGCGGTCATATAGCGGGCTCCCCTCCCCCCTCCTCACTACGGCACCTGCCCTAAATTTTATCGCGAAAAAAATTCAGCATTTTCTTCCCTCATCGATTCGCGTCGATTTGTACCTACCCACGCTGCTATTAATAGGCGATTTCAGCAGTTAGTTAGTTGATCCATTATTTGCCACCTATTTCTGAAATAAAATAGCCGACAATAAATAGCCAACAAAGCTCACAACGGTGGTTATTTAACTCAAGGACCAAGGCTAGTATTGCAAGTAGTTTTCGAGTGTAACCCCACTAGACCACCGGGGCGGCCGGCTCTATATCACTCACTGCCCCGGTGGCTTATATCCTCGAGCCTGGTATAGGTCAGCTTCGTCAGTTCGAACCCCCCCGAGTGCGTACTCGTGCAATTTTTCGTCTTGTGCACGAATATACTTACTTGAGGAAAGCGCGAGAGCGTGAGTTAGCATCACTCGATGAAAAATCGACGATCAGTGGGTGCTGAACCCTATGCGCCAAAAACATCAAGGCAATAACCGGGGGGGGGAAAGGAAGGACGGCACCTGTGACCACGGCTTGTATGCCCAGAAGCTGGAAAATAGAAGTGTGCCAAGAACAAAAAAAAACACTAGAAGAGATGATCAATCAGCAATCAGCAGCAATAAGGAGCACGTCAAGTACCAAGCAACACAAACTTCTTTGTCAGTTACGCACTAACACACGACCACTTGCACTTGACCAGTAAACGATTACAGCAACGGAGTCAGGGACCACAGCAACAACAAAGCACGCCATCCTACTGTCTACTTACCACCACCTTCGTGTGGCACAGCTTAACAACAGAGGAGGAACTTGTACAATGCAACCCCCGAGGCCCTGGGGACGCAGCCACTCGCAACGCTGCTGTGTGGCTTTTCCTGACGCAGTAATCGTAATCACTACTACCTCCTCCTCGTTTAGTCACGCGTGCGCTCGCCACATCTATATCCATGTATGTATGTGTACCTATCGACATTCAATACACAAACAACTACGTACTATGATCCCTACCGCAGTACCATGGGGATCTTTTCGCCGTCATTTTATTTTATTTTTGGCACAAAAAAAATATGATACCAATATGGAAGTGATGTCTTGCCAAGTATATTTTATCAGCCTCTCCATACATCAAGATCCGAAGAAAAATTGGAGAGTACCGTTCAAAATACAAAGTTTTGCGCGCTTCTCGCTTGGACCGCGGCCTTCGAACAAAGTTGTTTAAACGAGAATTGCTACAGCACTGCCCACTGAGCTATACTTAATCACTTGACTCAGTAGCTCAGTGGGTAGTGCTACTACATATATATGTTAAACTACCAAAATACCCATTCATTCATAATGTCGTCAGCGCGCACGCTTGAAAAAGAATGTCGTCAGCGCGCACGCTTGAAAAAGACAAAAATATGAAGTCGGTAAGAATCGAACTCACGACACACATCACTACCTACTGTCACGTGACTCAGAAACACTCACATGATGAGTGGGTTATGCAAAAAAACAACCAAACATGTTTTCCACTTTCGTTAATTAATTATCACCGACGTCGTAAAAGCGACCTCCAGAGCTATCCTCTCCCCACGTACTACAGTTAGTTGGTAGTACTCAAGAGACCACAAACAACTATAATAAAACCATTCATAATGGATCCAGCGCGCACGCTCCTGAATCTACAAAATATAATCTGGGTGAGAACCGTCCTCACGACACATCCCCTTCGTTGGTTATATAGCACTATACCCACCGAGCCGAAAGGAAACGACACACAGCAGTAATAATAGTAGTAGCTACGATAGGGCATGCGCTCGGAGGCGGCCATGAAAAAAGCATCGTCGGGAAGAAATTTTGATATCAATTTGGAAAGGACCCCATTTTGGGAATGTTGTGCCTTATTTATTTGTTCAAGCTCTACATATGCCAAGATCCAAGAATAGCTCGCGGGCGTATAACACCCAAATTCGAAAATAAAGTGCACTTCTCGCTTGTCTCGCTCAGCGTCTATCCGCGTTCACGTCGAGGTGCGGAACGGATACGGCAGGGGTAGGGGCGTTTGAGCCGCCCCCCGAAGACGGCGCTCGAACGAAGCTAATTGACCGAGAATTCCAGTTCCGCCAATCGCATACTGAAGCCGAGACGAAAAAATTCCTGACCGAATCCTCGAAAAAAGGAATGATCGTGAATATATGTATAGGTTAAATTTGCATCGGTTGGCAACGACACACTGTAAAACATGCCGCTCACATACATGAGCTACAGCAGCAGCAGCAGTAGGCCGTCAGGGTGCCGGTTGATTTTTCATGTTTTGGTGGTCGATCACAGCTGGCGGTCGAGTAGGATAATTTGTGCGGGGTGGAGAACTTCCACTCCGCCCACGGGAAATGATCGTATCACGTAGTAGAAGTGTTTATGGGAAGGCCATGAGGCAGTTACATAGTACTCCCATGGCTGTCTCTGGAAGTGGCCATGCCGGAAACTAAATTAACTCATTGAAGCTGTCTTCCATATTAATCTAACCCATCATTGAAGCTGTCTTCCACAATATGCATGCCCGCCTCACAAGTTGTGCTCTTAGTAGGATGCAGCTCACCCTTCATGCGACGCGCCGAACACCTCACGGCGCTTCGTGCTTGGTGCAAGCAATAATATCTGCCCTGGTCGGTGAAAACCCGACGCGCTCCTTCCCGGCATTGCAGGGTCGCGAGGGTCTATACCCTACGGCCAAACGACTACGACGGCCATGCGTGAATATCGAGTGCACTCCCCTCATTTTCATCGCGCATAGATAGAGTTCAGCAGCATTCCCCCACTTCTCAGCCTTACTTATATACTCGTCGATATCCATCGACCTCGGCACAAGAGTATTATTGTTGCACACTGGATGGTATATCATGTTGTACCATTGAGGTTAATAATTAGACTAATACGCTACGCTAACAATGAAAGCCAATCAAAGTGGCCAGTAAAAAAAGGATATGGAATATATACATATATATAGATCTATAGACTATATAGAGACTACACCCCTAGTTCAAATCCTAGGTAGCGGTGCAAATAAGCCACGCACCCCCACCCTACGTATAAAGGGTCGGTGACTCCCCTTGAAACTACAGCGTAGCTATCAGGGTCAACAGGGTGATGATGCCAGTCAGTCTGTGCGCGGATACTATAAAACCACAGCATATAGACTATACATAGACTATAGACTAATAGTCTAGTCTATAGACTATGCGGTTGTCTTCGCTACGAGCACGGAGACCAAGCCACCTAGTTAGTGCTGAACAACTCACCTTGAAAACTGGATGGCCTAATTATGTTACGCGGTCCCGTCCCGCGATTTGTGCCCCCAGGAGGGTACTCGTAGAACAATCAATCGAATATATATGGGTTTTCTTGGTGAAGGATGATACACAAGTAATATTATGCACCTTGTGTGCGATAAACTGGCCCTCCCCCGTCTTCGTCCGGGCGACCCAGCGGTGCCTCCTATATATAGCGGAGAGTCTACCGCGCTGGTGGAACACACCGCTGGGGGTAGACGGCGCGGTCTCCTGTCGAAACTGCCTCGCGGTGATGCCTGACCACTGTACTGTAGTGGTGCTTGCTCAGTGCTTGCTGTGTGTGGTGGACGAGCGCAATAAATAGAGGGAAGGCTGTAGAGGGCGCTAGACTGGACCACCAGCTGAATGTTTCGACTATTAATACATACACGGCAGCAGCAGCAATAGAGGTAGTAGTAGCATTCAGCTTTAATACCAAAAACTATTCCAATTAAATTCCAAAAATTGTAGTTGATCTGTCACACTCCCCTGGTCCCCTGCCGCGCGTTCCGAAACAATCTGCCATGCAATTAAAAAAGGCAACTTTCCTAACTTTAATTCCTCGTAGGCAGTACCCGGGGCAACATTTCTATTCTGCTTGTCTCTTCTACGCTATTCACTTGTATTTTCCCTCCCCGTCGGCTATACGTATGTCGCCGGTCGCCCTGGTGGCGTATCAGGTTATCCTCAAGCCTGATATAGGTCAGTTTCGTGAGTTCGAATCCCCCCGTGGGCATACTCGTATAAATTCGTGGGGACTTTTTCTTGTGGACAAATTGACTTGCGGAAAGCGCGAGAGCGTGAGTTAGCAGCACTCGATGAAAAATCGACGAGCAGTGGGATTGCTGAACCCTATATGCGCGATAAAAATTGAAGGCGAGAGCCGGGGGGAAGAAGGGATGACGCCTGTGACAACGGCTTGTCCAGAAGCTGGAAAGTAAATGTGTGTGAAAAAAAAAAAAGAAAAAAAAAATGTCGGTGTCTTTTTCCTCCTCTTCTTCGTGTTTTGTTTCGTCCGTGCAGCAGTTGGTATCTGCTCCTCTTCAGCACCTATTACGTTGTTCTTCTTGCAGTCTTTCCTGATCTTCTTGAATCACACACTTCAGCGCTACTACTACTACTACTACTACTGCACTGCTGCCGTCGGATCTTCGACTGTTTCTTGTCATTTTTTATTTCGTGCTTTTCGTTCTTTTTTCTCGTCTGGCTTGTTTTGTCGTGTTTTTGTACCGACCGGGTACGCTAGCATTCCACTTGCTCTACATTTTGATTAACTGCAATTGTTTTTGGTTTTCTGTCTCACTAAAGTCTGTGACCGCATAATTTATATATATACCAGTATATTCTAGCCAAGATGAAGAATCAGCACGGACACTACTACTCTTTCTGTAGGTGCAATATCAGATGGGTGCAGAAAGAACGGTTTGATGTGCTGAACCTGCTAAGAAAATGTCCTTGGTATCATACAAAAAAACTGACCAATATCATACCAGGTATATCACAAAAAAAAAAAAAAAAATGGTAGTCTCGTACATCTTCAAGGAAAAATTAATGTTTCCCCTCGCCCCCTCCTTCCCCGCCACATCGCCTAGACCTGGCACCACGCGTATAATCGTAAAATCCTACCAGGTATACGTTTATGCGGCCTAAAGCGGTTGGATTCCCCCCCCGCTAAAATGTACCAGGTATAAATACATGTAAGATTTGGCATCGGTTAGCACCACCACCGCTGTAAAACATATCTTCTTGTATATTGAGGTCGTCGTTGGTTAGCAACGACGCTGCAAAAGATGCCAAGCACTGCATGAGCTGGACAACCAGGGTACCGCTATAGACTATATATATGGCGGTCACCATGATGGCGATCGAGTAGATCATGTTGTGCGGGGTGGAGAAGCCTAACTCCGCACATGGAGAATGAATGATCGCATCACACGCATCACATGCATCACATGCATCACATGCATCACATGCACGGCCGAGTGTTGTAAACGGGTACCTAGGCCCTGTGGTTCTG
Organism: Undaria pinnatifida; assembly: GCA_012845835.1. Taxonomy (NCBI): domain Eukaryota; class Phaeophyceae; order Laminariales; family Alariaceae; genus Undaria; species Undaria pinnatifida. The sequence goes on along the minus strand of JABAKD010000025.1, from coordinate 21,979,745 downwards.
CAGTGTAACGAGCGTCGCAGCTCTGCTGTGAGAAAGAGCAGAATGCACACAGCCACACAGCAGTGCACCACTTGGAAGGCAGTCGGTACTCTCTTGCGTGTTTTTTGCTACTTGGAGAAAGATGAACTGCTGTTGTCGGCGGGGCAGATGCTGAAAACACATTGTCAATTCCAAAACCATGTTCAATCAGCGACGGTAACACTGCTAATATTCTTAATGGTCTACCGCCGCAGTATACAAGGGATACTTGTTTTCTGTCCTGCATCTTTCGCGCATCGACGTGTATATCTATCTGTTATTTGGATTTCCTACTCCATTCCCCTTCAGGGTGAAGTGTCAGCCAGTCAATGCTTCGGTACCACCACCGCCGGTAGGCGTGTTCTCGCTGAACGCGTTCTCCCCTGTTCTCTTTTCCGTCCATTTTTTTTCTCCTTCCTTCGTCCTTTCTATGCATTGTTTTTATTTTTTTTCCCATTTCTGTTTTTCTTTTGGGTATATATATAGTACCTTGGGGGCTATCGAGGCGATTATGTCTATTTTGATACCGCCGTCGAAGATACAGTAAGTAGAGGACATCATCCTCCGCGTAACATGCCTGATGCTCCCAGCACCAGCAAGAACGCGAGCAGTCGGACCAGGCCACGTCATTGATTTGCCTCCCTCGCGCCCCCCGCCCTTGCTTGGCTCCTCCCGCCTTCTATTCCCGTCAGGATCCCCAAAGCCGCAGACCTCCTCGAGTGCCGCTATCATGGTCCCCGCTCACCGCGTTGGCCGTTTCAACCCCTGCTTCGCCACTGTACCCCCAATGCGCCTGTACGGAACACCCTACCCGCCACAAGCGACAGAGCATACAATTACACCATGTACTGTATACACTACCCATAAATTAGACGTGATGACAAAATACGATATCTCTACCAGCTATAATACCATAGATATGGAATAATACTTCGAAGTACATAGCAGCCCGTACAAACGTGCAGTCACGCGATCGTGGCTCTCCTTCTTCGCGGGGGGGCATTCATTCCTTGCTTCGCGGTCATATGCTAAGATGCGGCCTTGGAAGGCCTGTAAATAGCCGGTATTGAGATTATTCGGATGGGTTTCGTATAATAATAAGGTTGGCATTTATATTCGGGATAGTCAGGAAATAGGTCGGAGGCACGTGCCCCGCATCTCAGAAGCCATCCGGGGACGCTGGTGGAATCGATTAATCCTACGTCTCTGCGAAGACTAAGAAAGTAAGTGAGTACTCTCCGAGGACCTGCTCAATTGGCCGACCTGCCGGGGACAATCTGTGTCCCCGCCCAATACTCTTACAATATGGCGTCGTCGGCAGGATAAGAAAAAAAAAAGTATGAGTATTGGACTCTCCCCGGTATCCCCAGGAATGAAACCGCTTGGATATTGACAGGTCCGCCCGTATATCCGGCCGACCTGCTATCCCGCCGTTTCAGGGGGGGAGAGTGTTACAAGGCTTAGTTTGGGTAAGCTATTGGTTAAGCTTGTGCAAGCGGTCAAACGGACTAATACCCCACAAATACCTTAACATATACCCCCACTGGGTCTGTAGGGAACAACCCTACCTACCACCAAATGACACCTATTTGAAATAATATTATAAAAACTGAAAAATACACTCCAGCTGTGAGATCGACCAAAAATGGTTTTATGATCAAAACTCAGCTTTGCAAGCTTCGTGTGATACTTCGATCGCGCGTATTACGGGGTGTGTACCCTCGTGAAGGATACAGGTCGGTGACTCCCCTGCTAATGCCAGGGTCAACATGACCAAGACGTTCAACCTTGTTCTGCGCACAGAAACTGTATAACCCGCATGAGGGGGATAAAACCAGACATCTATCTGTAGAATGCAGTATGCATGAAACAATAAGTGCTATAATGTGAGTTAGCTTTTGCAGTGGGCTACTTGGGTCTACCGGGTTTGTATGCAAGTTCCTGTGTGCTCCCTGTACATGTGGCAGGCCAGCGGAGGCCCAGCCCAGGCCTGATGCTCAGGTTGTTTTGCGTCGAGTCATGATCGAACATACATGCGTATTACCATGTGTACCCAGAGATTAGACGTGATGACATAATAATTCCACCAAACTAGCATCACCCTGTTGGCCCTGATAGCTACACTGTAGTTGCAAGGGGAGTCGCCGACCTATATCCTTAATGAGGACACACAACCCATAATACGCGCGATCGGAGTATCACACACAGCTTGCAAAGATGAGTTTCGATCTCACAGCTGAAGTGTATTCTAATCTTCATAATAATGCCACCAGCTGTAATATCATAGATACCAGGGTAAGGTATAATACGCACCAATCAGTCTAAACGTACTGGTGCAATGACGCGATCATGACTCCCGCTCATCGCTTGGGCTCGTTAAGTCCTTGCTTCGCCGCTGCACCCCTGCTGGGCCTATAGGGAACAACAACCCTACCCACCACCAAGTGACAAAGCATATACCTGGTATATGGTTAATGATGTATATTATATCCAGAAATTAGACGTGATGACATATTGTGATATATAACAGCCAGAGTCAAAAACCCTACCGGGCAGCTGATGTATATATATGGTTAATGATGTACATTCTATCCAGAAATTACACGTGATGACATAATATTGTGATATGTAACAGCCAGAGCAAAAAACGCTACCAGGCAGCTGGTATCACCTCCTTATATTTCTAGCCATCCATGCCGTAGCTCCCACTCACCCCCCCCCTCCCCCCACCCCTTATTTACTTCTTCCCCCGCTCCCTCTTGTTCAAACACCCCACCTAAAATAAAAATATGCCAGAGTAGTAAACACTACCAGGCAGTTGGTATCCCCTCAATATATTTCTAGCCATCCATGCCGTAGCTCCAATTCATCCCCCCCCCCCCCCACAACGCCCCCTCCTTCCCCACCACCCGAACCATCGTCTAGACCTAGCACCATGTGTATGGCAAGTCCCTACATCTATGCGACAGAAAGCTGTTGGAAATCCCCTCCCCGCCTCCCGCCCCCCCCTCCCCCGAACCCCCCCCCCAACCCTTCGAACACTCCGCCCTCTCCTCACTGGTTATACGACTTACAGCATACACTTGCTAAACTGATGCATTTCCTTCCACAGCTGTCAGATTTTGTCCCCCTCAAAAACGGGTTTTATAGTTTGCGCGCACAGACTGACAAACATCACCCTGTTGACCCTGGTACAAGCTACACTGTAGTTCCAACGGGAGTCGCCGACCTATATCCTTAATGAGGACACACACCCGGAAATACGCGCGATCGGAGTATCACACACAGCTTGCAAAGATGAGTTTCGACAAAATCTTCGATCTCACAGCTGGAGTGTATTTTTATTTCTATAATATACTAGCTACAATACCACAGATAAGGTATTATTGATGAGTGGTATTATGTGCGCCAGTCACAAGCATGCAGTAGGCATAACATGTCATGTCGGTCACTGTCCGAAATCCACATCGAACCGTCGATTTGTCATGATGTCAACATCTATTTTCCCTTAATACGAGACCGGCAGATCGACAGTGATGTGTTCGGTTTCAAGTGATAAGGGAAGCATGACCACATGACGACACAACAACGCGCAGCACCTCCGTACCTTTCCCTTGCAATACGGTACGTGCAGCATCTGCGATGCTTGCTTTCTTTTCAACGGGACGTTTTCTAGCTTGATATTGTGTCCACGGGCTACAAGTAGGCTTCAGGCAAATAAATGACAAATGTATCACACGGAAAAGAGCACAAACCCCACATCAGCACACAGGGTGATATATACGAAGTATAGTTTTTGGTCCGTTTTTCGACCGTCACTTTATCACCGGGAGTACGTTGAATACCACAGACCATACGGAGGTTCGCCCGAAAACGTCGTCTCCACGTTATCACAACGCCTCGATAACATCATTCGCCCATAACACACGCCGACATGGGCACCAGCAGGGGGACAACTGCTTCGCTCAATCAAAGCAAAGTGGGCCGAACGAATCTGCGCCCTCGACTCCACCGGTATCAGCTTCTCCCGCTCCCCGAACAACGACCACGTCGTTCATTTTGGGGTCAACCCACGTACGTTGCCGGTACTGGTACGACCGGTACCACGTCTGCTACTACTCCTGCTACTGCGCCTCAGGCACCGTCAACCGGTGCCGGCACCAATAATAACAGTAGTTTTTGTGGTCAACCGCACAGCTCGCTGCTAAAAGTTGCATGTACCGGTATCTCAAAAACAAACCAGTGCGCACTGCTAAGGCGAATTGTTTTTCTAGGCGTCGGCACATACAAAAGTTCCGTGTGGTTAGACTAGACTATGGCAGCGGGTATAGTTTCAGCGGGGCACGAGCCTCTGAGGTGCAATCCTCAGGAGTTTTCACGGCATTGAACACCTCCTATGTGTACCGCTGTGGTCGTATCATTAGGCATTTTACCGTACATAGAATGGTTGGATAAATTTTGTCAGGGAGTTCAGTTGTCTCATTGGCGTTCCTCATGAGCTCTTGAGATCTTGAGATACGAACGGGAAGGTTCATGGCCGATGGTATGGCACTTCCCCGTGTGATAACGAACGAACTATTGCATTGTGGATAAATGCACTCCGAGCCTACGAGGGGAAGTCCTTGGAGCTGATACAACCGGGTCCGCGGTCGCGCGAGTCGGCACAATTCAATTGAATTGGGCAAGTTCTACTTACTGCCAAAACCTGGACCAATTTGCTTTCCGGAGGCCGGAGAGCACTGTTTTGCGTGCTGGTGTGGGACACCAGCCGAAAGCAATGGAAGACACTACATACAGCAAGAGGAGAAGGAGTGCAGGGCGCGGACGGAGTCTATTCTACAAGTTCGGGCAACCCGAGAGGTGGAGGCCGAGCTGGCGGCCGGCTGAAGCCGGAAATCAAGGTGACGATCGGGGGAGATAGACCGCCTAGGTTGGGTGGTGATGTTGTCACCTTCGAAGATATGCGTGGATTTCTTGTTGCCTACTCGGAGTACAAGCAGCAGATGCATATCATATCACAAACCAAGACAGAGGAGACCGGGTACTCGCGAGGAGGCGAGAGTTGGAAGATTCGGCGACCCAAATGGTGGTGGCTGATAAGTTCTACGATGGCAAGCCCTGGCGCAACCCCTCCGAGGAGGACCTAATGCAAGGACTCAAAAAGGTTTGCTGGCGTTGATATGCAGCAGACGAGTGATGAGGGTTTTGGCCGCCAAATATTCCGTGTCCTGAAGATGGATGCGAGCGTGCGTGTCGATAGCAGGGTGTTCATGCAAAAACGTGCCCTGCGGAATTGCCTTGCTGACAGGGGGCTGACGGAGGTGGTGAGGCCCGACGGTCGGCAGTACACGCTAAAGCATGGCAAGGTGCTGGTTGAGGCAATAGCGGCGGGAATCGAGCCACTCGAGCTCCGCCGCAAGGTGAAAAAACGTTTTGATCTCGTAACGCATGACCCTGACGCGTTGTACAACATTATTGCCAAGCAGCAACGGGACCAAGCTGTGATTGAGGCCAATGGTGCTGAACGTCGGCAAACAGAAAAACGGCGTGACGCGAGGTCGATGGCTGCTGCGGGGACCAAGCAAGTGCTGCTGACGAGCACGACTCGCGTGAGAGTACCAAGGCTGCTGGTGTGAAAGCAGAGTGAAATCGTCGGTGCGGCAACAACGTGCTTCGTATGCCGCAAGCAGGGACACAAGCAGTGGGACTGCCCCCAAAGTCAGCATGATAAGGCGGGGAAAAGCGTCCATGACCAGAGCCACGGCCAGACCCCCGTACAACAGCAATCCACAAATGGTTCCGCTCAGCATAGCCGGAGCATGACAACTGGGATGGCCCCAGCGTCTGCCACCCCTCGAGCTAGTGGATACCAGACCGCCTCAAAGGCAGTGGTTACGAAGATCGAACCCGCTGCGCCTGAAGCGTCTACACAGAATGACGAAGGCTACGTGTACATTCGCGTGCCGCGGAAGGAGATGGCGCCAGTGAATAACGGGCTCACCGAGACAGTGCAGCACCAGGTTTCTCAAGGCGCTAGGCCACAGAATGCAGCACCAATTCTTCACGTCGTTCTGGTGCAGCCACCGGCAACCGCGTCACAGCGGTGGCGAGGAGATTCCAGCACCATATATTCCGCGCGTGTCGCGGTGCAGCCTGACAGATGTGGTAGCACGATCGTGGATTCGGTACAGAACGAACCGCTCGTGGAGGGCTTGACACAGCATCTCGCGGGGCGTCTTGCGGTTCCCGGTGCTTCCGCGGCTGCTGAGGTCAAGGTGCTCATGAATTCTGGTTCAAGCATCACAGAAATTTCGGAGGAGCTGGTACAGGCCCTGTGGAGACAGCCGGGGATGACGCAAACCGCGTTAATGCAGGCGTTTGTTGCGCATGCGCGTGCGGTGACGTCGTTGGGCCAGGAGTGTGACATTGAGATTCAGTCGTGTCCACTCCACTTAACGATCGATACACCATGGGGACCAGTCCGATATACCATGCCGTTTATCGTGCTCGCTGGGGGAGGCGATGTGGTTATCATCGGGCAGAAGACGCTGAGAGAGACACTCGGCATCGACGTCGTGGTGCAGCTCATGGCCTCTGTACTGAAGGCACAAGGGCGTCAAGATGGCGCTGGGATGGAGCTTACAGCTCGTTCTGTGGGCGAGCCCAACGATGGTGCTGTGCTGCGAGCGGCGATGGCTGTCACAGCATTCGTGCCGGGCGCTGATGCGCCAGGCGACGTGGACGATGAGGTCGCACTTACGCTGCCGTCTCAACGACCCATGATATTCCAGGATTCCGAGGCGGAAATGCGGGATCGTGCGGGTGTGTTGGAGACGGCTGTCGATAACGCTGTTGACCATGGTTCCCCCCCGGAATGTGCGAAGATGCTGCGAGATATCGTTTTTCGCACGTACATTGACGTATTATGTCGGGCGGCCCACATGCACGCTAGAGGCCTGGGGCGGTCCGGTTTCATTCAGGGGCAAGGGTGGTGCGGGTGAGAAGCCCCCACCTGAACGTAGTCGCCTGCGGTGGGGCGCGGCAGAGTCGTGCCCCGACTGCCGCTCGGTAGTGACGACGAGTTTGTCTTTAAGGTGGCCTGGGAAGGGCCGGAAGAGGCGGAGAGCACCTGGGAGCCGGTGTCGCGCGTGTTTGATGGCGCAACGGCCGTGCTGCGAAAAGAGCTCAAGGCGCTGCGGCTGAAGATGGATCAGAAGCGGGGACTCGTACAGCGGTATGGGCTGCGTTTTTTATCATATTGTGGTTTAAGGGGGGGGTCATGAATTCTGAATTGCTGATTTTCGGTTTTATCTGAATTTTGAATTTCGAGTTTGTTTTTCTGACTTGGAAGTTCTGCGCAGGGCGCTGATAGCACCTGACGCAGCCACAGCGGGCGGTTCATCGCCGAGGCGGTGTGTGGACAGAGCATATCCGGGGTTGATGCTTCCGTCTCACCGGGGTGACTATTGTACTGGAATGCACATGCCTTATGTGGTCCCGGTTTTCGGCAAGTTGCATGCGCAATTAAAGGTGTGACGCTTGGTGTATGGTTTGCTTGAAGATGCATTAGTGATGACGCGGCTGCCGAGCAATCCTTGTTCAAGGTCAGTAAACGTGGTAGATGTTAGGTCGAGGTGAAACTGATCGGGATGTGTTGGACTTGACCATTGCCCGACGTACGGAAAGCTATGATTGCCAAAGCTACTCGGTCTGGGCCAACTTGTGCTTGGTAGCTCGAGATGGGCTTTTGGAGGGTGCTGTATCGCTGTGGTCGTATCATTGGGCATTATTCCGTACATTGATGGTTGGATACATTTTTGTCATGGAGTTCAATTGTCATTATTGGCGTTTTCTTGTGAGCTCTTGAGATCTTGATTTACGAACGGGAAGGTCCATGGCCGACATCATGGCCCTTCCCCGTGTGATAACGAGCGAACTATTGCATTGTGGACACATGCACTCCGAGCCTACGAGGGAAGTACTCGGAACTGATACCACCGGCCCGCGGTCGCGCGAGTCGGTACATTTTTTTTTTTCACACACATTTACTTTCCAGCTTCTGGACAAGCCGTGGTCACAGGTGTCGCTCCTTCTTCCCCTGGTTCTCGCTTTCAATTTTTATTACGCATAGGGTTCAGCAATCCCACTGCTTGCCGATTTTTCATCGAGTGTTGCCAACTCACGCTCTCGTGGTTTCCGCAAGTCAATTTGTGCACAAGAAAACGTCCCCACGAATTTATACAAGAATGCACTCGGGGGGGTTCGAACTCACGAAACTGACCTATTATAGTATACCAGGCTCGAGGGCAACCTGATACGCCACCGGGGCGACCGACTACATATATATGGTAACCCAGCCATGCTGTACTTAGGGCTTCGGCGTCTGTTGTTTGAAGCACATGAGCTGGAAGGCGTTTTGCGGCCACGTACCGCAGGCGTGTAGTCCCCCCGGAGGGCCGCCGGGGGCAAAAACATGCCACGATTGCATTTATACACGCCCGAAAAACGCCACGACCTAAGACAATGAGTTTGCCTACAGCGAAGACAAAGAAGGCCCCTCAGTTATCGTTCCCGCCTCCAGCAACTGTTGCTACCACACCCTTTGTTGTCACACTATCTGCAATCTTGACGAGATCTGTTAACGCTTCTTAGCAGTCATGGAAACCGTTAGCACACCTCCTCGTTTTCACCCTCACCCCCCCTACCCGCGGGGATCCCGCGGGTGTTGCTTATCACCCGGGATGCGTTAAATAGCACACACCCCCACAACAGCACACCGGGTGATATTGTTTTTCAAGGTCCAAATCATATCACCGGGGTGTGCTTTCTTCCGTGTTATACGGTACAGCAGTAGGGGTCGGGCCTTCTCTCTATAGTGTCGGTTGAGTAGTAGTGCCGGTTGCCTGCCATTGTGCCTGTGAAATCGTGAGGCACCGATGGGAGCAACCAGTAATGGCTGTGCGCGGGGTAGTGCCGGCTGCCGCTATATTGCCGTCATTGCCCTCTATAGCGGCAACCGGCACTGTAAAGAGGTCACTTCTACTGCTGCATGCACATGATACCGTGCACAACCTTCACAAACTGGTAACAGGCGTGTGTGCTCTTAGAGCCCCAGAACCCCTCCCGATACTGCGGTAGTTCCAAGTAATCTATCACCAGAAGCGGTTGTCTGTTTGTAAAGACGTTAAACCGTTGTTTCCTCATCCAGCACATTCACAGAGTGCCCCTACAGACCGCTTATTCTGGAGAGATACGAACCCAGCACGTAGTCGCAGACCATATACGAGACCGGGACATACCATCGAAAATAAATGGTACATACAGCAGTAGTAGTGGTGGTACGCATTAATAGTAAGTAAGGAGACTTGGGCAAAAACGGTTGCCGCCCTGATCGCCAGGGATACGAAGAGCGAGGGGTTTGTTAACCCCTTTACAGCCCCCGAACCCCTCCCTATAATAAATCCAAGTATTGTTGTCCACAAAAACGGGTTTCCAGTTGTAAAGGGGTTAAACAAGCCAGCAAAACCAGATAGACACAACAGGAAAAGAGAGAAAAAAAAAAGTAAAAAAAAAGATATTATACCAGGTAAGAGGCTAAAGAGTGATGAAGCAAACAAGGACAATCGAAAAAAACAAACGAAAAGAATAAGAGGAAACGGGATAGAAGAGAAACTGAAGGAAAGAACAAATGCTCCGAGCATGAGAGACCACACAGAACAACGATACGCAAGGAAGACCGGAAGGCAAAGGCATTACAGCCAGAAAAAAACAACATACTTTAGACCAATCCATACCAAGTACAAGGCACTATATAGTAAAGAGGACAGAGGACGTGCAAGCACGCGGTAGGCTAACTCGAGCGCACGGTTTCGGCATTTTTAGACCGCCGCTAGACCCATCTGCGGCAAATAAGGTCCGCTTCGCCAGCGTGGTCCGTCGATGAAGGCGAGTGTGGATAGGCACGGGCGAAGTATCCGCCGCCCCGGTCACGCAGCCAGTTCGGGTAGACCTCTAACTCGGGACCCGATGCTAGCTAAGTAGGGCCGTTACGGTGTCACGGTGGCTTCCAAGACATAGGGGATGCAAAGAGCGAGTGAGTGCCGGCGCTCATGCGCAAAACACGCGCATGCTTACCGTAAATGCTGGGACGGGGTATGGTAGTTCTTTAAAATGTCAGTTCTGTCACGACACTGACGTGCCATACACACGTCACGTGGTTGCAGTGCATATGAGTTTTCTTGTCGACCTATTCCTTACCGCGCGTGGGCGCGTTGTGATTGGGGTCCATGTTCCGGGGGCAGGCAGGTCCCGAACGGTTGCGACTGTCCCGCCAGGTACTGTGCGTTGAGGGGGCCACATCGCGTAGTTTATTCGGCCCGCCAGTTGCTGTACGCTGCGGAGACAGCTTCACGTTGTTGCTTTTGTCCCGTATTTTTAATACCACGTCCGGAGACAGCTGATTGGGTTCCTCCAAACCACCTATCTATGTGTGTTGGGGGCGACTACACGGCCGCCGTCGCCGAGTTGCCACTACTGTCATCCGCCCTCGAAGAATACATTTTGCTTGTTGTGCCGCCGGTGTCACTTGCTCCCGGCAAGAAGTCACCGCGCGCGCACCGAGTTATGCTCGAAATAGCGCATGAAACAAGCAGGAAGAAGCGTGGCTGAGACAACCTGCCGCCAGGCCAGGGGTCCATACGGCATTCAGCAGCTAGACGACCAAGTATCGGTGGGATCTCAGCAGAGACAAGACCTTCGAGATATCCCGCAACACCATACATACACTAGTCTATAAGTCCATACTTCCACTGAATGTCGGCGACTAAGATAACTCGACCTGTCGTATGAAGCTTGTGCATCCGTTTCGATTTGGTCCTCCACCCTCTGCACGCGTTGAGGTGGGGGAGGTGTTTCACATTGGAGGACCTCTGATCGTTTTGATCTATAGCGAAGGTCACACCGACTGCGAAGAGATAGACGGCGACGCACATGTTGACACGTAATGTTTCGCAGCGTGTACATATTCACGCGACTGACAGGTGTCAGCACGCTGGCTACTTTTCTTTTCTATTTCGCCCATCATCCCATCCAGTTACCTTGGGTTTTTTTTTCTTACTCTCTTCTCCCTCCCTAGACGTAACTCGGGCCGGATCCGGGGTCACTAAGCAAAACCTCTTCTCCCCTCCCCCCACTACGAGTGGTACGCGCCTTCATTCTTGTCGCGAGAAAAACTCGGCACTTTCTTCCCTCGTCGACTCGCGTCGAAGTGTTCTTACCCACGCTACGAAGCGCTCTCGGCAGTGAGTGTCTCCAGAGAAAAAAGAAACAACATATATATCGAGATTTGAACCCCATGACCCCAACCTTACTTAGTAGTGTTCGGGGTTACCCACTATTACTAGGCAACCCGGGCGCCCGGTATATCGTGAATTTATGCATCCGGTACAAGTACGTCCTACCAGCAGCATACTGCAGTAGTACCTACATTGTGTCCAGTGCCATACGACCTACTACTACTCTTAATACGTGCCATCACATGAACTGTACGTAGCATGTGCGCGTATTGTACTTTTCCGCTCATCGACATCCAGTACACCCACTGCTGTGCACGGTGTCGGTGCCGATGCCTCTCATCCTGGCGAGAAAATCTCTGTGGCCACAATACGAGACAGAGCTATGTACGTAGACTAGTCTATGCATGCATCGCGAATGAATACAACTGTACCTGGCATGTAATAAAGATGCGTCCACAGTAGTAATAATGTGTACTCGTAACGTAAACTGATTTCTACTTGCCTGTTTATTTTTGGTTTAATCGTCACCTTTTTTACCCTCCAGCTCAACTCGGTAGGAGGTTTTACCCTCAGCGACCTTCTGGACAAGCCGTAGTCATACACACACGTCTTGCCTTCTCCCCCCTGGTACGTGTGCCTTTATTTTATCGCGCATACAGGTAGGGTTCTTCCAAGGTTCTTCAGCATTAATTCCCACTCTTCAGATATATTTTATGCCCCTCGATTTTCATCGATTTTTCTTTTTTCTAACTCACGCTCTCGCGTGGACGGTCGCCCGTGATAAGAAGGATCAACCTAATATATGGAAGAAAAAGGTGCCGCTAGGTGACGGGGTATTGTCTACCGCAACCGAGACTCGTACGGAACAGCGGAAGGCACTCAGACGTTGCAACCGGTTTCACATGCAGTACATAACCTTTTAGAGAAGCTGGCGCTAGGCAACTCTTGTCGACTGCGAAATTGAAGAACCACCAAACACTCCGAAGAAGAAGCTGCCGCTATTAATAGTCGATAGTCGACGGGTATACCGCAAAACTGCCAAATTAAAAAAAGCACCCAATACTTGGAAGGAGATGCTGCCGCGAGTCGACGGGTACTTATACCGCAACTGAGACTCATACGGTACAGGAGTACGATGAAGAAAACTTTTGCTGCAAGCTGCAGTACCCGTAAGAAGGAGGTGTCGCTAGGCAACTCCTGTTGTTGACTGAAAAAAAAAGAAGGTGTCGCTAGGCGACGGGGTGGACTTCGACCCGAACTCGGTAAGACAAAGAGTACGACACCAACTCGGTAAGACAAATATGCAGGCACATGTCTACGGGGAAAATATATGGACTATATGTACAGGTGAGCGGTGCAGAAAATACTGAAGCACGTCAACACGAGAAACGAACAGGAGTGTATGTAAAGGGGAAACATGAGGTGAAATCAAAGCAGGTCAACATGAAAAAGTAGTACGTAGGGGTGAGCGGTGCAGAAAATACCGGGGAAACGTAGCGCAAACGACGCATCACACAAGAGAGGTATAGGATGAAAAGGCAACAAACAGCTCACAGTAAAAACGCAACCTGTGTGCCATTTTAGGGAAAGGCAAATGATCTGCGACGGGAATGGGAAGGGCAGAAGAAAGAGAATGTGGAGAGAAACGAACTGCAGTGGATGTAAAGTGGAAAGAAAGGTGAAACTCAAGGCAGGTCAACACGAGAAACGAATAGCAGTGTATGTAGAGGGGAAAAATAAGGTGAAACTTAAAGCAGGTCAACATCTCGTGGATCGCGAGCGAGCCGCCACCCACCAAGCACCCACCACCCACCACCCATCCATCGACCGCCCCACCATCACAGCAGTACAACAGCAGTACAACAGCAGCAGTGGAGCAGCACGTACCGACTAATCCACAACGGCAGCATACAGCAGTAGTAGCAATACGGTAGCGCAGCGGTACACCCGTGGTCCTGTGGTACGCCAGGAGCTGGGTGGGATTTGCACTTTTTGTACGATTCTCTACCTTTCGAGGAAGAGCGCGAGCCGTCCCCGGGAGAGGCTTTTCATGCCCCCCGCTCGCGGAGTTGGGACTCGTCGGCGATTGCGTCGCCGCGGACACCGAGGGCTTGTGTGTGGGGTGGGCGTGGCACGGGCGTGCGGCCGCAAGGGGCCGGGTGGCGAGCGGTAGAGCGGAGAGTTGTAATTGTACCGGTTTCAGAGTACCCGTAATTCCCCCGCTTGCACCTCAGCGCTCAGAGGTAATCTTCCTTACTCATACCACGCAGATAGATTGCAAAGCTGAGTTTCAACCATTCAATCGGTCATACTGCTGTGTGTGAGTTTTATTTTTTACTTCGAAGTACAAAAAATTGAAAAAAAAAAAAAAAAAAAAACGTCAACCAGGCGTTTTAGGCCATTTCTTATGCAGTCGGATTCCGCCAGTCGAAAAAGGCCCTTTTCGACTGGAATTTTTTTCGACTGGATTCTTCTGGTCCCTCTTCTTATCGTCAGTCGAGTTGATTTTATAGTTTTTGTGCTCTTCCTAGAGGCGGTTGGTGTGAGGGAGTACTGCTGTACAGCAAGCAGAATCGGTCGGCAGCTCTGTGCTTCGCGCTGTCTCCGCGACCAACAGCTCGACGAACCTTCGTCCCAGCGAGTTGGTGGCTTTGGGAATAGCCAAAAGCCGCCAAAGCTACGTTCGTGGAGTTGCACGCAGCCGAGAGCCGCCAAAGCTACAGCAGCTGCAGCCGTTGTTGGCAGCATGGGATCGAGACCGCGCGCTGCTGCCGTCGTGTGATACACGCTGCTGGCGAGAAAAACTAGGAATGCGCCACGCTGATTTCCTGCGAGAAGCAACAGCAGGCATAGCCGAGCCAGCGTCAGCGCCTTGTATGATACTGCAGTTAGGTACCTGGTATGGATGTGTGGCCATGTGGCCGTTTGGGTGTGTGTTTGGTGGTGGGATGGGCGACGCGATCGGTTCAAAAAACACGTGTAAAACTTTTTCGACTGAGTTTTTCGACTGGAGGATCCAGTCGAAAAAGTCGAGTTTTCCGACTGGATCCGCCAGTCGGAATTCTTAGTCGAAAAAAGTTGAGTCGAAAAAGCCCTTTTTCGACTGCGTAAGAAAGCCCGATTTGGGCTTCAGTCGAAAAAGGCCGTTTTCGACTGACAAATACGACTGCATAAGAAATGGCCTAATAGCACGTAGTACGTGCAAGGTTTTCAGATTTGCACGTAAACTCAATGCTGCCCCTGCCGACCTCGAGGTCAGACCTCGAGCCCCCCAAAGGGTTGGGGATAGGGTTAGGGTTAGGGCTAGGGTTAGGGGTAGGGTTAGGGTTAGGGTTAGGATTAGGGTCAGGGTTAGGGTCAGGTCTGGGGTCGGGTTGGTCTCGGCAGCGCAAACGCCGTTTTGTGCGGACCTGCACATGGGGAGCTGCTATACATAAATCGCTATCGAATTTACGTGCAAATCCAAAAAACTTGCACGTATCATACGTGCAACTTCGCGGGGGATCCAGCTGTGAGTGTGGTCTATTGAATGGTTGAAACTCAGCTTTGAAAACTGCGTCGTACATCTATACACCGCAGACAGAAACCTTAACACTGAAATAACGCGGCGTCTTCAGAGGGCCTGGGCGTGCTTCCAGCGGTACAAGATGGAAATCTATGATCGCCCGGGTGTGCGTTTACGGTTGAAGGTGCGGTTGCTGAAAGCTGAGGTGGTCGAGACACTGCTGTACGGTTGCATGACGTGGAGCCCGAAGAAGCCTGACTATGACAGGCTACGACGGGTTCACCGCTCCATGCTCCTCCGATGCCTTGGATGGCGGAAACGGAAGCGCGACGACCACACCCTATCGCACGCCGACGCGCTTGCCCAGACAGATTCCGAGAGCGTTGAGGTGATAGTGCGCAAACGGAGGATATTGTTTGCGGGATTCGTGGCACGCATGGGGGAGGAGCGGCTGCCACAGAGGGTGATGTTTGGGGAGTTTGTTGGGGGTAAGGGCTACTCGGGGGGGCAAGAGAAAGACTTGATGGATCATCTGGAGGAGGATATGTCGGTCTTTGGAATGAAATTCGAAGGATGGCGAAAGGCTGCTCAGAACGCTGGCAGATGGTTTCGAAGAGTAGAGGAGGGAGCCGAGTTGTTCATGCGGAATTGGCATGAAACGGAGAGACGCAAAGCTGCAGAGCGACGCGCAAAGGCTGCGGCAGCGTCATCCACCGTTGGCATCTCTAAGCGGCCGGGGGGAGGGGGAAGGGGGAGGGGCGGGGAGGGGACTGGGGGAGGGGGGGGAGGGGGGGAGGGGGGGAGGGGGGGAGGGGGGAGGGGGGGAGGGGGGAGGGGGAAAGGAAGGGGGGAGGGGCGGAAGGGGGAGCGTCATGCCCAAGAGACTGAAGTCTGGGTTTGGCCATCATCGTATTGAAAGTTGTGGGCCTTCTAATGGCCGTCACAAGATAGCATAAGACTGCCCTGACTTCTTCGCCATGTTGCGTTCTCTCCCAGGTGCCATTGATGATGGACGTGATACCCTCTGTTAGCCCAATGCCATCCTTAGCCAGTTCCTAAGGTCTGCTAGTATGACATTTTTCTTTCTGTTCTTTTTCTATTTCTTCTTTCTTTTTTTTCTCTTTTTCTTTCCTTGCTTTCTTGTCTTGTCTTTTCTTTCTTTTCTTGTTTTTTTCTTCTCTTTGCTTGCCTTTTCGCCTTGTTTCGTTTTTCTTCTCTTTTATTTCCTTACCTTTTTTATCTTCTTTTTTTTCTTTGTTTCTATTTCTCCAATTGACTTATGCCTGTCGTGCGTATGCGTAGTGATAGATACTACATGTAATATATACGTGGTAGTCTTGGGTGGCAATCGGAATATTTGGTTCCTCCAGGCGTGAGTAGTGAGACGTATGCACCGGCCTGGACCTGGCACATCGTAGACTGACTCCCGATTTCCCTTTTATATGTTTCTGGTGGAGGCATGAATTGCGTCAGCTGTGATATATGCGTGTACCACCTTGGGTTGTGTGTGTTTTTCCCTGGGGTATTCCTCAGCTCCAGAGTGACTGGAGCCTGTCCTGTGACCACGGACTTGATTATGCGAGTTAATGTGAGAACAACAACAACAACAACTATACCAGGTATTTCGCTAATACGTACCCAGCAGTAGTTGCACAAATTTCAAACGATGCCAAAGGCACAGATACCAGTTGAATGATACAGCGAATAAATAATATTACTGTTTTATAATGAAGTACTGGTGGTTGTGGTGAAAAAAAGCTCTTGGCGATAAATTTCTGCATACTGCTGCACTGCAACGACTTCATCGCGCTGATCTACCTGTGCTATTCTCCGAGCACACGATGTCGGCTGACGGCACTCACTACAAGTACTAGTTCTCGTCACAGCTGCGGTAACTATAACAACAACAGAGTCGGCTGGCCTTGCTGGCCACTGCTGCTGCTGTCATCATACACCGGTCGGTCTTGTTCCGAGGCCGACGGGATATAACTCCGATTCTCAACAACAGCAGATTCATGTTCAAGCCGATGATGAAATAACAGGCGGTGTGCGACTTTTCATATTTTACAGACGGTGCAAATCGAAGCTTGTTTTGTATCACCTTCTTCCTCGACCATTTGCCCTCTCTCCACTCTCCGGCCACACCACCCAGGGCTATGCGGGATGCACGTATGATACGTGCCACGTATGCCTTGGTCACTTGGACTACTACTGCTGCTGCTGCTGTCTTCGTTACAGGCTGCCCTTGCCCAGGGTTGCTTTCCCTTTTGTGGTTTCGTTTGCGGAGAAAGTTTACCAAGATACTTGTATAAAGAACCGGAAAGACATGAAGAACATGCGAAAAAAGGGAAAGTTCAATAATCCATCCCACCATCCCTCGTTCCAACCGCTGCGAAACATTTACAACTCCTCTTTGTTCCCTGTGTTAAGTACTACGAGTATACATTGCTCGCATCGTTGTTTTTAAGTGGTTGAGCTTTAGGTTCTTGAACGTGAGAAAAATCCCATTTTTGTTCTTTTTCTGGGAAGACGGTGCATCGAACCAGTGACCATAATCTCACGTCCTGTGGAGGACGTGTTATGAACAGGGAGGAAAATGTGGTGGAAAAACGAGTTTATTTGAGAAGGAAATATCTCAAGTAGCATGTTGTTGTTCAACATATTGGTCTACCTCCTCACAATGGCGTCGCAGACAGGACGTGAGATTATGGACCAGGGAGGTCGCTGGTTCGATTCTCACCGTCTTTCCCAGAAAAAGAAGAGGAAAAAATGGGATTTTCTCACTTTCAAGAACATATAAAACTCCACCACTTGAAAAACAACGATGGAAGCAATACAGCGGCAATACAGGATCAGGTCATTGCAAGTCACTGCAATACCGAAAAAGTCGCATTGGATATTGAATACTGGGCTATCTCATCGGGGTTCCTGACATAATCTGGGAAATATGTCAGGTGTAGTGGGGGAGAATGTGTGTGGTGGAAAAACGAGTTTATTTAGAAGGAAACAACTTGAGTAGCATTTGTTGTTCAGCATTTTTAGTCTACGTCGGAAATTACTCATATTCCTCCTCCAGTCCTCCAGTCAGTGCGGAGATGATGCGTGGCGCCGCGTCGGTCTACTCCTAGCTCGAGGTCGGTGATCTGGTGATATATACCAGGTACACGTGCAGCGTTGCTTGCTACGTAGTATACGATACTCAGTACATTTCCGCCTCGGGTTGCAGGCAGAAGAGATGCCGAGAGATAGCGCAGGCACAAGAACCGCAGCGATATTCGCAACATCACCAGCCACAGCAGCAAAGATAGAGAGCACAGGGCATGACGTACGTCACCAGCAGCAGCGGCAGCAGGAGGAACAGGAGCAGCACGAGCAGGAGCAGTACGAGCAGCACCGGCAGAGGCAACAGCAAGCGCAACTGAGAAGCAACCGCCACCCAATGCTGGATTTCGCAATAGCGGCAGTGTCCACGTCGTTTGCGTGCGTCCTTTCCAACCCGGTGCGTCGCGACACAACGTAAAAGCAGCCTTGGTGAGAGGGTCGTACAGCGCGGGGTATCAAAATCCTCGCTTGTAGATGAGCCTCATCAGATCACCTGCCTCTGGTTCCTGGTATATATGATGCGTGGTATGGTCAACTTTGCGTAAGTATGGTTGGGTTTAGTCGGGTGCAGCCCTCCTGTGCCGGAAGTACAATTGTGTGACACATAGTCTAGTCTTCTCGTAGCCGCGTTACGACCGTTATGTAGCCTTGTCTACCTTTTTTTGGTACCTCCTGTAGCTAACCTGCTGGCGTATCTTGTGAGGTATGAGCTGTAGAGGAAGCGGTTGGCGGATCTCCGCACGCGCCAGGTGGGCCCAGGTGCCTGGTACCAGGTAACTGGTACAGGCCTACCGAATGTTCGATCCAATAGACTAGTCTAGTCTATGTAACTGATGCATTTCCTTCCACAGCAGTCACAGCTGTCAGATTTTGTCCCCCTCAAAAACGGGTTTTACAGTTTCCGCGCACAGACTGGCTAACATCACCCTGTTGACCCTGATAGCTACACTGTAGTTGCAAGGGGAGTCGCCGACCTATATCCTTAATGAGGACACATAACCCGAAATTACCCGCGATCGGAGTATCACACACAGCTTGCAAAGATTAGTTTCGAGAAAATCTTCGATCTCACAGCTAGCTGGAGTGTCTTTTTATTTTTATAACAAGGGCTCCGCATGGGCGCCGGCAAACAAGGAAAAAGGAAAAAAGTTGTAGCTGTTCGATTCGACATTATTGAAGTTTAAAGTAAGAGTTTAACACAAATGAGGTTCTAAACATCATAATTTGACATTCCATGGCGCCCATTCTTTGGGTAAGGAAGGGTAGCACTCGACGAAATAAGATGTAGTTATAAAAAAATTGAACCTTAAAGTAATGCCAAGAGCTTAATACGAACATGAGGTTCTGAATTACTTTGGTGGAAGGAAAACATATAAACAAAGGACGCAAGCATAGTATAGGCGAAACACACTGTTATTTAAACCGCCGCCATGTAAAAGTTGGCCAGAAATGCCGAAAGGAGAATTGAGAACCTGCTTCGCTTCGAGGCTTCGAGGCGAAAGGAAAGAGGTTATTGACAATGCCGGTCGCCCCGGTGGCGTATCAGGTTATCCTCGAGCCTGGTATAGGTCAGTTTCGTGATGATTGCACCCGCGAATACATCAACCATTATGGCCTTTTCTCTGACGAGTTCGAGCCCCGCCGAGTGCATACTCGTATAAATTCGTTGGGACTTTTTCTTGTGGACAAATTGACTAGCGGAAAGCGCGAGAGCGTGAGTGAGCAACACTCGATGAACAATCGACGAGCAGTGGGATTGCTGAACCTTATGCGCGATAAAAATTGAAGGCAAGAACCGGGGAGGAGAAGGGATGACACCTGTGACCACGGCTTGCCAAGAAGCTGGAAAGTGAAAGTGTGCAAAAAAAAAAAAAAAAAAAAAAAAAATGGTATCAATGAAAAAGGCATCGGGCGGAATGGTTGAAAATGTTTAATTTACGGAAGGGAAAAAGGAAGTCGCCGTTGATTGTGCCTTGGAAAACCCGTCGGTGTTTACTCCCACAGTAGACGAAGAACTTACTATGGTAGGTCCTCCATGTTTGATTCCAAAATATACGAAGAACTCACTCACAGAGAAGAACTAAAGACGACACTGCATGCCCTCAATTCAATCAGCTACTTCAATGTGCGCTGCACTTACACTGGTGAAGATATACCCAACTAAAAAACGAATTATGCAGACATAACACAAGGCAAACGAAAGAATCCGCATGACAGATCGGTATTTGATCGTACCATAGTCACAAGACAGCTCTCCGACTCGGCGTGAGATACACGATGGATCCTCCGGGCTTACTTGCACAATGTACGAAGAACTCAAGTCGAGTGGAGCCCTAAAGGGGATATAGAATGCCCTCGATCCAATTGGTACTTTCAACGTAGAGAACTTATACCAACCGGAGAAAAGGCATGCTAAACGGGAAAAGAGGGATAATCGAGCATCACACAAGGCAAACAAAATAATCCTAGACCGGTATGAAATCGTACCATCATCCCTAACAGCCCCCGACTCTGTGGAAGGTAGGCCCCAAAACAACTTGATTGTATCAATATGTTAAACGGCACATCTTTATACGGACGAATGCATGCCACCCACTGGTTTCTTCCGTGGATGCTGTCGATTTTTACTACGACCTTTGCGTGGCGCAACTCGGAAATATCGCGATATTGGTCGTGTAGAGCCGAATTATGTGCGTCTGGAGTTGGTGTTGGACGACCCCGGGCTGTTGGGATATTTGCGCCATACGTAGTCCGCACATACATGCCAAAGTATCGCATAGGTGGGAATTCTCACCTTCGTGAAATTTTGTTATTTTTTTTGGAGGAAAGATGCGGTTTACTCGCTCTGGTCTGTTTTGTTGTGTTCTCGTACCCGGTACAAGTATACGATAGAATTTTACTTGCTTCATACCTTGATTAATTGCGATTGTTTGGTTTACTCTGTCTCACAATCTCGGGCTCCCGTGAAATTGCACGTACGTGAAAGGCTTTCTAGATTTGCACGTAAATTCAATAGCGATTTATGTATGGCGGCTCCTTATGTGCAGGTCCGCACAAAACGACGGTTGCGCTGCCCAGACCAACCCGACCCCAGACACGACCCTAACCCCAACCCTAACCCTAATCCCAACCCCAACCCTTTGGGGGGCTCTCGGTCTGCTCTCGAGGTCGGCAGGGGCAGTACTGAGCTTACGTGCAAATCTAAAAACCTTGCACGTACGTGCAATCAAACGCCTGGTGCACAATCTGTGACCAAACAATAATAAATTGTGTATGCCACCGCGAAATTCCAAACATTATCAAGTACCGTTTGGAAATGATGCCAATTTTGTAAATCATCCAGGCGCTGCAGAGATTTAAGATTCAACCAAAATCTCCGAAATTCCTCCTCGACATGCGGTATTTTTGCAACTTCTCACTTGTCTCACTCGGCATCCGTCCGCGTTAACGTCTATGTGCGAAACGGGCACGGCAGGGCGAGGGGCTTTGGAGCCGCCCCCTGAAGGCGGCGCTCGAACGAAGCTATTCGACCGAGAATTCCAGTTTCGCGAATCGCATACTTCGGCCGAAACAAAAAAAAAACTCATGACCAAATCCCTGAAACCAAATAATGATTTTATATACCAGGTATACAAGTATGTATCATATACCACAGGCCTCAACCAACTTCCAGCATCCCGGCTCGCCACCAAAGCATTAATTAGATGCGCTGTTGCCCGGGGCAACACTTGGGTCAACATAACCGTTTTGCGGAACAGTAGCCGCGAGGCTAGCGCAGCGCAACACGCAATTTGTCGCGCGTTTTTTTTTCGCCGGAATCGCCATACGAGTATATAAGCGATTTTTTGTTATAGTTTTTGTTTTAGAATTATGTTGTCCAACTGCAGTGACGGTGTGGAAGTTGCAGCATCAAGGCCGGGAACTGGAGGGAGGGGGGGGTTGCGCTCGCTTCATCCATAGCCGTGGTCGGAAGACCGTAGACCTGCCGTAGACCCTCGCATCCCTTACAATGCCGGCAGCATGTCGGGTTTCACCGACCACGCAGGTATTGCGGGCAGCACAAAGAAGGTCAAGGGGGGGGGGGCTGGGTACTTTTTCCCCCCATGCATTTCACATACCTTTCTCTGGCCGTCTTCGGCCATATTGCTGGCCTATCCTCAGGTTTGGTGCTGCTGCTGATGTGCTACTCGAGCCATAACACGGAAACGACACAAGAGACTTTGCACTGGGAACGTCGCCGATCGAAGAAGTTAAACCACTCCTTCGTTTCAATGATAATGGGCGCTATGTATTGATAACTTTAATATGCCCGTGCCAAGCCATTTGACCCCCCCTACATTGGGGTCTGGCTTTAGACGTGTCGAATCGTACGCAGCCCTCCCCTTGACTGCCGTTACATGTATGAGTAGCTGGCACGGGTGGTTATTCGCTCAAAAGGAAAATTGGTTGTGATTTAAAAAAGTCCTCTCAAGACGCTAGCTGTGAGTTCGATAAAATGAGGTTTGCTCACCCATCGCTGTTGTGGTTTCGGCCATTTGGCGTTCAACCCACAGAGTCCGTATGTGCGAGTGTGAGGACACAACCGCGGGGTATCCGCTCACGCTGGTGCCCTCACCCTATGTGACAGCAGTATATACGTAGGCTGACTCCCGATTTCACTTTTTATATGTTTCTGGCGGAGGCATTAATTGCGTCAGCTGTGATATATGCGTGTACCACCTTTGGTTTTTGTTTTTTTCCCCTGGGGTATTCCTCAGCTCCAGATTGACTGGACCCTGTCCTGTGACCACGGACTTGATTATGCGAGTTAATGTGAGAACAACAACAACAACAACATCTGAAATCTCAGCGCCATTAACCGCATGCTCTACTGCTGCTGCAGCGCCCGACAGCCGTGCTGTAAGAGATTATTCACTTTGGTTTTGTTCTTCCCGAACCTCTATTCAGCGCCATCTACTGCATCGCCGGCAGCTGTAACCATTCACGCGCATCCCCCGCCGTTCGCTTGTGCCGGCTGTGCCGTTAGATGGAGGTGGTGAAGACACGCATGCAGCTGCAAGGCGAGCTGATCTTGCGAAAAAACGCCTCCACCAGCGGGGGCGCCACCGCCACCGCCAACAGCGGCAAGATCGGTGGTCAGCCCCAGATCGTCTACCGCCCCCCCTACCGGAACGTCTTGGACGCGTTCTACAAGATCTGCCGAGATGAGGGGCTAAGGGGGATACAGGCGGGGCTGCTGCCGGGTCTCATGTACCAGGTATTTGTTTTTTGTGTGTGTTTTCCGACTGCGCCTGCTGCTACTGTGTGTACAATATGGACAGAAATGTAAGGATCGTTATATAATAATAATAATAATAATAATAATAATAATAATAATAATAATAATAATAATAATAATAATAATAATAATAATAATAATAATAATAATAATAATAATAATAATAATAATAATAATAATAATAATAATAATAATAATAATAATAATAATAATAATAATAATAATAATAATAATAATAATAATAATAATAATAATAATAATAATAATAATAATAATAATAATAATAATAATAATAATAATAATAATAATAATAATAATAATAATAATAATAATAATAATAATAATAATAATAATAATAATAATAATAATAATATGGAACCTGGTCTCTCACGGGGTCCCGGAGTCGAAGTGGTGAGGGTGGTCCCGGAGGTCTGGTACTCGTCGCGGATGGTCGGTAGTCGGAGCGGAGAGGTCGTCGCAGAGCTGAAGTCGAAGCGGAGAGGGCGTCGCGGTGCTGAGGTCCCTTGACGATCGTTCTCAACAGCGAACGCGACTGATAACCTTTCTTTCTTATATGTAGCAAGGAGATGCTAAGCCAGAGCTAGAGTGACGGTGGGCATATGCCCTTCGTCATGCGGCGGGATCATCTTTCGGTGGCTGACCTTCCGGGGACGGGTCAACGCCGTCTATGACGGGTGACGCCGTTCGCGACCCGGGATCGTGTATTGCCTGACCGGTGACGTGTCCTCTCGCGCATGCGTGTACGCGATCTACGATAGGTATCTACGACCCTGTCTTCCACATCACCCCCCTCTGTATTCGCTGCAAGCCCATCTTAGCTAAGGATGGTTTTGTAGCGGTCATCGGGAGGATGACAATTTTAGGAAACGGGGTGTCGATTTATCGGATCGAGACACAGCAGCTGTTATATGCGTGCATCCACTCCTTATAACTGACGTGTTTAGCAAACACGGGTGTGAAACACCGGGCCAGCGAAGATGTTTACATTTTCGAGCTTGCATGCTGACAGCGTGTACTGGAGTTGTATGGGGTTTCCAAATATTATCTCAACGCACGTATTCCGTGTGGCCACACGTACTGGTGCGCCCCTCGTGGTTGCTGTTCTGGGAACCACGGGCAGCGAAGTTGTTTAGTGATTTCTCTTTTGTGGGCGGGTCCGCCTAGATATTTTCACTCGGAGTCAGCTCAGTTGATCTAGGTGCATCAACGTGTGACTTCGTTTTAGGTGGGGTGGAGTCGCGTGAAGCTCCTTTCCCCTGTGTGTTTAGTGTTCGAACAATTTTGTTTGTGGCTAGACGGTGGTATTGCTGTTTTGTCCCGTTTGGAACGGAGTGCCGGGCACGGGCGTGAATTGTCACGCTTCTTACAGCCTCTCTCCGTTGGGTACAACAATTTTCTTAACGTCTCCTTGCCCCCGGCTATTCCCACCGGAATGCCGGGTAGAGTGCCCGTCAGATCATGGTCGACACGAGTGTGTACTGCCATGCCTGCTGGTGCTACTCTCATCACCGTTGTTGACTCTTGTGCTTACAGCTGAGTCAACTGTGTTAGCCAGCTTGTTCGTTATTCGGTTACGCCGCGGAGCATCTGAGAATCTATTTTGCGCTGTCTCAGTTCGTGCTCGTCCCTGCCTACTATACGCTTCCGTTTCCCGAGAGAAGGGAGGGGGGGCGAAGAAGGCGAGGTTATCGCGAGTTGCAAACCCTTTTGGGCTCGGTATGCGGCGATCAATTCGTGACATTGGGGTATTTCGTCCGCGCGATACTCGAGGTCGGATTCAGGGCCGTAACCTCGGAGTCTTAGGCGGTACTTGTAGTTGTGGGGGCTTGGTCTGCCGGGTCCCCTTTTATGATCTACTACCCTGTCTACGAAGTAGGACTCAATTTTGGGTTGAGCCGCGTCTGGATGGTCCAACTCGGGTAGGGGAATGGGCTTCCCTAAAAACAATTCCGCCAGCTTCTCAAATTGAGGTGCGGGTGGTGTTTCCCGTTGATGGTAGGGCTTTATATGGGCTAGGTGGACTGACACTTCTCGGGTGTCGTTCGTTAGTCGTACTCTATACACCACTGGTGATAATTGTGAGCAGACGACATACGGTCCTCGCCATGGTAATAGCAGTTTTGGGTTGGGCCCATCCGAATCCTGGTACGGTCTGTACACGAGTACTTCCTGTCCAGGTTTGAACACCGGGTACGGTTTAAGTTTGCTATTTTGTTCTGCCTGCTTGTCTGCACGCTCGGTTAAGTTTCGGCGTGCGAGCTCAAAGGCGATTTGCAAATTGTCCCTTGTGTTTTGTGCGAGTTCGTCGGTGTCTGCTGTTCTTCCTACATGAGGAATACCGAGGATTATATCGACTGGGAGTCGGGGTTGTCGTCCGAACATTAAGAAGAATGGTGTCTCATGCATCGTTGCACTAAAGCTAGTGTTGTGCGCTAGCTGTACGAACGGTAAGAGAGTGGCCCAGTTGCTTTGATCGATTGCACTGTGCATTGCTAGCATGCTGTGCATCGTTGAGTGTACCCGTTCGGACACTGAATTACCCTGCGGCCGGTACGGCGTTGTGCGGGTCTTTTTGTATCCGAGTATTTGTTGCAGCTGGTATATCACCTTATTCTCGAATTCGGGCCCTTGATCACTATGCAAGGTTTCTGGTGGGCCGAAAATGCTGATTATTCTCTCGATTATGGCATTGGCTACTGTTTCGGCCGTTTTATTACGTACCGGCAGCAGTACCGCAAACCTCGTCAGGTGGTCCATCATGGAGAGGACGTATTTGCATTCGATCCCTGCGGCTGAAGTTGATACCGATTTGTACTCTACTAAGTCAACCGATATTCGTTGAAATGGCCGCTCGACAGGTAAATGGCCTGTCGGGAGCTTGGGTCTGTTGTGTGCTGTTTTTCGTCGTTGACAAGCTTGGCATTTTTCGCACCACTCTCGTACGTCGCGGCTGATGGTGGGCCACCAATATTTCTGGCGGATTTTTTCATAAGTCGGGCGAGATGCGAGGTGTCCTCCGGATAGAACGTGATCGTGGTAGGCGTGCAGAATTAATCCAACAAGGGCCTCCGGTACTACGAGTTGATCGCGGAAGGTGCTTCGTTTTCGAAGATATCCCGGAAGGTACGATTTAAACAACAGCCCGTCCTGCACTGAATAGTAAGACATGGTTGTTTTCGTTTCTTTTTCGGGTAATGGTGCGTCTGCGTGCTGTATGTAATCGATGTACCGCCCGTACTCTACTCTTTGTGCTGAGCGGAGTTTTTCTTGATCGACGGACATGAAAACATTTGTCGCGCTCACGAATACTGATTTCACACTAAATAGCTCTCTATCGCTGCGTACTGGTTCTAGGTTATCCAGTTTGTCGGCTGAGATCTGATATGGTCGGGGGACACGAGCTGTTTGTAGCTTAGGATCATCTGGTACGCTGCGGCAAATGGGCGCGAGGGACGGCACAGCTACTTCTTGCTGGTGCTCGAACGCAAACATTCGTGAAAGCGTGTCCGGTACGACGTGCAGTTTGCCTGGTTTGTGTTGGACGGTGAAGTCAAAAGACTGTAATGCTATTGCCCAGCGTGTTAACATGTTCGATGTATCTTGCATTGAGTATAGGTATCGCAGGGCCGCGTGATCTGTCACACACACAAAATGTCGTCCCCATAAATAAGGTCGCCAGTGCTGGATGGCCAAGACCACAGCATAACATTCTTTGAGCGTAGCGGAGTAGTGGCGCTGGCTGTCGTTGAAGCGTTGACTAAAGTATGCGATTATAACGAGGTCATCGTCTTTCTGCTGGGCGAGGAAGGCACCTGCACCTGCTTCTGAAGCGTCAACGTGTATCGCAAAGTCTTTAGAAAAATCGGGAAATTGAAGTACGGGCGCCTGAGTGAGTAATTGTTTCACTGTTGCGTACGCCTGATCGTGTTCTGGTCTCCAACGTTTAGCGACTTCTTTGGCGGCCTCTTTTTTCGTGAGGGCTACCAGGGGTGCTATGATACCGGCTAAGTTAGGTATAAACTTGCGTACAAAGTTAACCATTCCTAGCACTGACCGCAACTCCTTTATGGTTTTAGGCGTCGGCAAGTCAACTATAGCTTTTACGCGATCCTCACCGATCCGAATACCGTCGGCCGTCAGTATGTGTCCTAAGTATTTAACTTCTCGGGGGCCAAACTGTACTTTCGATGGTTTGAGGGTGAGGCCGGCTGCTTGCAAGGCTTTGAACATATTTTCGAGTAGCTGTAAGTGGCCTGTCCAGGTAGATGAACAACATATACAGTCGTCCATATAAACCAAGAGCCCACTTTTTGGACCAAAATGTGCAAAAGCTAGTGACATGATTCGCGAGAACAGAAACGGCGCGTTAGCTATACCGAACGGTAGGCGTTTGAAAACCCACTTTCCGTTCTGCGTGACAAAAGCAGTTTTATCTTGTTCGCTCTCTGCTACTGGTATTTGGTGGTAAGCATTTTGTACGTCACACACAGTTATATAACGTGCTCCTCCGACCGTGTCAAGGTGGCTTTCTAAGTTAGGCATAGGCCACGATTTTTTGATCAGATTCTTATTTATGGTCGACCTGTAATCTACGCAGAACCGTGGAGTGCCGTCTGATTTTGCGACAATAGTTACTGCGGAACCCCAGGGACTAGGGCGCTGTTCAATGATTCCTTCTTGTTCCATCTGGTTCACGCACTTGTCGATAGTTTCCTGTACGCGAGGGTTTGCACGGTACGGGGTTCTATTTACAGGCCGTGTTCCTGGTTCAAGAGGAAACGTTGCTTCGGCCAGGGTACATTTACCTAGCTCTTGAGGCGACAAGGAAAAAACGCTGCGATATTTCGTGCATAGAGTCAGTACTTGTTCGCATTCGGCAGGTGTAAACGTGGTTTTATCAAATGCTCGAGTAAGTGCTGCACGAAGCTCGTTACGCGTGGATTCCGTTGTCTTGCTGTCTGTTTGAATTGCACTGGTCGTTTTGTTCAGGGCTACCGATACGGGCGCAATGTGACCTAGTAAGGTATTGCGTTTCAAGTATACGTATTGGTGGGACGGGTTCGCGATCTGGACTACTGCTGTTTTATCAGCGGCCGACCAGTGACTCACTGTACGAGCAACTATCATATTTTGAAAAGCTTCAGGTACGGCGGACGATTCGATGTCTTCGAACGTGACGATGAGTGGTTCAATGAGTGCAGCAGTGGTTTCTGTGGGTGCTGTCGCTGACACTACTTGTACTGCCATCTCACTCTCGGGGGGGATGCAGCATTTGTGTCGCAACAAGACAGGCACCGACTCTACATCAGTGTTAACTGTGACCACGGAGCACTGAGCTGTCGCAGTGTTCTCGGGGCGCGCTGTAAAGTCTACTCTACGATGAGATGCTTTGATCGTCACTTGAGAGGTTTTGAATGACAATTGCTCTGTACTCCAGTCGAGGACACCTCCGAAGGCGCCCATGATGGTGTTATCGAGTAGCATAATGTCTGGTCCTAAAGAGGGCAATACGAGCGCTTCGACTGGTAGGGTAATATCTCCTAGCGTAAGTTGAAAGCGAACATATCCTAAAATTTTGAGAGGCGACCCATCAGCACTGCTGAGGTTGATCGCTCCCGGGGGCACTGCAAAAATTTGAGTGTCTTTCATCGTGGGATGTGTCTGTACAAAGTGAACAGATATGCATGGTACATCGGTCGCGGTGTCAATCGTGACATTGTGCGCCGGATAATCATTAACTCTGGCGTTTACTCGTACGCGCTTTGACGTAGAGCTGAGAGCTGTGGGATATCTGGGATACCCACTCATGGCAGACGCGTGGAAAGCATCAAAGTGCGTTTCCCGGTTAGCGTTGCATGATAATAAAACATGATGTTTAATTTTCTCATTTAATTTGCGGGACGCAGCAGAAACATACAACGCTTGTGGTACCATGGAAGGTGAAAACGTATCATTCCGACGTTGACTACTCTTCTCGACTCTGCTTGCTGCTTCTACGGCTGGTCCAACTCCACGCGGTACTGCTAGAACACTCGGAACCTGCTGCTTATTTTCTAAGTCTGTTACAGTATTCGACTGGTTGTCTGCATGTACTTGTTTCGCATGGGTACTCGCCAGAGGGGTGGAGCTCTTTGTTCGGCCACACTTATCCCTCCTCTTACTACTAGGTCTACCGGCACTTGCCACGGCTACGCTAGCTGATCGTGCTATCGTTTCTACCGCGGGTTTGGTGATCCTAGTTTGCCTACTCCCCGAACCGGTTTGAGGTAACCGGCGCGGGCCCCGTCACGGTTTTTTTGTGACTACGATGCCGTCGCGCTCGTGCATTTTGGCGAGCCTGCAGTCTGGGCGCGAGTGCGAGTTTCGGTGGCGGCACATCGGGTAGTCGCATTCGTCGCCCGACGTTACTTTCGGCTTCCTACTCCTACCCGCATCGCTACCCGGCGACCTGCCTCGCTTGTCGGTCGAGCCATAAGTCGCTGGTTCGAAGGTCACCCTTCGCTCTCGGCCTCGCGCCGCCGTCAGGTTGGACGAGATGGCTTTCTCAAGTTTTGCCATCGACGTTATTAGCTGTCGGTTGGGCCCGGGAGATGTGCCAGCGACGGCCGAAGCATATGTGGTCGGGGAGGGGGTGGGGGCCGCGCGTAAGGCGTTGGTCTCATGTTTCTTGGCGCGAGTCCGTGAGGCTTGGTATGTGAGAGAGGGGTCTTCGCGAATGAGTTCTAGACGTACGTGCGGAATTAGGCCGGCTTCGAAAGATGCCATGAGCGATGTTTGCCATGCATGTTGGTATGGCGAGACGTTGACAGGAGCGGTTCGTTTTGCTTCGGCTAGGAGGCGCGCGTATGCTTGAGTTACACGCAGTCCGTAAGAGTCGACGGATTCACTACTGCCTTGCTTTAGGGTAGAGACGGTGCGAGCGAGGAGGACGATGCGGTTCACGGGGCTAAACAGATTTGTGAAAGCATTCACCCACTCCTTCCAGTTGCGTGGTGCTCTGACGTCTACCGCTTCCGTGTTCAGTTGGGCCAGCTCTTTGTCTGTGCGCCACTCTAACGTACCACACTGGATTTGGTTCATGGTGCTAGCTGCGTGGTCGGCTACCAAGTATGCCAGGTATCTCACAGCGTGGCGATCGATAACCGAGTCCGAGGCGCCGTCAGGGACGTGCAAGCGAATGTGAGCGTGAAAGAGCGCCATGATTTCGGGCACATCTTCAGTTGGCAACCCGTGCAACTTGAGCGAAGCGGGCATATCCGATTTTTTTATCGAATATTTTGGGTCTTCGTTGTGGGTGTGGGTTGGGCTCGGGGGTGCTACAGCAGAGGTTATACGTGCTGTGCGAGGTGCTTTTACAGCAGAGGTTGTACGTGCTGTCAGGGGGTTTGTGGGCAGTGCTTCTACAGCAGAGGTGTTACGTGCTGTCAGAGGGTTTGTGGGCAGTGCTTCTACAGCAGAGGTGTTACGTGCTGTCAGAGGGTTTAGTTGAGATTGGTCAGGGTGAGAGGTACGGCTGCTGTCAGAGCTACTCGACTGCTGTTGTATAGGCGTAGCAAGAGTCGTGGAGTGTTGCACGCGTTCAAAAACAACGTCGAGGTTTTGCTGCGGCTGTGGTACTTCTCTCACCTCATCGACCTTCTCGTCGGAAGGCCCACTCACAGGCTTCCGGCTGTCCGGCAGCACCATCTCCAAGACCCACGACGGCGGCGTGGTGCCGTCGAGCATGCATTTCTTAAGAAACGCGGCGGTCTCGACGCGGACGGGGTCGTGGCTCGGGAGGGCGCTTGGCGCGGCAAGGATGTCCTCTGCTAGGCTCGAGCCCTCCTCAACGGCTGATGATACCGGTGTCGTGCTCGGCGCACCAGCCTCATCTGCAGCGTCCCGCTGCTCCTCGTCGTCTACGGCCGGTCCGCCCTGGTCGGTGGGGGCGAGGGCCGCAAAAGAGTTCCCCGCCAGTGCGGGAGTCGGTTCCTCCGGAGAGGGCGATGCCTTGCGGGCTTTCCCGCGGCTCTTTTTTGAGCGAGCTCCTGAGCGTGGCATGTTCTCTGCTTCTATTTTTTTCCGACAACAACTTTATATAGGGTTTTATATAGGTTGTTCCGACGGTGGTCACCACTATGGAACCTGGTCTCTCACGGGGTCCCGGAGTCGAAGTGGTGAGGGTGGTCCCGGAGGTCTGGTACTCGTCGCGGATGGTCGGTAGTCGGAGCGGAGAGGTCGTCGCAGAGCTGAAGTCGAAGCGGAGAGGGCGTCGCGGTGCTGAGGTCCCTTGACGATCGTTCTCAACAGCGAACGCGACTGATAACCTTTCTTTCTTATATGTAGCAAGGAGATGCTAAGCCAGAGCTAGAGTGACGGTGGGCATATGCCCTTCGTCATGCGGCGGGATCATCTTTCGGTGGCTGACCTTCCGGGGACGGGTCAACGCCGTCTATGACGGGTGACGCCGTTCGCGACCCGGGATCGTGTATTGCCTGACCGGTGACGTGTCCTCTCGCGCATGCGTGTACGCGATCTACGATAGGTATCTACGACCCTGTCTTCCACAATAATAATAATAATAATAATAATAATAATAATAATAATAATAATAATAATAATAATAATAATAATAATAATAATAATAATAATAATAATAATAATAATAATAATAATAATAATAATAATAATAATAATAATAATAATAATAATAATAATAGTAATAATAATAATAGTAATAATAATAATAATAATAATAATAATAATAATAATAATAATAATAATAATAATAATAATAATAATAATAATAATAATAATAATAATAATAATAATAATAATAATAATAATAATAATAATAATACTCACACTGTCCGTGCATTTCCGTCCAGAGTGGTATTTCTTCCCCGTAAATCCATACAGCAGTGCATGAGTTGCGAACGCGTATAACTTATGGCTCCTTCTGTGCTGTGGGTGCCTTACGCTAAGAGGGCTCGGAATCGTGGCGCTAGATACTTACCGGAGGGCTGCTTTCTTTCACGCTCACCGAAAGGCTGCGCTCGTGCAATTGTGCCGTGATGGATGGCATGGGGCAAGATTAGCCAGGAAACCGTTGCGGTCATTGGTTAGTTGGTTTACTTTAGCACACGGCTCCACGGAAAAGGACGTTCCCCGGTCCGGTAAATGCTGCTGCGCTCTACTTACCTTCAGGGCTCTGACGTGAACGGCGGGCACAGTGAATGGGGGCGCTTTCGGCGACGAGCCCGACGAAATAGAAGCACTCAACGGAGGTCTAGACTATCGGCTATTCCCGAAAACCTTCGTAGGGTTGGGGATACTGGTTACGGTTTAGGAAAACGTTGTTGAATATAACATGTGTATTTACGTATCTGGTATTCCAGAAAACGGCGGGATAACGACATAACATTCCCCGTTGTCTGTGCGTGATACTACGTACCAGTATTGGTACCGGTAGTGCGTACAAAATCGCTCGATAGCACCTACTGTAGGGAGCATGGTGGCGGGGATGGGGGATGGGGGCTATTGCACCCCCGGATCCAAGTTTCGACCAAACACGGGCACGGATCAGAGCCGATAGCTAACGGTTAATGGCAGAGAACAGCACAAACGAACGGAAGGAGGAAAAAACAAAATGACGGGAGTCTCCACATAGAGTGCGCGATGTACGAGAACGTGTTGTGATGTTTCGACTCCAGGCAGCAGGAGGAGGAGGAGGAGGAGGAGGAGGAGATAGCGGGATAGGAAACTGGCAATATGATCCCCTCTTTAATATTAGGAGAGCGTTATTAACCTGAACTGTAGGATTTCTTAGGCTGGTCGGTGTTCCTTGCCCGTTTGTGGCTACGTTTTTTTATTTGGATTTGAATAACTTTCTTTGGAATGTTATCGTACCTTGGTGTCGCTGATAGGAACGCCTCCGTTCCCCCTTTTCACTTGTGACCCCCCCCGTCGGGATTTCAAGCCGCAACCACGTCCCGAGGGGGAGCCATGTACGAGCCGTTTCTCTCGGTTCACACCGGTAGGGGTGATAATGCTTGTTTTTTTTTCGTTCTCCGCATAATTTCGGGGGCGAAATGTCCCGTGCCGTTGTAGCTGAGAACCCACTTGTTTCAAGAAGTGGGCCAATCCTCTATGGGGAAATGAAAGCCACGTCACGAAGTAGCAGTTGTTCGTAGCGTAGCATTCACGTAAAAACAGCTCTGATGCCACCACCTTAATAAAAGAAAAAGCCAGCCGGACCGGAGTGCCTTTGATGCTCGTACGAACCGTGATGCTGCACAGCACCGGGCCAAGAGGTCAGAGCAGCAGCGTACACATTGCCGCACGAGCGTGAGCGACCTCTTGGGATCGGCAGCCTCGTTGCCCCTCCCCCCGTGTGATACGTAGGGATCAAGTCGCTGGCTCTGATCTCCCATTTCGCTGCTGCTGTGCAAGTGTCCCGGCAGCCATCTTGCCATGCTGCACCTTGCAGGGACAACGAGGTCAACGACGCCGCCCGTACCTCCGTGACGGTTTGCCCCGCCTGTAGCCCACGTGCAGATTGTTGCTGTGCGTGCCGCTGGGCTTGGGTCTTGGCGAAGGCTGCGTTCAGCTCGCACCTCTGGTGTTGATCCAAAGTGTTACTGCTCGTATGATACCTGTCGTCGTACCAGGTATCTATTGTGTCCGTGATTGTAAGGGCCGTGTTATATCCATGCGGACAAAGTGGTAGAAAAAAAAATCTCGAGCATTTTTCGCGATGACAGCGTTGGAAGAAGTGCGTTCGCACCTGGAGTCTCGGCCCGATCACTAAAGCTGTGAGTCGGCACGACTTTAGTCACCAAAATAGTTACTAGTTGGACTAATAGTCGGTCGTTTTTCGGAGGTGCAAACTATCCGACTTATTGGGTTTCCATACATGTAGGAAGGATTGTTTAATGCGGAGTGCATTTTGGGGGGGGGAGGGGCCCCCTCGGCCGGGGGAGGCTGACTTGGTTCACTTCGCTTGCCTCACTTAAGTCGGCAAGTCATCAGCTGGTTTCGCCAGCCGACTTGCCGACTTAAGTTACTTAGTCGGCTACCGGTACCTACCGATTAGTGCTTAGTCGTGAAATCCTGTCAACTCACAGCTCTACCGATCGCAGACGCCCTTAATCCCCGCGATGGCACCTGGGGTGATGGCAATCGCTCGACGTGCGGGTACGCCCGTCCCTGACACCATCTGCGCGACACGGCGAAAACAACCGGTGTTGCTTGTTGTTTGCTTCAACGACTTTTGTATTTTTTCGTTTCCCTCTTGTATCTTCCTTTTTTTCTTTCGATGTTTTGGGGATGTTCTACTCAAGAGGCTGCAAGAGGGCGAAATTTGGACACGATGTCCTCGTCGGCTACTGGGTGGATCCAAGCTCGGTTTGTCCTGCTGCCTTCGCCAACCCCCAGCATAGGAAAAGGCTGGTGCTCCTCTAGCGATATCGAACTGTTTCCCCCGAGAGCGCGAGAGACGAAGTTGAGCAGGAAAAACGTTTTTTCCGTCTCATATGCAGCCGGTTTGACGTAAAAATCAACTGGAAAAATAAAAACACCCAGCCTTCCCCTCTGTACATACTGATTACACGTGTTTATTGAATCCCATGATCCAACTCGTCTCTTGTGTCGAGAAATCTTTGGTATTATGTCAGCCTTTTTCAATCTAGTCCGAAAACCAGGTAGATGGGGAAGCGGCAAATTTTTTCACTTTACTAAAATTTCCACTCCTTTTGGCTGTTTTTCTGGAACAGACGTGCAATTTTTGGGGGCAGTTTGGCGTTCAGTCACACGCCCTACCTGTATGGCGCTGGTCCGTCCGACTGGCCCTTCCCGCGTGAGATGAGGTTTGCCCTTCCTGTGTGTCGTAACGGCCAGGTTGCGATGAATGGGACTCGGCTGTCGCTGTTTGCGCCGATCCAAGGCGCGCTCGGCGTTGACCCCGACACGAACAGCAAAACTTCGTTTTTCTTCAGAAATCTCGCGGCCGGGGCGGCGTGCGGGGCGGCGGGGGCGGTAGTCGGATCTCCCCTGTATTTGATCAAGGCGAGACTTCAAAGCCAGTCAACTGCGCATAACCTCAGAACCCCCGGAGCCGGAGAGTTCAGGTGATGGTATTTGCATGGTGTCTGTTTGTATTTTGCGTTTCGTTTGCTTCTGGGGGGGACTTTGCCTGCCCCTTGATCGCAGCGTCAGCCTCGTGTCGGTTTTTCCTGAAGCTGTGTTACGGAGCACTCGGCGCATGCAGATGTGCAGGTATACCGGTGCCGGGTTTTTTTTTTACTGTTTTTTTTTGTACACCGCGACCTACCTACGGATGCCTAGTTCGGTCGGGTCACTATGGAGGGCGGCGATTTTCTTTTTTTTTAATGTTTTCAGCTGCAATCGTCATTGCAGCAGCAATAATCGCGTCGAGCTCTCTCGCGACACGGCGTGTTGCAAGAGTAGTCGTCGCTGCAGCACCAACACAGCGCCAACAATTGTCGTCCAAGTTTCTCACGACACGGTGTCATGAGAGGACCACCAACGGGCTCTGACCCGACAGTTGGAAAGCACAACCACGACCGTGGTGGTGAGACCGACAATAACCTTAGGAGCCCCGTCGAAATTTCGCGGCCAGCGATGGCAATCTTCGCCGAGAACCAAGGAAGCGAGAACCACCGTCGAGGCGCGAGCAAACCCCAATTATCGCCGCTAGTGCTCAGCAAAAGAAACGGCGGACTTCATTCCCTCCCGTTTGCTCTTCTGGTGACTCTGGATTATATTTATCACGTGAAGTTCCTTGCCAGCTTCGGCGTCTGGTGGTACTTCTGTTGCGGGCGAGGGTCTGAAAGTCTTCAGTTTATCGACTGTGTGTCGGCGGCTAGTGCCATGTTTCTTTGTTAGCAGTTGCATGCATCGTAACTCCCCCCCCCCACACTCCCACCCCTCCGCCCCCCACACACCTATACACACCCACTCACCCACCCACACACCCACACACCCACCCACACCCCAACGCGCCCCACCACCAACCCCCCACACGCTCCCACTGGCGATGATCAGGTACCGAGGGGTATGGCACGCAGTGACGGACGTTTTGCAGAAGGAAGGGGCGCAAGGCCTGACGCGAGGGATGGGCGCCTCGGTCATGAGGGTCATGGTCGGCTCGGCAACCCAGCTGTCCGTCTACTCTTCCTGCAAGACAGCGGTCCTGCGCACGGGGCTCTTCGATGACAACATTTACGCGTGAGTGTAGTGGTCGCTTCTTCGTTAGCGGGCGGGGTTTTTTTTTCCCCTTCCGAAAGGGTGCGCCCACCTGCTATGTGTACGTTGTTGGCTTTCTTTCGACCAGCTACTTGGTAGGCTGCTGCCCACTTTTGCTGTATGATAGCGAAACTTACCTATTAATAGCATGATCACGACCCCGCGATGGAGGTGACGAAATTCAAAATCGCTGTTGAAAGCGTTGATTTCGTTGACTCGCGTGAAATAGGGACCTGTTGTTCATTGTTGTATAAATAGCTCTCAATGGACGAGTCTTGTGTGTAAGTGTGTGGTTGTGCGTTGTGCCCAGCCACTTCGCCTATCAGGAGGGCGGGGGGGGGAGGGGTGGCGTGATAAGAGTTGCCGCGCAGCCCGCACCTGCGTACGTCCACGTGTACGTAATGTGTGTGTTTTTTTTTCATGTTTCCGTGTGTTTTTGAATGAACCGGGATCTTACCTCGCACGTGATTGAAAAGTGCGACAGGCCGTACTGCTGTATTATATGCTGCGTGCTTTCTTCGGGCGCCGTTTCGGCGGGGTGGATTTTCTGCTCTGAGGGCGCCGGCCAGAAAATGTCGATGTGTGAAGTGTTCGCCTCCTTGAGATCTGCAAAATATCGGCATCTCTCGCCTGCCCCGCCCCTCTCCTCCCCTCCCCTCCCCTCCCCTCCCCTCCCCTCCCCTCCCCTCCCCTCCCCTCCCCTCCCCTCCCCTCCCCTCCCCTCCCCTCCCCTCCCCTCCCCTCCCCTCCCCTCCCCTCCCCTCCCCCCTCCCCTCCCCTCCCCTCCCCTCCCCAAGCTGTCGGTGAGTCGACTATTCCATGAGCAGTACGTAAAATCCTTTTGCGACCCGGGTGTGTCGACCCAAACTGTGGTCGGGTGTGGTCTTGACAATCGCACGCGTCGGAGATCTCCATGCAGTTGTGTTCGGGTACATACCCTGCTTGCCTCCCCTGCAACCGTCAGCTTTTTGTTTCGACGCCTTCCCAAAATGGAGTTAAGAGTAATTTTGGTTTCCTGCCTGCAGCTCACTCTTCATGCGACTCGCGGAATGAGTCACGGCGCGTCGCGCTTGGTGCACGCGATGTCTGCCTGGTCGGTGAACACCCGGCGTGCTCCCTCCCGACGTTGTAGGGATGCGAGGGTCAACGGTCTTAAAATTATGGCTATACATGAGATGAGTACAACCCCTATAGGTATAGGCTTTGACGTTTTTGTGTGGAACTCGCTGGTGGCCTTAAACGTATCCGCGCCCGCCGAACATAGACGAACGTTTTGTAAGACCCCGATAGAAGTTCCAACTTACTCCACCCCACCTGCCCGCGCCCTATTAGTAGATCTGCTGAGACCACTAACCAGGCTCCCTGTCAGATGCGTGGGTCGGGGGAGGGGGTGGTGGCAGGCGCAGTAATCCGCCTTGATTGTCTGCGTACGGTGCTGTTGTTTTGAAACGCTTGACGGGGAATCTAACTGTCCCTAGTCAAGCCTTCCCCCAGCTGGGCAAACAGTAGGTTTGCTTTTGAGCGTCAACGCGACTCTCCGCAAAATGTGCGGTGAGGCAGAGGGGGCGGGGAGGTGGGGGGGGGGGTGAGGGGGGCGAGGCGTAAAAGTCCACCGTGTCCACGGCATGTTTTGTTTTGGTCACGCTTGGTGGCTTGTTGTCGTCCAGCTGATCCCCCCCCCCAACCGTGATTATCCTGCTTGGGAAAAACTCGCGTTTTTTGTCCCTTTCCGACAGGTACTTGGCGTCTAGCATGGTGACCGGGCTGGTCGTAACGACTGCCATGAATCCATTCGACGTGATCAGCACCCGGCTGTACACGCAGGGCACGGGGGTGGCCGAGCGGTACACAGGCCCGCTCGACTGCGCCGTGAAGACCGTTAGGGCCGAAGGGTTCAGAGGGGTGAGTAGACCGAAGGCGTCGAAGCGGCGCGGTGCGGCGGGCGATCGATGGGCAACACTAGTCCGCAGTTTCAAATGGAAAGTGTAATACCTTGCGCGCCGAGTTCTTCGGGGGTCGGTCCCTTTTGTTCGGATCGGACCGGGTCGGAT
Organism: Undaria pinnatifida; assembly: GCA_012845835.1. NCBI lineage: Eukaryota > Phaeophyceae > Laminariales > Alariaceae > Undaria > Undaria pinnatifida. The sequence goes on along the minus strand of JABAKD010000025.1, from coordinate 21,941,231 downwards.
CGGGTCGGGTCGGTACGGTTCAGTTCAGTTCGAGCGGCATGATGATGTGCCGTGACGTGGCGTGATAGACAAGCCTCGGGAGGTTTTCAGCATGTCGGTCTGCGATTTTGGATATCTGGTGCTTGTGCCACTCTGGCCGTTGGCGCGAAGAAGCCGGCCCGCACCTTTTGCTTCGTTTCTCTTTTTTCAAGCTGTCGAAGGTGGATATATTTTTTGCTCTGTCATCGCCTGATATTTATGCTGGAGGATATATTGTACATAATGACCGCCGTGTCGCTGGTTCTGGACACGTTCATAGGCTTCTAATGGCTAGGCCAGGCACAGCAGCAGTAGTGGCGCCGATGGATGCTTGTGCGCCCTGGAAGTGCTGCAACGGTGGATATTTGGCGGTTGTGTTGTTGGTTTCATGCCTCAATAGGTGCGGCACAATTTTGACGCCTATTACAGCGCACCTTGTGAGGGCTCCAGACCGCGGTTTCCCCTCAAAAAATGTGCAGGTCCGCCACAAACAGTTGCCGTCAACCAATTCCTTGTTGTGCTGGGAAGAACCTCGGCCTGGAACCCTCGTAAAGTTTCGTTTTCGTGCCAACTCACTCCCTGCCTGAACATCGCGGGATCGGATGACATCGAATCTGCGCGAGATCACCGCCCAATCACGCAAAATGACCAACGATGATGATGGTAGTTTTTTTCTGCCCCTAGCGTCGTGGCGGCGCCTAACGTACTGGCCGCCCCCGTCTGTGTGTTTGTGTGCTGGCTCTGAACTCTCTCTTGCTTTGTTTTGGCACGCTATTTGGCCTGTCCTGTCCGGTCGTGTCCTGCCCTGGCCTCTCGTGTCCTGACCTGCCCTGCCCTGGCCCGCCGTGCCCTGCCCTGCCCTGCCCTGCTCTGTCCTGCCCTGTCCTGTCCTGTCCTGTCCTGTCCTGTCCTGTCCTGTCCTGTCCTGTCCTGTCCTGTCCTGTCCTGTCCTATCCTGTCCTGCCCCGTCCTGTAATGGCCTGGCCTGCTATGGCCTGGCCTGGCCTGCCCTACCATGTCATGTTCCGTGTGTGATCCAAACCGGTACTTCGCTCGGTGTTAAATAGCTGTACAAGGGCTGGACTCCGCATTATTTCCGACTAGGGGTGAGTGAATCTATGCACGTTCTGCCGGTGCAGCATTACCGTAGTTGTGGAGCTGCGCTTTCGTTGAGGCGCCTCGAGGTTTCTTGTGAGATGATTAGCTGGGAGTGCACACGCTTGCGCGGAGCCTGTTGCGTTGTTTTTCCTTGGCAACTTTGTTGTTTCTGCTCAAACTTGCTGTTTTTGGACGCTTTCGCCTGCACGCCGCCGTTTTTGCATATCTACCTCCTGTTTCGTTTCTGATGCTCTTCGTTGAATGCGTTTCGCTACTCCGCGCTATCCACTGCCTCGCCACTTCGCCATTTGTGAATGTCGGTGTTTTAGCTTTCGAGAGTGGGTCATAGTTTCTGGAAGCTTAGGGTCAGGTGTTGGACCCGCTGGTGCGTCTTCTGACCACATATGTCGCCCGTCTCCGCCGCACCGTTTGTTTCCGCGTGCGCCGCGGCACACGGCCCCTCAACCAGGCAGGCAAACAGCAAGCTTGAGTCAATTCATTCGCTCACCAGCGAAAGAGAAAGGTGCAGCTCCTTGTCGCTTACCACGCCGCATGCCGACATCTCTTGCTTGTGCAATCCCTCTTGTTTATGCAGTTCCCCTCGTTTAACATGTTCTCCCTCGTGTCGTGCTCCCTTGATGCGTTGCATTTGTCGCTTCCTTGCTTGATGCCGACGGCGTCGTGCACGGACGGTGGTTCATCCGTGTCCCGTCCCGTCTCTCCATGTCTCGCGGTTCAAGCCACACACGATATACACCTTCATGATCTGGGAAGAGTTCAAGAAGCTGGCGGACCGATGGGGCTTGTGACGGCTCGTATCCCCGCCTCCCCCACACACTCTCTCTTATCAACCGCTTTCTTTAACCAACACAATTTTGTAGGTCAAGAGGAAACTCACGTGGGCGCGCATGGCCTCCATGCTTCACGGTATGTTTCCTTGTGCTGCTGTAGGTTCATGATTTTATTGATGTCTCGGAACAAAGAATCCGGCGCCTAGTCCTTACCAGTAAAAGTTCCCTATTGGGGAAGTTGTTTTCTTCGGACGCACGGGTGTGCTGGCAGACATGGGTTTGGGCCTGGATGGGGGAGGGGCGGGAGTGACGCAGGGTCACTATTGAATATGCGGGGGTGGAGTAAGATCAGGATCAGATGTGATAGATGGGCACCGCTTTGTGACGTGTCCGGGAAATGGTGGCCTAGGACCGGATCAGGTATCATGGACGGGCGCGGTTTTGTGAGGAATCCCGGATTTTTTCTAAAACAAGTTTTTTTTTCTAATTGTAGCTCTATGTATGTTGAGTGGTTCGCGGCTGGGAAGGTTGTGCGTGACAGCGGCCTCTCAGTTCCTTTCTTTGCGCTCGCCAATAGCGTTTTTAGCTAGGTTTGGGTGTCTCTTTGTGCGACTCTCTTTTTATGTTTTACGTGTGTGCCGGTGCGGTTTGAATTATTGCGCTGCTACGATCGACTATGTGGAAATACGATTATTATCTCTGCGGCTCTGCAGTTTTCTACAGAGCGTGTCTCTCTTTTGCGTCGCTAGTATCGGTTAGACTGCAAACGATGGTCTTGCTGGAGCCAAAGCTGGACATCGTACTCGTATCATATGTGTATGCCATTGTTTAAGGTTTTCCTGGGAGGTGTCCTTCGGGTCCATTTTTTTTTGTGAGGGGGGTGGTCCTGCCGTGACCGCGGACTAGTTTCTGGTAATTTATCAATGTGAAAAAACAAGCGCAGGACAACGCCGTCCGTGCCCTCTCAGTTCGTTCGCTGCGAGGCGTTGACCGCTATTTGCGGGATAGGCAACCCATCCCCGTCCTAGCGCAGTCGGCGTAAGAGTTCCAGAGGGGTTTGCACGGCGACGTTGGCGCTGTTCCTGTCCGACTGCGCGACTATTCGGCGGGTGATGCTACGATATTCGATGTAGCACTTTTCGATACAGAATCAATGTCTCACCGACGGTGGCTACTCAAGTTAAGAACCACCCAAGAGCGTTGGAGTTTTACCGGCTTTTTTTGTTGCTGTTGACCTAAGCTATGGTAGAGGTTATGTTATTTTTGGGACCTGGATTTTGCAGTGGCTCGGGGTTACTCGCGCGAGTCACCCGCCTGTTCCTCGCGACCGTAGGCTTTCGTGCTGCTGTACTTTTGCGATATCAACCCGCAATGGAACGGTTCGTTACGCTTCGCCAAAAAATTCTCCCCGAGGGGTTTTTGCCAGTGAGGTACAGAGTCGCTCGTGCGAGGGGCTCAAACCCGGTAGTGAAAAAGGGGGGGCGTATTAACATCTATTAACATCCCCCCTAGTAATACCGTAGCCCCGGTCTAACATTGCTTTCCTACCTAGGGCATAGGATTTGTCCATCGTATTGCGCAGAGAAGAGCACACACGCCTTTTTTTTTTAGAACGCCACACGCCTCTTTTTCGAGAGCCAAAACAGGGGGGGGAAGGGGGTACGAAATAAAACCAAGCAAAACAAGAGTTGGAAAAAAACGGTTATATTTTCTCGATTCATATAAATGAAATCCCAAGCACGCTCCGATTTATTTTTCATCGTGATCCTTCTAAATATGAGCGTGGCAGCTGGAAATTCGATCCGCGTGCCTCCCGAGGTTACGCGTGCATTAGAACGTACAGTAGCTACCATTCTTGATATTTTTTTTGCCCTCCGACAATATCATAAAAATGAAAATACACTCCAGCTGTGAGATCGAATATTTCGTCTGAACTCATCTTTGCAAGCTGTGTGTGATACTCGGATCGCGCGTATTACGGGTTGTGTGTCCTCATTAAGGATATAGGTCGGCGACTCCCCTTGCAACTACAGTGTAGCTATCAGGGTCAACAGGGTGATGTTAGTCAGTCTGTGCGCGGAAACTATTAAACCCATTTCTAAGGGGAACAAAATCTGACAGCTGTGGAAGAAAATGCATCCGTTTATCAAGTGAATCATGTAAGTCGAATAACCGGTGACGGGAGGGCGGAGTTTTGAAGGACGTGGGGGCCTGGTTTTGATCAAAAGGGAGCTATGTTGGGGGGGGGGCAACTCAATTTGTGCGTGGAAACTATAAATCCTCCAAGGGGATAAATCGGACGGTTTTGAATAAAAAAAATAAATGATAATAATTCACCAGTTTATCATGGGGGGGAAGGGTCGGGGCGGGGGCGGGGCGGGTGGGGCAGCTCAACCCGCGTGGAAACTATACATTCTTTTAAGGGATTAAATGTGACGTTTTTGGAAACAATGCACCAGTGTATCATGTATGTCCTGTAAGTCGTACAGCCAGTGAGTAGAGGGCGGGGCGTTCGAGAGGGTGGGGTTGGGGGGGGGTAGCGGGGTGGAGAGGTGGTGGGTAGGGGGGAGGGAAGGGCTTTAGGTGGCATAGATGTAGGAATTTGCTATATGTGTGGTGCTAGGTCTAGGCGATGGTGCGGGTGGTGGGGAAGGAGGGGGCGTTGGAGGCGGTGGGGGGGGGGCGGGTGGTGGAAAGCAGCGGCATGGATGGCTCTAGAAAGATAATGAGGTGATATCCAATGCGTGGAAGTGTTTATTACTCTGGCGGATTTCGATATTAGGTGGGGCGTTCGAGCAAGGGAGAGCGAGAAAGAAAAAAAAAAGGGGGGGGGGGGGGCGGGGGGGAGGGTTTTTAAGAGGTTAAGGTCACATATAATATTCAAATACACTCCGGCGGTGAGATCAAAGATATGTAGGGGCTTGTTATACGCGTGGTGCTAGGTCTAGGCGATCGTGCGGGTGGTGGGGAAGGAGGGGGCGTTGGCGGGGGGGGTTGGGGGGGGGGGGGGGAGGGGAGAATGAAAACTACGTCATGGATGGTTAGAAAGATAATGACGCGATATCAACTGCGTAGAGGTGTTTATTACTGTGGCCGATTTCGATTGTAAGTGGGCGTTTGAACCAACTGGGCAGAAATAATGTAAAATAAAATAAAATAAAAAAACAAAAAAAGGGGGGGGGGGGGGTAGGGATCGAGGGAGGGGGGGGGGAAGGGGTAGGGCGTTTGAACAAGAGGGATTGGGGGAGGGGGGGGGGGGGGGGGGCGGGAGGGACATTTCAATATGTGCGCGGAAACTATAGATCCTCAAAAGGGACAAATCTGACGGTTGTAGCAAGAAGACATCCCTTTATATCATCTGCCTGGTAATGCTTACTATTCCAGAAGGTTTGATGTTAGATGCAGTATGCAACCCAGTGTTTAGGTGTAGTAAACAACGTGTTGAATCTTCATAATTTGTTATTGTACATGGATCAAAGCTAGAATATTTGTAGCCATTGTTTTCTGACATCGCTAATTATAAGAAAGAGACACGTATTGCCAAATACAACAGGCGAGGTGATGAGGTCATGCAATGTCATCGCCATCATGTAGTTACCATTATTTTCTGACATCGCTAATTTTAAGAAAGAGATGTACGTATTGCCAAATACAACAGGCGAGGTGATGTGGTCAAGCAATGTCAACGCCGTTGAGCACAAGAGGGAGAAATGCGAATCGTCAGTGTTTTGAAAGGAACCCTTGGTGGTCACGCGCTCAATTACGTTACGTCGTTAGTCATACTTCGCTTGGCATAGGTTGGGAGGCGATCATGCAGACGGTATGTACGAAATACCCTACGTAATGGGTTGGTAGTGTGGTTTACCGCAATAATATAGCGTAGATACCGTTCCGATGTAAAATCGAATATCCATCCCTAAGGAAGTAGTATCTATGACCTGCCAACTACTTCCCCATTTCCTTTCCCCACATCTTCGTTTCAACTATTCGTCTATACCCTAATCCTCATCAACATTCCCACTCCAGGTCATTGGCCGCAGTCGCAGTCCTCTCGTTTCTCCCTACCTTCCCCTCTCTTCTATCATATTTGTTATTGATAACATTGTTGTTGATACTCACCCTTACAATATCCATAGGAGTCATGTATACATATATATATATATTCAAATGATAGTACATTTGCGAAGATGAGCGGCCGGTGTATGACGCAGCTTTCAAAGACGAGTAGAGACCCCAGAATTGATCGAACTCCCAGCTGACGTATTTGCAATAATTTCACCAAATAGTTCTCAAATTCAGTTCCTGGGGCGGGGTATAGGGAAACGAATGGCCGTGGCGTGCGTTATTCGTCGGGCAGCCTGTAGTATACGCTCAATTACCCCATTCCCCACTCTCCTAAAATGTGTTCCTAGTCTAGTTCCAAGTGTTTTGTCCCCATGTCTGGACCGCAGTGCTAAAAGGGTTAACCCCGTCGCAACCAAATATGTCAGAAGACGGTTAAGTCGGTCAGCTGGGAAAACCGTCCAGCGCGGTCAAGGGCTTTAAAAAGCGATCTTTCCACACCAAAACCTAGTATATTTGGCGTCATTCAAGGTAAAGGGTTGGAAAAATCAATCAGAAGGGAAACAACATCCGCATCAAGGGTAAAAAACACGATCGTCCCACACTACAATCTACCTGGTAGTATTTTGACACCAGCCAAGGTAAGAGATTGGAAAACTGAGTCAAAAGGGAAAACGTCCAACGGTCAAGAGTGAAAAAAAACGATCGTTCCACACTAAAACTTAACAGTTAAGGCGTCAGTCAAGGAAAACCATCGGAAATTGCCGTCGGTCGAGGGGTCGTCAAAGTACCGTCTTCTAACATCGTTTGGTTCGGAACTGCGACCACGCTTTCGGGGAGAAAAGGTGCTTCGAAAAAAGTGCGACTAAGGCGACGGTGGGGGGTGCACTTTTGGGGCCGTTGTTTTGCAATGTGTCTCGGGATCACTCGCGCGGAGCGACCTACCTCACTTGTTCCGTTGAGGTCTTAAGCTTTCGTTCAAGTCTTAAGCTTTCTTTCGTGTGCTGTTAATTTCGCTTCTGGCGAGATGTGAATCCGCAATTGAAATAGTTATTTCTTTGCCACGCCAAACTCTTCGCCTGAAGTGCTTTTGTCAGAAAGAGAGAGAGATAGGGAGAGAGAGAGAGACAGGTGCAGAGCCAGTCGTGCGAGGGTTGGCTCCAACCCGCGGCTGGTGAAAAAGGAGGTAACCCCTCCTTACCGTGCGTGCGTGTGTGTGTGTATTTTTTTCTCGCGGTGGAAAAGTAAAGTGTTTAGCTCAAAAAAAGAGACGCGTGCTTCGATAGAGGTAGAGTGCACGTTTTGTTGAGCGTGAAAACATTCATTTTCTGGCTGAGTGACCGGGGGTTCCTCCAATCCCAACATTGTCGGAGTTCCATTCTTTTTTTTTTTTTGTGCAATGTTTTTCCGGCGTGTACACCGTATAGCTAGGCCATCAACAAATGGGGATTTTGATTGTTCATCGGGTATGATACCTATATATTTTTTTTTTGCCGACATCGGTTTTTTGGGTGGGGTACAGGAGGAGGGGGTATACTTGTAGAGCTCCTCAAAGTAGAGAAGCACCGGAAGAAAAAAGTGGAATCTACATCTCAACCGCGGCATGCCAATGGTTGGTGTAGACGTTCTGCCTCGTGTTCCTCTGCGGTGCTGTGTGGACGGCGACGGGTTTCGGGGCCAAATACGTACCCGGGAGTGTTCTGGGCACTGTTTTCTTTCGCCCCTCTACAAGAACGTTTTGTGTATGAGTTGGTGCACGTTTTTTTGGTCAGCTTGGTAATCAGTAAACGCTGCGCGAGCGTGTGACGAGGTACATCGCCTTCCGGCTTGCACTTTTTTTTTGCACGACCCCTCTACCTACACCGCACGCACAGCCCGGGGTACTTCGTGGGGCAGCAGAATGGATGCCCCGCGTATTCAGCACTCTTAAGTTTTGACTCGTTTTATCCCTCTCGAAGCAGCACCACAAGGAATTTTACGACCGGACGATGTTTTCGGCGTTAGTCGATGCCAACACCATCTTCGTCGAGCATCGTGTACGGGTAGTACTGGCCGTTCGTGGTGTCGAAGGTGCACGTCGGGCTAGTTACCGTGAAAGGTTTCCGTGCCTGCACCCTGAAGTTGTGTAATGTCCGCTGAACCCACCAAATCTGCAATTCCGCAAAACGCAACGAAGGGGCGCGCGTGCGTAGGAGGGGTTTTTTCGGGGGGAAGGGCGGGGAGGGGGTGGGGGGGGGGTAAGAGGTTAATGAGGCATTACTAAAACATGCTTCCATTTGGGAGTCGTTCTGCGGTAGCCCCCCCCCCGAACTTTTCTTTTACAAAATTCCGGGGTTTTGAAACCAGCTCCCGGCCGTATCTCCTGGAAAACAATGCCTCTCGCCACCCCGACGCCATCGTGCGACAGACCTTTGCAAACAAGAAAATAGCTGAGGATGCTCTTATCAGGGCATCCTTCCTCGTGCCGAGCAGCCATAAAACGTTCGTTAAACAAAATCGCCGGTTTTGCGGGGGGGGGGGGGGAATCGCAGCATAAGTCGTAGGTGGCCAGTATTGTAGGCTTTGGCGCGGCCGTGATAAGAGAAGAGAGAGAGAGAAGGTGGATACGTTGTGAAGGCTGTACGTCACGTTCTGTCGCCCCGCACACCTGGCGAGACCGCATGATATACTGGCGGATCCTCGTGCACGGGATTACCACGTGTAGTCGAGGCTGAGAATGGATGGAATCAGGGAGGCTATGAATATTCACCTCAGATACACCACGATCTGGATCGTCCACGGCGCAGACCCTGTATCTTCCGTTATGAGGTGTTGTGCTCGATCTGAATCTGCAGAGTACAGATCCAACCGAAGAAACATGTGCTAGACAATACAGGCCATACGGCTCCCACTGGGCAACATTACCCAGACCGTGCAGATATTCCATGAAGGATTGAGATCATCAAGTAGAGATCGGTAGTCCGTCCGTCGTTGGACTGCTTTCAAACGCTGTTGTTTGGAAATTGTTTGTGAGGGCGTGACGACGTTCGGTGGCAGGACAACAGCTGTCGGCATTTTTTTTCTACTAGTAGGGTGTTGTGGCAGAAGTTGGCAAGCCATAGCGACGTTAACTTTTGGCACCAGGTAACCGTTCACCTCGTAGTTGTAGTCCTGCTCCACCTGCAGATGCTCCTCGTTGAAAAAGTAGCTCGTTCTGCCGTCGTTGAACGATACCCCGTACTGCGCTTCCTCCGAATTATCGGGAACCGACGTGATTTTTCCCACTCTCCCAGCGAAGGTGTACACCCTGCTCGACGCAAAAGGAACCGCGGACGTGGCTGCGACGTCAGATGAGAGCAGGGATGTCAAATCTAAAAATGACAACAACTCGGTACGTAAATGAAAAGGACTGTTGGGGTATAAATATAACGATATGAGATATGTCAGAAATGCCGTTTTTTTTCTCTCTAAAGCAGAGGGTACCTAGAATTCCTCAAACGTGATAAGTTATGAAAGCATAAAATGTGTGGTGAATTGAGTTCCTCAAAGGTGAAAAAAATCGGGGGAAAAAATCGAAATATGTGGCCTTGCTACATCCCGATTGCTTTCTCTGTCCATGCCGGCACCAAAATTAATCGTGATCGCCATAGATACCGCAAATATACTAGGATGCAAAGAACCTCGCAGCAGCAGCAGCAGCCGCGTGCTCGTCTCATCGCAGGTCCTGTACGATACGCGCTTCCCAAACACAAAACCAACACGACCCCGTGCGCTGTTGTGCGCACGTGGGAAGTAATTGGCATGCCGGCAGAACCGCATTTTCTTAACCCGAAAGGGTAATAATAACTCAACCTTAACCGTTGTGAGCAAAACCAAAACAGAACGGCAACTGTGGCTGCTAAGCAACAAGAAACGCACCATCGTGACGCTTTTGTTTCAGAAGCGATGCGAAACTTACGGAGCTCCAAGGCCTAGCAAGACGACGTTGCCGTGAAAACCGCGCGGAAACAGCGAGGTGGTGCGTGCGCGTAAAAGCTTCCTCTAGATGCCACCGTTCGGCGAACACATTTTACAGCAACACGTACCAGGCACGTACGCATGGCGCCGGATCAGGGTTTTTCCTGGGCCCTTCTAGCGGCTAAAACGTATACCAATGGTTAGCGTATCCGGGGGCAGTGTAGAGAGGTCAGGTTCGGGTGAGAGATCAAGCCGTCCTGGGATTAGGATTTACCAAGCGGGAACACGGCGGTTGGATGCAGAGTTTCGGTGGTAGATATAGAGCAGTATCTAATACATCGAAGTATATGTATAACCTTTTCGTGCATAGGTTTTTCCTATTATGTGGGCTCCCTTTGGTTTTCTTCGCCATTTTCTGGGGGTGTTTATGGTTTTCTTTTTGCTTCAAGCCCACCCCTAGGGATGCTATGGCTACGTTTTGTTTTAGCTCATCCCACATATAATATTTTCGCACTTTTTCCTTTCTCCTTTTGCCTTTCCAGACGTAGCTCAGATCCAGGGTCGCTATGTATAGGCAAGCTCTTGTCTCCCCTCTCCCCAGTACGGTACGTGTCTTCTTTTCTTATCACGAGGAGGCTTCAGCCCTGTTCTTCCCTCCTCGTCGACTCGCATCGAATTGTGAATGACCGTCGCTGAAGCTCATTCATTCTGCACGATGTCGTATGGCAAACAGTGTACCAGGTATTCATCTGGAAGTACAATATCCCCCCCCCCCCCGCACTGCGCGAAGAGGTACTGTTTATTGAGAAGTTTGGCGAGTACAAGGCAGAAGTGAAAGAATAAAAAGAATAAAGGGAAAGGTTAGCGCTAAGAAATAAAGTGAAATAGAAGAAGCACTTGGAGATATACGGGGGGTTGAGTCTAAGGAAGATATTGGAATGAAAACGTATCTGCACGGCCCAATGGAGTACGCGGAAAGCTGAAAGTGCGATTTCGTGTAGAGGACCTGGACCTACCAGAAAGAAGAGAGACAGATACCAGAAGTGGGGAGGAGGAGGGCGTGGCTACAAATATGTGCCCGTGTGGCGCAGCAATATAGAGAATGACTCACATGGTAGAAGAATGTGAAATACACAAAGAGGAACAGGATGTGTTAGAGGAGATGAGGAAATTAGACGTATGTGACACGGAAGAGTTTGGTAGACTAGAGAGTAGCGAGAAAACGATCGCTATCCTAGGAGACAGATGGTGGCCGCAGGCGGCGAAGCAGGACGGGGAGAGGAAAAGCAAACACTTTCTATCTAGCATATGGAAGAAGCGTAATGAGCGCCCAAATATTGGAGGTGTCTCTTGTAGGAGTAGGAACGGTGCTCCGTCTCGAAAGGGATGCGTGGTCAATGGTCAAATGACAAAGGCAAGCAACAAATCAGAACCCCCTCCCCCCCCCCGCACTGCGCTCGCTGAGGTGGCCAAACCAGAAAACAAAGTAGATCATTGGCGCTGTCATCCATAAGCGACAAAGTAGGCACAAGTTGCCGAAGTCCGTCTTACGAGCGGTTTATAGAAGGATGCAGTTCACCCTTCATTGCGACTCGCGGAACACCTCACGGTGCTTCGCGCTTGGTGCAAGCAATGTCTGCCTGGTTGGTGAAAACCCGACGTGCTCCTTCCCGGCATAGTAGGGATGCGAGGGTCTATGGTCATACAACTACGGGCATTCACAAATTGAGTACACCCCGCCGCACTGCGCTTGGTGCAAGCAACGTCTGCCTGGTTGGTGCAAACCCGACGTGGCATAGATAGTAGGGATGCCAGGGTCTACGATCATACGACTACGGTCATGCGCAAATTGAGTACACCCCGCCGCACTGCGCTTGGTGCAAGCAATGTCTGTCTGGTTGGTGCAAACCCAACGTGCTCCGTCCCGGCATAGTAGGGATGCGAGGGTCTATGCTCATGCACGACTACGGACCATGCACAAACTGAGTACACCCCCCCCCAACACACACAGAAGGAGTACGGATTGTGTATTTAGAGCGTGACCTGCTCGCACCTGTCGTCGCCTCCGCAATATCGTCCGGATGCGAGCGTGCAGTGGGGCAAGTACTCGCAGGTGGCGTCGTAGCTGCCGTCGAGGTCGCCGCTCGTGTAGGCCGCGGTGGCGTTGTCCCACCCGGCTACCGCCGCTTCTCGAGTGTAAAACCTTTCGTTGTGTTCATTCATGAAGTCGGCCCACCGAAAAACGGCAAGAAAACAAAAAAAACGTGGTTCATTCGTTTGGTGGGCATAGAAACTGTAAAAAATCCTGCGTTGAATCGGGTCACAGGGTGATTCGACCCGACTCGTGAATACTTGGAAAACTCTTGACCCGACCTAATCCGGCCCGGTGACAGTTCGAACACCTCCTGACCCGACCCGACCCGACCCGACCTGACCCGACCCGACCCGACCCGACCCGACCCGACCCGACCCGACCCGACCCGACCCGACCCGACCCGACCCGACCCGACCCGACCCGACCCGACCCGACCCGACCCGACCCGACCCGACCCGACCCGACCCGACCCGACCCGACCCGACCCGACCCGACCCGACCCGACCCAACCCGACCCGACCCGACCCGACCCGACCCGACCCGACCCGACCCGACCCGACCCGACCCGACCCGACCCGACCCGACCCGACCCGACCCGACCCGACCCGACCCGACCCGACCCGACCCGACCCGACCCGACCCGACCCGACCCGATCCGACCCGATCCGACCCGATCCGACCCGACCCGACCCGACGCGACTCTACCCGACTTGACTCGACTCGACCCGACCCGACCCGCGAGATGTTTTCAAACCCTTCCGCGGGGACCGTGTCATGACCGGTGAAAAAGGCCTGATAAACACGACGGTACTCGACAATGCCTCGGTTGAGGAGCTCCCCGTCAGTCGGAAGTGTTTCGCGCAAAAAGTAAAAGGTTGCGCCAACAACCTGGTTACCCCCATCGTACATAGCTTGTGCCGCGCACTCACCGCTTCCAAGTCGAGGAGTACTCCGACACCACCATAAGGTCTTCGTCTTCCTCCAAGGTCGGGCAGAACGGGTAGGTGCCTAGCTCTTCTTCGAAGGCTACCTTTTCGGCGACGGTCGTTAATGCCGCGGCGTAGGGCCCTTCTCGGGAGTTGTACACGGGGCAGAACAGAGAGCCTGGTGAACCAGAACAGCCGGGGATCAAGGAGGAGAGGGTTCGTCGTTTTCGTCTTCGGTTGCGGGCAGAGGAAGGGATGAGGGGTTGGTTGGACTGCGGCCCTGTGTCCGTGTGCAATGTTACCGCTTGGAGGTGTTGCTACTTTCATGGTGTCACCCACCGGTCCACGTAGTCGCGCGATTTTGTAGGCCAGTGAGTGTCAACACATAATCAACAGAAGGCATCTACTTCATCGGCGTTACTCGCCGTTTTGCGGCTCCGAAGAGTGAAGCTCATAAGACGCCCGGTTCTTGTGGAGGGTGCTGGTTGGAAGGAAGCGCAAAAAGAGGCACAAGCAAAAACAATACACAGACAACTCCAGTCGCTTTGGTAGCAGCACAGCATGGTCCCTGAGTGATCTCATGGGCTTTATAGTTGCAAGGATCGGCACGGCTCCTACTGCACGTCGGCGCAATGGCTTCCACAATAAAAGAAGTAGACATTGGCAGGCAGCAACAGACACGCGATCAAGACGGCCATGTGTGGTAGACGGGGTAGCTCGCGCAGCGCTAAGCATCAACAGCGGTAATAGCGTCGATAAGGAAGAACCTGATTTGGCGCAGAGCTAAGTTAACGGTGGCAGTGACATCGCTAGAACGCAGGCACTTTGGCTCGCAGAAACATCGCTACGGTAGCAATATCACTGACGCGAACTTGGCCACCGAAACAAAAAAAAAAAAACGAGCGCCTGTTCTCACCCAGTTCATCTTTTTGGGAGAAGGCTCTTGGGCAGCAGCAAACCGGCGCGTCCTCCGAGATGAGCACCATCGTACCCACCAGCAAAGACGCGTGCTCGAAAGCGCACAGGACTCGGGAGGAGTCGTTCATCCAGTTCGTGGGCATGGTGGTGGTCGTGTAGCCCTATTTTATTTTGGCGGTTTAATGTGTTGCAAAATAAAAACAAAAGCACGTAGAAGAGGGGTATTCATTGGTGACTGTTTACGTAGAAACTGGACAACTACTGGGCCTGGTGCGCGGGTCATGGCGCTGGTACCCGTGGAGACGAAAGACCGAGACGATCCTTTGTGCTGAGGAGCGCATTGGACGGGACGAGGGGACCAAGGCCGGGTGAACCTCATGACGAGCTTTCCTTGAACACCCGACATCGAGTGGAAAGCATCAAACGCATCGAACGCAAGTACTTTCGTTCATGAGGCTGTCTCGGTGGATGCTCGGTGTCGCTGAACCCCTCGAGTTTTCTTATTGAGCCACGCCAAAAAAGTGGCGAAAAGACATCTTTTCATACGCGACATTTTTTTCTTGTGTTGCTGCGTGTGTGCTCCATTCCCAAAAACGCGCATTCATAGCGATACAAAACTGGAATCTTCAGCAAGTGTATGCTTCAGTTGAAGGGGCGTTGGCTTTTGGCAGATGACATGATACTACTCGTATTATTACAGTAGGCGCCTTTGCGTGCGTGCAACGTATATGCCAACGTTTATACCGCACACTACCAAGCGGCTCAAGCTAGGGCAGGGACGCAGCGATAATTGTATGTGGCTCCTGGCTTGTCGGCAGGCTTTACGAGATCTGTATTATCACCTATGCCAGGCAATCGCGGAATATTTTGATGTGTAAGCTTGACTGTGCTCGACCAAATTTCCAACAACAACAACAACAACAGCAACAACAACAACAATAACAACAACATCAACAACAACAACAACCACAACAACATCAACAACAACAACAACAACAACAACAACAACAACAACAACAACAACAACAACAGCAGCAACAACAACAGCAACAAAAACATCGGGGGGGGGGGGAGGCGGGGGGGGGGGGGGGGTCCGGACAAAGTTCTACGGGTAGAGGTCGGGTTAGGGTTAGGGTTAGGGCCAGGGTCTAAGTTAAGGGTTTCGGGCAGCTGTTTTTTTTTTTTTTTTTATTTCTCATAAAGCTGGAAGCACACGTGGGCCAGCCAAGACCAACTTTCCCCCCGATTTCCATACTTTTGTCCCACATAGTAATCAAGAATTGCGGCAAAGATCAAGGCTACGGTAGGGGGATTGCGGCAAAGATCAGGGCTAAGGTAGGGGGATTACGGCAAAGATCAAGGCTAAGGTGAGGGGATTGGATTTGCGGCAAAGATCAAGGCTAAGGTAGGGGGATACTGCTGTACCCTCAACGTTCACTCTCGGGTGTATCTAAGGCCATCACCATACTGTCATACTCGCACGAGTGGCTCCGTACCTCGCTGACGAAAACACTCTGGGGAGTTAAGCTGGGTGCAACATGTTTCAACACTATTGCATCGCGGATTCACATCCCGAAAACCAAGTAGCACCAAACAAAGCTCAAGGCCGCAAAAGGCAACAGAGGGGTTGTCACTCGCGTGATTGACCTCCCTGTACCTTTTTGGGGGGTCTAAAAAAAAAAGCTTTTGGTGTTTTATTGTTTTGTTTTAATTTTTTCGCGATGCGAATCCGCGATGGAAACATAAAGCTGCGCTACATGCACACCCCCCCCCCCAAAAAAAAAAGAAAAAAGAAAGCTCGCCCAAAAGTCTTCGTACTGCTGTAGTCCGTGGGTCGCAGAGTCACTCGTGCGAGCGGTAAAAATTCGGTGGTGAAAGGGGGGGGATAACCCCCCCCCCCTGATCAATTCAGCGGTAGGGGGAGGCACCCCATGTTTCGCTACCGGGTCCTAGGCAGTCGCGCGAGTGGCTCTGTACCTCAATGAAAAATCGTCGTTCGACGATTTTTTTTTGGCGCAGCGTCGCAAACCGTCCCATTGGGAGATTCGTATCTGGATTTTTGCATCAGCACGAGAACGCCTATTAGACCGCAAGGAACGGGGGGGGGGGGGGGGGGGGCATTCGCGCGAGTGACCCCGAGCTACTGCAAAAGTGAAGTAAACCCCTACCTCGTACGCTTGGTCTCGATAGGTATACGACGACAGGTATTCACGACACTTTTTAGAGCGCAAGCCCCCTTGCCAATGACAGCTGGCCATATATATATACATACTTCGAGAAGTATACATATGTGTGTGTGAGGGGATGGTGAAAATTACTTAGTTCACACTAGTCTAAGACAATGATACATTTCTAGGGCTGCTTACGGATCAAAAGGCTCCGAAACAGTTGCGGGTCGAGTCGAGGCGGGTCCGGGCAGGATGATGTTCGAAAACTCACGGGTCGTGTCGGGTCGGGTCGAGTCGGGAGGTTTTCAAAATACCACGGGTTGGGCCAGGTCATGCTGACACGATCCGACCCGCGAGCTGTAATCCAAGACCCGTCAAACAAAAAAAAAAAGCCCCCGGTAAAGTTCCCATGTTCGAGGGAGACGGCATACATAGCTTAAAACACGAAAGGGGCATTCTAACTAAGATTGCGTTTAATCCAATCCCAACCCCTATTTTTGTTTTTCCTACACTAACTCCAAGTGTTTTGTACCCATGTCGGGACCGCAGGGCTAAAAGGGTTACGCTCCTCGGCCGAGGAGAACGCTCGGCCAGAAGCAGTTGTGGCCAAAACGTGGTATAGTGTCTACCCCGATTTAAGAGCGCTTAGGAGTAACAAGAACATTCGGGATTTTGAGAACGGTCAAAAGTCGGCGTGTCCAGCCTATATATTTCCCACTACAGATAGATATCAATGTGTAGTTGAGAGCGCTTGTTTGGGTTTGTTGCGGGGCTCTCTAAACCCGGGGCACCTATTGCACCGCACCCCTATCGTAGGACGTTTCGAATCAAATGCAAACACAAACACAAACACAACCACAAACACAAACACAATCACAAACACAAAAAAGATCCGTTGCACCGCACCCACCCCGGCTTTTGCCCGATCATACCGCGCTACCGCACCGCACCGCACCGCACCGCACCGTACCGCACCGCACCGCACCGCACTGCACCGCACCGCACCGCACTGCACCGCACATAACCGTACATAACCGTACATCACCGCACATCACCGCACATCACCGCACATCACCGCACATCACCGCACCGCGCCACACCGCACCGTAACGTTCTTAGTGAGAAGGCGAACCTCCGACAGCACATCCTCCGTGTCAACGTAGAAGTTGGCGTACCCCATGTGCAACTCGAGAAACGTCCCGCAATGGTCATCCTCGGCGTAGTCGCCGCCACAAACGACGCTGATGGCTGTCTGCGAGTAGCCCACGGCTATGCAGTGTTCAGAGGTCTCCCCGGTGAGTGTTTGGCACGAGCCCGCGCCGTTGATCTGAAGCGGGGTCGAAACAATAGTCGGCGAGCGATGAGTTGCCGAGTTTTGGCGCAACATAATGATGAAAAAACGTCGACATAATTCGTGTGTGTGGGGGGCTTTTCTGCCTCAACATGTCATGGACGACGTGGCGTAATCTGTGGAGGTAGGGGCGGAGGGGGGCGTTACTGCGGCCGGACCGGCGCAAGGTGTATTGTAGGTCGACTGTACAGCAATGGTACCGGCCCTCACAACAGGCAAGCGCTGCACTTGGAGCGCTGCAGTTGGAAAGCGCGTGTAATACAGACAGCTTGAAAACGTGTGGGTTTCAGGTTCTCAGGTGCGCCCCTGAGGCTTGCGCACTGTGGATGGCGGTCGGCGAAGACCAACAAGACGACAATACCTTTTCCGCGTTAACTCGGCACACACGGCCAGCGCACGCGACTGTGCAAAGCCTTTGTCATACGTACTGGAACGAGCGGCTCATACCACCGTGTGGGAGGGGGAAAGCCCTGCCGACAGTTTTTTTGCAAAGCGCCCCCCCCCCCTCCCCTCCCCCCTCCCTTGATAGCTAGCGTCTTCACGCCGGTACAAAAAAAGTAGGTTTTTCGCTTCGCAGCATCCTGCGTGTCGTACCAGTACTTCACACGAGCACCACGCCCTCCTGTTCCTGGTTAAAGGAATTGCTCACATGGCCCACTTTCGCGCAACAGCCCTAACGTCATACACGCACGTCGGTCGGGACGGCAACCCCTTCGAGAAAAGCCTTGGACAGTATTTGATTAAAAGGAAGCATTCTGAACCCGTCATCTGCGAGTTCGACAAAGGTATGGTCCATGCGATATCGGAAGCAACTGTTACGGATACATAGCCAGTTTCGCTGACGTGCTGCGCTCGCTGGCGCACCTACTTGATCTGAAGGTCCTTCCTTGCGTGAAGAAATCTAGACTTTCCTCCAAACAGCAGTGGCTTTGATCGAGACAAGATGCACGTGCCATCCGACGAACAAAGCCCCCATGGCCTAGCCCAAGCATGTACCAAGTATCAAAAAATGATGCGCGAAACACTATGACGGCATTCTAACGATATTGGGCCTCTTGCTCACACCACGCGTCTGCTCAACTTTGCCAACGGCACCCCCAACCAACCATACCGTACCGTGATGTAGACCCCTACTCATTGAACCCGACCGCCGTGGTTGCCACCGCCACGGTTGTATGAGCCATCCCACGATAGGGGGGTGCAGAAGCTTCTAAGAATTTTCTTGAGATCCTACCATGAGGAGAGAGCTCAACGTCAACATCGACACCATCACCCGAATCACGACTCCGAAGGCATTCGTTTGCGCAGCCCGGCCAACTTCTTCACAGCGCTGGTCATAAAGCACAAAACAAAAATATTCGTAAAATCGTCCTACCAACCGATAGCGCCGCGCTTGAGGTACGCAACCGCTCAGATCGCTTAGATCGCTCAGATCGCTCAGATCGCTCAGATCGCACAGAAAGCGAATGCCCCCGAAAACTGGGATCACTCGTACATATCAACCTGAAAAAACAAAACACGTCGTGCAAAGCACAGCGCACCGTTTGGTTGTTGTCCACGCACCGCGCAACGTTGCTGCACCGCTGCAGCTTCTGTCTGAACCCCACGCAGGACAGCCCCTCCGGCACGCCAGCGGCCGTGCAGTTGTCGTCGATCACGATCTCGTCGTCGGCAAAGCGGCTGTTGGCGGTGGCAACCGCTACGCCTTCCTTGTCGACGATGGCGGTGTGGGACAGCACCTCGGTCTCGTCGGCGAAAAGGTATTTGTCCACTGCCCGGAAAGACGAGCCGTCGGGTTCGATGAGCATGGGGTACTCCGGGGACCCGTAGAAGCGGTGGCAGCAGTCGTACGAGTTTCCCTGCGTTTTTTGGGTTTTGTTTTTTATGGGTTTGCGTTGATTAGATTGTTTTGCGGGATCGTTTTTTGAGCGTTGTTGTTGCTTTTTTTTCGTGGTTTTTGTTGGCGCTAATGGATGCTACTGCAAGTATTCTTTATGTTTCAGCTGCATTTGTTTGCGTTCGATTCGTTGCGGCCGCCGCTTTAACTGCGCGCGTGGCGGGAGCAGGGGTCTGCTTTATGCGCGAGTCAAGGAACGGACATGGCAATAAAAAACATAAAATATCTGCATGAGTGACTACAGTAGCAGCCATTACCAGCCCGTACAGCTTGCACTGGTGTGCTTAGCAAAACCCAACACCACGTAGGTTTCGTGCGATAAGAAGTGAAACTATTACCGGCAGTAGGCTCT
Organism: Undaria pinnatifida; assembly: GCA_012845835.1. NCBI lineage: Eukaryota > Phaeophyceae > Laminariales > Alariaceae > Undaria > Undaria pinnatifida. The sequence continues at coordinate 21,921,619 of JABAKD010000025.1, read as the reverse complement.
TCGGCTAAACCCAGTGAACACAAACAACGGCGAGGCACACATAACGCGGTCGCGACAATTCGGTGACATTTTTGTTTTGTTCCGTCTGCATGGCGGCTACAGGTGCACATTTTTTTAAGCGCGGACTATTGGTTAACGCCCTTCTTTTCAAGCATTGGTGTGCGCAAGCCGGTGCCATTTGCTTGATCCTCTACTTCATTTTCCAGAACGTAGAACTACGACTACCCTTCCTGTATTTCTGATCCCCCACACAAGCCATAGGCTCCGTGGAAATACAAGGCAGCCACACAACGTGCCTCGAATTATTGTCGCTCGCGCAAGGAGCAGCCGCGCTAACAACCGCTACCCACACGAGGAATCCCCTGCCTTGAGGGCACAGGGTACCGATGATAGTCGTTTCGCAACACCCGAACATATTGAGGACTAGATTTTTTGCTGGAAACCTTTGTCGTTGGACCCGTGCTGCCCCAGTTCTACCTAGCGAACTAAACACAGTAGAGGATCTTGCTCGTAGCGACAGTAAAATAAGATTCCCTATCTACGCAGGGAGCTAATATTGGAGGCTCTCCGGCGCGGACACTTCGGCGCATATTCGTATCGAGACCAGCTACCCACGAGCACACTTGTCCCTCTGTTACGGCGAAAACAAACCTACGCTTCCCCGCATAAACGGGATCGACTCGCCGCAAACGCAGCTTCACCGCGCCATGCAATGTCACGCACCCCCTCCCCTCGTTCCCCCTCACTCTCCCCGCCCCCCCGCCCCCACCCCCCTGGTCCTCCTCCCCCTCTCCCCCGGTCCTCGTCCCCTCTACCCCCCCTCGCCCGCCCCCCCTTCTGCCTCCTATTCTTCCTCTCTCCCCCCCCCCAAGACTGGAGGCACGGTATACAGCCGTAGAGCGGTTCAGAACTGACGCGACGGTGGAACGCACCCGTCAATGGTGCTCTGTGAAGGCTCAACAGCACGGACACCAACACAGCAAACAGCGGCATAGGCCAGAAAAGACGCGCATGCACCGAAATAGACACTGCCCGGCTACAGTTTTATATATATATAGGTGGCCTAGCTACGAAATAAATGGCTGACAGTCCACATCCACTCCTCGTGACCTCTACAGATAAAAAGGCTGCGTTATTCCAGCGTTGCAGCCCCATTTTCGAGTAGTAGATGCGTGCGGATAGTGAATCGTCCTAGCTATTTTCACGCGCTCTGGTTGGCCAAGGGGTATGTTAACAGCGGCTTAACCTACTAAGGATCTTTCCAAGCCACCGCATCCCGGCCCGGCGGAGTTAGCCTAGAGTTTTTTTCTTTAGTTCGGGCAAAGATTCGGATCGGGTGGTCGAATTTTAGGCGATACGACCAAAAACCCCAGTAAAAAATATTCACTACCAAGGTTCATCTAGGCCTCCCATTTGTCCGCCGAGTTCAGGTCAGTCGCGCGCGTGGCTCAGCACACTCTCACCAAGAAAACGAACTTAATTTACGTTTTTTGCTCCGGAATTATTTTGCGTTTTGTCCTTAACCACGTCTTGCTGGCGCGGCGTAAAACAAAACAGCTCCATGGTGTTAACAGTGCACAACGCTGAGCCAAAGACATACGTACAGGAAAACCACTCGCGCGAGTGGCTCTGAGTCTATGCCAAAAACGGAGCTCGATTGACGATCTGGCCGCGCGGACGTTCGGGGTGGGGTAGGCCCTTCGCGTTTTCGAGCCAGGAAGCACTTCCTGGTGGGATCAAGGTACGGGCGCAGGCCCAACCCTAACCCCAACCCTAACCCTAACCCTAACCCCAACCTGGACCCAAAACGGGCCAGGCACGGGCGAGAAACGTGGGTGCGCCGCTTTTTCGATTCGGTTGTGTAGTTTTTCCGATTTGCGGACCATCGTATGGCCCTCGGCCGATGAGAGAGCGCAAAACTACCCTCTCCAAGATTCGCGCGGCCACATTGTTAGGTCTGCTGGCGTGAAGAATGCCCCCCCATTAAAAAGTAAAATGACCCCTTGTCCCAGGACAGCCACCTTCAGCTCCGAGAACAAATCTTCGCAGTTGGGGTTTGGGCAAGGGGGAAGCATACCAGGTACGTATTTATCATTGAAGTATATCCCAACTGGTCCATTGCACCATGGAAAAGTAGTGTCTATACTTGAACCAGATTGTATCTCCCCGCTTTACCCATACCCCGCCCCCCCCCCCCCCCCCGCGTCCTCCTGCACGGAGCTAAGTAACGATGTATCACCTTGCACGGTTCGACGATGATGCCAATGGTGTAGTCGGACGAATCGGGAAACTCGTAGACGTACGTGTCCGTGTCTTCGTACTGTTGGGGGTTTGTTTCCCGCGGTGGGTCGAGGGGCGGGCGCCGTTGGGGGGGGGTGGGGGGGGGGGGCAAGAGTTTATCGTTAAGAACGCGATATGCATGCGGGACTGCGGTGTACAGTAAAAGCACAGGCAATGCCAAGGGTAAGGGTCAAGGGCCTGCTTTCGCTGGTGCTGGTTCTTTCCTCGCGCTGCTGTTGCTGCTGTGTACACTGTGCGCGCCGAATGTCACGAGTTTTTGTTACATTCTTGAGTTGCAGTTTTCCTCGTGTATTTTAACGGTTTCCTGTCCAGCTCCTCCTGGGGGGGGGGGGGGGGGGGGGCGTGCGCACTCTGCAGAGTGTGCATAGCGTATAGCAGAATTTATTCGAATGGATGGAAATGTAATACCCGCTGCGTTCGTAAGGCCGCGGGGGGACCCCCATCCCCGGGTTTCCGTTCACCCTAACCTCTGGATCTTTTTGAGGTGCAGTCAATTACGCCGCATTTATAACACGCTGCATTCCAACCTTCAACTACTGGGAGCCTCAGCAGACAGCGATTGTGACCGGATAGGGTCGCATCCACAGCAGCTCGTGATTCTATTCAGATTGGCCGTCGGCACTGTTTCAACAGAGGTCTACGCTTCAACTTTTGGGGCGCTGCAGTGGTTGAAAATCATCGAAGTTCAGGAGACACAAAATGAGACTCTAGCACACTCCCCAACTGAATGTTTGCGCTTCGCTTGAGGGCAGCTACATATCATCACTCTTCATTCGTCACTCATCAAACTCATCACAAGTAAGTACAGTCCACGAAATTGAGCCACGCTCACGATGAGGTGCTTGAGGGCGTCGGGTGCAGCGGGCAGCAGTCATAGGCCACCAGAAAGGAAACCCGAGGTGATTTCGTGAAGTCAAAGTTTCCAGCCAGCATCACTAAAACAAGTCGAGAATTTGATCAAGAATCCACCATTAAGTACCACCATGGCTGCAGCACGTACGCAAAAACGGCTTTCGCCAATCGTTTGAGGGGGGTTTCGCGGGTCTTATGAAAACACCATCCGTTCGTACCCGAAAAAGAATGCGGACAGGAAAATTCGTCGCCGTTTTTGTAGCCAAGTACTGGGCTAGAAAACGGGCCAAAAAAGGCGGAAAAAACTCTGAATTCTTAAAAAATGACATTTGATCAGCTTTTGTTTTCCGAGAAAAGTGGGTCTTGCCGGAAACAAACTTGGCTCCATAATACTTCCAAGCCATTTGTATTTTTTTGGCGAAGCGCCTACTTGCGCCTACTTGATACAACAAGCCTTAGGGACCCCCCGCGGCCATAACGTAAGCACAGCCAAACGCTACTTGCGTTTCCGTCCGAGTGTCGTATATACCTGGAAGCAACTGTTCCACACCTCGGACAGATAACCGATCTCTACTTGAGGATGTAGATATTTCAGGGAAAATCTGCACGGCCTAGCTCATTGTTCCAGTGGGAACCATACGACCTGCTTGATATGTCCAGAGCACATGTTTCCTGGGCTGGAAACTTTGCAGATACAGATCCAACACTACATATCATAACGGCAGACACGGAACATGTGCTGTAGATGGTCTAGATCATTATCTGTATATCTATATGATCTAGATCATGATCTGTATGATCGATAGCTCATTTTTCCAGTGGGAACCATACGACCTGCATGATATGTCCAGAGCACATGTTTCCTGGGCTGGATCTGTACTCTGCAGATACAGATCCAACACGAGATATAATAACGGCAGATACGGGATATGTGCTGTAGATCGTCTAGATCATTATCTGTATGATCTATATAATATAGATCATGATCTGTATGATCTAGATGATCGAGATCATGATCTGTATGATCTATATGATCTAGATAATGATCTTTGTGATCTATGTGATCTAGATCATGATCTGTCCGAGGTGTGAACTGTTTCCATTGAGATAATAGTAACCGCCGCCCCTGCAGTTCACAAGATTCGGGAAGAATTGTATTAATAGTGTTGCACGCCTGGGACAAAGGGGGGCTTCCGACACCGAGTTCCGGTGAATTAATACGAGGGGAGATGTTGGGATGTTCCGGGACGCTCGTCAGCCGTTGAGCTGCACGGGAAGTCATACAAATCAAACGAGCACGAAAAAAAAGTTGGAAAACGAGAATGCTGAACCCTACCGTATGCGCGAAAATATCGAAGGCAACGTACCGGGGAAGCGGGGGGGAAGGAAAGCACGCACCTACCCACCTGTGACCACGGCTTGCTTGTCCAGAACGTCGCTGAAAGTAAAAACCTCTTGCGAATTGAGCTGGAAAGAAATTCACGATAAACTACAGACCGATGTAGTCTATTACGCAGCTTGAAAGATGAGTATATCGACCCTTAAATTTGTCGAACTCACAGATGACGTTGTTTTAGAATAATTATCATGAAATGATTGGGCGACGAATACATAGTTAGATGTGGCATATTCGGTCGTGTGATACTAGAGTAGGGGGCCTCAAGATAGTGCCTCGGATGTGCCAGCCCAACATGCCGGCACTATTGGGCATAGGGTTACTCTGTACAGTAGGTACCCCGCGAAAGAAGAGACCCAAGATATAAAGCCTTCGGTCAAATCGGCATGTCCCGCTACATAAAAAGCCGTATATTTCCCACCATGGATTAGAGCAATGTGCAGTTAAGAGCGCCTGTTTCGACTTGTCACGGGGTGCTCTTAAATCGAGGTACCTACTTTATACACTACGTAGAATGCTAGTCGTGCCAAATCGATTCGGACCGGTACTATGGAGAGCTGTGGCACTATTCGGCCGTCGTTTTTGGGACCCCCCCCCAACCAGCTGTAACCTAGAGTATTGCGCACCTGTCGTTCGGGATAAAACACGTCTTCAACGTATTCTCCTCCTTTCAGTGATGCGGTTAACTCTGCCTCGGCTATATCCAGGTGGTCCTCGTACAAGGCAGTGCCCGTCTTGTACTGGGCATCGGCTTTCCCGAACAAACGCGCCACGACGATAGCGCCTATCGCTACAGCCACACCAATCCGCCGCCGCCTGCAACAAGGAATTATTATGTCAGATTGCTGACATCTTGACCTTCGTCTCCGTCGTGTTGGTATTCTTTGACAATCTCCCCAGCAGATTGTCATACGCCCCACGGTCGGAGATTTCTCCCCTCGCTCGCCGCGGATTTTTTTGCTTCTTCGACTTGCGATCCTGCGTTCGCTAGAGTTGCAACTTCGTGTGCGCTGGATCCTGTCACGGTTGCTACCATTGGTGCTGGCATCGCCCGGGCGGTGTCTATAGCTCCCTGATGACACGCAACTAAACATGGGCGCAACAACACCATCTACAACGACGGCAGCTGGATCCTCGCGGTGGCACCTTCTCCTACGAGGTTTGGCAGAACTTGTGGCGTCCGAAGCTGCACACAGTCTCGAACAAGACACCACTTCGCGGCGGCAACGGCACCGGCAGCAGCTGCCGCACTCTACCCTTCTGTCCGTGGATACGATTTCGTGTCTGTCTTGGATCGTGGATACAGCACATTAACTAGGATCGCAGGATTGCAAGATCGTATCGTATCATATCATAGGATCGTCGGATCGTCGGACGTCGGACGTTTTTCGATAGGTTTGGACAGGATATTCTGAGGCGTTTTTACATTGGGATGAAGAGAACGATCCACAGCTCCACACGCAAGCTGCAGCGCACCACTACGGAGCGCAGAGCAGTCAATAAAAAACAAGGGCGTTTTCATGAAGCTCACTTCCCAATGGAGACCCGCTGCCGCAGCTGTGGTTGTAGCGTTGCCCACGGCTTGCGGGTGGATATCGACAGGCCCGTCGGCTTTCCGACTGGCCAACAGCAGCCCCTCGATTCAGACGGTGGGCGGCGGCTTAGCATCTTGCTCGAGCGCTTGGACCTCTCGTGCACCGTCTGCTGTGAGTACACCGTCGTAGAGAGGCAGAAACCTCGTTGGCATCGAGACTCTTCTTGCGCATTGAATTTCACGCTCGGCAGACGTATAGGCGTGGTCTGTTTGTGTACGATCAGCTCTATCTAGCAGTAGGCTAGTCTTGCTTTGCCTCGAGAGCAGCTGCAATTTCTGGGACAATCGTTCCTCGAACGGTGCATCCTCTCATGCACCGGCTGCTGTGAGTAAACCACATCGTAGAGAGGCAGAGGAGTCGTTGTCATCAAGACTCTTCTTGCAAGTTGAATTCCACGCTTGGCAAACGCGGGGCGTGGTCGCTGCGTGTACTCTTAGCTCTCTCAAGCAGTAGGCTAGTCTTGCTTTGCCTCGAGAAGAGCATTTGCAAGCTGGGATGGCATGCGTCCCTAAGCGGACAGAGAACAGGAAACATGACAGTTCAACTCCCGTCAAATAATAACATGTCACATCTATTTACTACTGCTATTATTCACATGCTCACATGTCATGTCACACGTGCTGCATCTCAACGGACCGTGCCCGCGTTGAGTGTTGCATACATATCGTCTTGCGATGCTTCCCGAGAGAGAGATACGCTTGGGAACGCGGCGTTGCCGTTCTTTTGAGCTGCGCGTGCGTGGCCCGCAGCCACCCTTTACTTCTGTTCTGGTCGCGACCGGATAGACGGAAAGTACGTGGCACGTTTTCGCTTTGTTTTTGAACGTCATCGCGTTTGCTCTCCATCTCAACTCGTCGGCTGTCAGGGGTTTTGCCCCTCGGCGACCTTCTGGACAAGCGTGGTCGCAAGTGTTGTTCTTTCACCCCTCTACTAATAGTACTTGTGATCTAAGTGCCGGTACTCGCACACTCGTATAGAGCACTCTATGGTGGTATTCGTACTCGTGCTCGCTGCTCTCTACGTCTACGTGCGTGCTGACAACCATATAGCCGTCTAAGATCCGTAGGAGTCCTCTGCTTGTACTCGGTTGTGCGTGCCCTCTGGCGTACCAGGTATGGTTGTGGTGGCGAGAAAGCACGTATACAAGGTTTATGCGCTGACGCGCAACGCTAACGAATAGTTTCATTTGTGAATTACCGTTATATTCATAACTTGAATATCTACCTCGGGTCGTTTGTCCCTCATCTTGTTGCTACGTTCAATAATGTCTGATATAAGATTACACGTTCTGTACACTACGAGCAATCATTCGTGATGCCATGACGACATCACAGCCGACACATCATCCCCCGACGCGTTGTTAATGCCGTTACCGTCAGGCCAAGCGCCGCTCTGAGTCGAGGAGCTATGGTGGTGGGGGTGGCAATGGCGTTCGTATGCAGGTCTGGTCCAACCCGCAGGCTGTGCAGGACTACAAAGGTGACTGAAGCAAACAAGCGTGGAGAGCGTGACCGTTGACTACGTAATCGACCCCTATTGTTGTGTACTTTTGAGTCTAGAGAGGTGAGAGTATGTGCAGTGAAAAGAGCGGTTCGTAGCTCTACCCCCGGTGTGATAGCATACCAGTATGCAGCATGGCAGGCGGCGTACAGAAGACGACTGCTGCTGGGTTAGTGGAAGCAGCCTCACCGCACTCAAGATAAGTGCTGATTTAGTAGAAGTTTGCGTCGTCGTGTCGTCGTCGCACAAGACAGCTTCTTCCCTTGAGTGGAAGTGATGTCGTCGTAGTAGTGCGCATGGGAGCCTGTTGTGCGCCGCCTGCCATGCCGCCTGCTGGGATAATGCGGGAGCGGTAGAGGCACAGCACAGTAATTGCTGTGTTGCTAGAAGCTGTTTAGTCGTAGTACTCATAGAGCTTTGCTGCACGTCGACTGCCGTACGGGTTAGTTGTATTGTACAAGAGTCGACTAGAGGCGCGGAATGTACCTGTAGTCTGGCACCATACTGCCGTGACCGCAAACTGTAACTCTGCTCTGGTGTCTACCAATAAACAGCATGGCAGACCCTGGTACTGATTACGTCGATAGCACCAGGTATAGTAGTAGGAAGTATCACTAGTCAGCTACGTTGACGTAAGCGTATGCTGCCTCTGCTGTGATATCATCAAGCAGGAACGGTGTGCCGTGTAGCTACTGCGGTATGCCTACTGCTTTTTGGGGGCTGAATGAACGCGGGATGCAGCCCTACGGTACTACGCCTGGTGTTAATTGTTTATCGACACTATTAAATAGTAGATACCAAGTATGACCGATACCAGGTATGCACGATGTGTGACATGAGACGCTCTTTTTCATGTTCTGAAGACCCGTAGGACAATGTGCCAGGTACCGGTAGATTCCAAGGGTACAAGTGGCAAAACCTGTACAGCTGTATGCAGCAGATACCCGTAGGATATTGTGCCAGTTACCGGTAGATTCCAAGGTCACAAATCGCCAAACTTACCGCTGTATTCAGTAGTGTCTGAAAATGCGTTTTTGATCTTATTTCCGTCGCGTTTAAAGCAATCGCATACCAGGTATTGACGTTCGTTAAAATAAAAAACTACTTTGACCGCAAGCAGTAGCGTGGTGGTCATCAACAGGTGCCCCAGCAGCATCCGACAAGCCTCACGACGAGTGTGACCTTACGATATAAACCGCCCCCCTCCCGCCCGTTCCCCCTTTCCCTCCCTTGTCGCCCTTACCGGCCCGCCCATCATCTCGCTCTCTCCCCGCCTTCGTAACCGCCACCGCCGCCGCCGGCGCCATTGTGGTCGTTGCTGCTGTTGCCGTTGCTGCTGCTGTTGTTGTTGTTGTTGTTGTTGTTGTTGTTGTTGTTGTTGTTGTTGTTGTTGTTGTTGTTGTTGTTGTTGTTGTTGTCGTTGCTGCTGTTGTCGTTGCTACTGCTGTTGTTGTTGTTGTTGCTGCTGTTGTCGTTGCTGCTGTTGTTGTTGTCGATGTCGTTGTCGTTGTAAAGATTTATTGAACGGCGACGCACCCGACGAGAAGTTCGACGGCCCGTCGGTGATCATAGGCAGGGGTAGGCTGGGCACGGCGCTCGCGACCATGGGCATGGGCGAGGATGTGGTGCTTGGCAGGGGCGAGCCGATACCGGACACTCTTCCGGCGTCCTCGGGAAGGGGGGAGGCTGAGGCAGACGGTGAGTTTTTGCGAAGGCACGCCTTGTTTTTCGTTGTCGCACGCTACCGTGGATCTGTTTTTAGCAACTAAGAAAAGCTATCGTGCAGGCTCCGTAGTTCATATTTTTTCAAGTACTCATGTAGAATAAGCTTATACAACGTAACGGGACTGCTTGTATATTCTCCTCCCCTCCTCCCCTCCTGCGCCCCTCCCTTCCCTCCCTCCTCCCCTCCCTCCTTCCTCCCCTCCCTTCTTTGGCACGGCTGGCGTCGCTCATCCCCCCCCCCTTGTTTCTTTCCCCGACAAGGTGGCGTTTTGACGGAGTTTCCGATCTACGTGTGCGTCCCCGAGGGAGAGGTGGCCGCGGTGATCGACTCGTGTCCCCCCGAGAAACGAGAGGACTTGGTGTTCATGCAGAACGGCTGCCTGGAGCCTTTGCTGAAGTCGAGGGGGCTTTGCCGCGGCGAGCAGACGCAGGCGACGCTGTACTTCAACATCAAGAAGGTGTGATCGATGTGTTGGGGGTACGATACGAGAGGATGGTTTCTCTCTAGGAGGAGCAATCGGTACGGATGATGTATGTGCCTGATTTCGATGGGTAGAAAATAAGGATGGAGAACACACGCATACACGAAGAGCAGCAGCAGGAGGACGAGGAGGAAGATAATACAGTCGGGTGGGCTATTTTTTCCAAGAAGTGTCCTATGGTAGCGTTAGCAAGGGTGGTTGGTCTCGGCTTTCTATGTGTGCTGGGCGTGCTTGGCCTGCTTCTCCGATTGCGGAAGAGACGAACGCGACGAGCGAAACGTTTGCTTTTTTGCTGCAATTTTTGTTGGGCAAGTCTAACATTTTTAAGGACTGTTTGTAGTACAAGTAGTGGGGATAATTTGGCCCAGAGCGCTTTTACTATTTTGATGGCGTTATGGACAGATCAACGGGCGAGAAACTGACTGCGATCGAATTGGCTCTGCGCTGGTTTCGTTTACACTTCCTTATTGTCTTATTGTCTTTTTATTTACCCTGGCGTCGTTACTGTCATTGTCACTGTTTTCATTGTTTGGGCATCATGCCAGTATGATACGTGTTCACAGGACCGTCCCATTCACTGGGTAGGGTTGGCCGACGATACACGTTTTTCTTGTGATTAATACTCTAATCTGGTACTTAATGGCGGTAGCTGGTACCAGCATTCATGAATTTTGGATTTTTTTACCCAAATGTTGTCCAAGTTATACGCAGGCATGGCAACCTTTTGTTAACCGTGTGCCGATCCATCGGTACCGGCTCAATACACACGGTGGAATGTCACCCCCGTGCGGAGGAATTTTTAGTGTTTTATGCGAATAGTTCTCCAGCTCATCTCACGGCAAGTTTTCTCTTCGGGATAAGACGGTTGACGTTGGTCGTTCTTGGGCTTCGTAATAGCAGGCAGCAGCCTCGGTTCAAGACACAGCAGTCGTAGCATGGCGTCGGATCCAACTCGAGGAATTATATTGCGTGGACGATTTATCATGGCAGCTCTCATCGCTCAGTTGGTTAGAGCGGTCGCTTAGTAAGCGGCAGGTCCGTGGTTCTAGTCCGCGTGTGGGCTTACTTGGCATTTTTTTTATATTGCAAACAGCCGTAAATTCGTTTTCGTTAAGCGATGCGCGTCGGAGAGAAACCTTGCAGGTTGTTGCTACTAATAATTTTTTTGTATAAACAGTACTCGTGTAAGCTCTCATAGCTCAGTTGGTTAGAGCGGTCGCTTAGTAAGCGGCAGGTCCGTGGTTCAACTCCGCGTGGGAGCTTGCTTGGCTTTTTTTAGAGCTTGCTTGGCTTTTTTTCCAACCATCGAAAGCAAATTAAAGATCCAGCCCCGAAACAAACGTTTCCGGGCCACATCATATGGCACGTGATTCGTTTTTTTTACATGTCTTACAGAGGAGGCCCGATGTTAAGAACTTGGGCGGTAAGAAGTGGAGACTCGTTGAAATCAACAGAAATAAGAAATTTGGCGTCAGGCGCGGTGCACAGGGTCGGGTGCCGCACTAAAATCGCAACTACTGGCCAACCATTATTGTTGTTGCCCTCCGATAACATAGCGCAGATGTTGTTCCGATGCCATGCCAATAGAGGCTTGGACTAAATACATGGTGGCGACAAATAGCACTCTACTGTCGTCATCATGGTTCATTGCAGGCTTAATTCATTGTCCGTTATTACGATTGATTAGGTTTTAACTCATGACGACGTACTAAAAACGGGCGGCCGGTGTATCACGCAGCTTGCAAATTTGAGGGTCGACCCTAAACTAAATTTGTCGAACTCGCAGCTGGCGTTGTTACAATATTTTTTATAAAATAAGAAATTAATTTGAGCCTCGACGGGAACGTGACGTCTCTTACTAACGATGGCCCACTGTAGAAGGCGTGTACGTATCGAAGGAGGGCGGTCTGGTCTACGGCGACGTCTGCAACCAACACAGGAATAGCACGGACACCGGAAGGGCGTTACTTTTATACGTGTATTATTTCCAGGCTTTTGGGGGGGGTCTTTCTTATGGAAGCAAGCTTTGTCGTGAAAATCTGCTTTTTGTTACTTGATTTGCAAATGAATGCCAGTAAAATGTTTTAAGGAACCTCAAGATTTTCCGTTGTTTTGCTCGCTGTTTAACTGTCATTTCTAGTGTGTTTCCCATTTTTTCTTGCGTTTATGTGGGAATATTGAATAAAACGTGGAAAGAGAAAATGGGGAATACGTACTGCATTAGTACATCTATACCAGGTATTTTTTTTTTTCGATGAAAGCATCTTCGATAAGGTGTACGATTCCAATAGCCGGCACTAAGGGGAGTAGCCGACCTTTATCCTTCGTGAGGACATAAACACCCCGTAACGCGCGATCCAAGTGTCACACACAGCTTGCGAAGACGAATGTGGACGAAATCTTTATGTTCGATCTCCCAGCTGTATGAGTAGCGAAATTTTAGTTTACAGCAAAGAACGTGGTTGGTGCCAGGTGTTTGGGTGGATTGGTATACAGCAGTAGTGCGATCACAACACCCAGGTACCTGGAACGTATTTTATAAAACTGCTTTTAAAAAGTACGTCAGCTGTGAGTTTGATAAACTTGAGGGTTGACACTCATCTTTGCAAGCTGCGTGATACACCGGCCGCTCGTTTTTACAGATGTCCATGACTATCGTACGATGATATTTTTGTTGGCTCCCATGGATGCAGCCAGAGGGTGAATTATATCCCGAATTAATTACAAGTACGTCATGAATATACTCGCCGTTTTTTTTTTTATGTGTGCTTACTGGAGGCGTAATTTCGGCGATTGATCATGTCAGCTCTCATAGCTCAGTTGGTTAGAGCGGTCGCTTAGTAAGCGGCAGGTCCGTGGTTCAACTCCGCGTGGGAGCTTGCTTCAACTTTTGGGAGTTTTTTTTTTTTTTCGTTCCCTCGAACTTTCTTCCCGCTGTGGACGCCCATCCTACTTTTAACGATTTTTTTTTGTATCTGAGTTCGGGTCTGAACTGATGTTTAAAACAAAAATCCACTTTTAGGAAACACGTAAAATTGAATTTGTATTTGGTTGGTCTATTAGACGAAAAAAACGCGTCTGTACCCAAGATACGTGAGTTTGTTTATGAAATGATTCGGACGCAAACATGAAAAATCCCAACAGACTTATTGCGCTTGAAAGTGAAATCACATTTGGGATTTGGGCCCAACTTGACGTGACATGCTCATGATGGGAGAACACGCCCGGGGCAGCCTGGGGCGAGTTTTAGCTGCGTCGGCGATCACAATCGAGGCGATAAAACGCGAACCTCAACGAGAGGCGACCGGGGCAATACCCGCGCCCACGCCTACGGACCATAGCACACCCTTCCCCGGCGGTGGCGCCTAAAAAGCGATCATGGTGGCCGAAAGCCCAGTTTTTCAGCCAGCCCGATCGGCTAATCCGCACCAAAACTGACCCACCGAGCCAGAACACACAACTGCTCAAGAGTTTGAGGACTGCCGTCGCTGCTCCGCGCGCGGCGTTTTGCCCACCCCTCCGCCCATCGAAGAGACCCTGGGGGTGGTGGGTTCCTAGCCGGGGCCGCCAAAAGATAGTAGAAGGTGGCGGTGGCGCGCACGGGAAAACGCAAGCCGTCACTCTCGTCTGCTCTCGTACGTGTTCGTCGGCAGGGCGTTGCGTGACCTGATGCGTTATTTCAATTCCCTACATATCTAAAGAACAATGCACCCCTCCCTTCCTCGATAGAAACCATTTTTTTTTTTGCTGTATCAAATCTAATTTGAAAATAATGTTCCAACTTGTAAGTTTTTTTTTTTTTTCAACGTTTATTCTAAGCCCTTACTACTAAACTGGTAGTACCTGAATGATAAGATGAATAGTAGCATTGCTATAAAACAGATAGCTGGTATCCTGGTATCGAGTAAGGACGTGGTTTATTCGTTTTTTTTGTTCCCGGGGGCTTGTCGTGGGCGGATAGTCCCCGTCCGACCCGGCCGGGCCGATCTGAAAGTTGTGATTGGCCGAGTCAGGCCGGGCCGAGTCTTTTGAGAATTGGTGGGTCTGGCCGGGCCGAGCCGGGCCGTAATAAATTGAAACGTGATGGGCCGGGCTCCGGGCCGCGGCCCATGATATGTGGGTCTCTACATGGGCTGCTCCCCCCAGCCAATGAGGCGGCCCACGAGATGTACAAAACAGGACACAACCAGCCTTAGTAAACCAGCAGAGAGCCCTTGTGCAGCCTCCATTTGAGTAAGCATGACTATGGGGTGCTACTCCAATGCACAAGCTAGACGAGATTTTCAGCAGTATATCTACACGAGCGCCTTGGCGTGCTGACGCGTTGCCCGCGCTGATCTGCCGCTAGCAGCGAGAACCAACGTCCACCGTGCCTCGAGGAATTGTGAGAATGTCTGATCAAATCCTTGGTGTCGTTGTGAGTGAGTGTGCAGGGGACATTCCTCGGCGTCTCCGTGGCCTAGGCAGCATTATTGGCGCTTTTGCCGTGGATTAATTAGTACACTGATTGAGTAGAGTATTCATGAATAGTATAAAGTGTTACGTATGTCTAACGTTTATAGCGCTATCTGAGAGTTGCTCCAGCATGGATGCTTGCGTTTACGTGCATGGGGTGCTACGTCTTGTTGTGTTACCGCAATACATTATTTCACCCGCAACTCCGGGTGTTTCTGCGATTCCGTTACCCTTTTCCCGAATTTTAGTCGTGGAGTCGGCTGGCGAAGCGAAGCGAGCTGAAAAAATCAACATACTTTTATTTGACCAACTCTTCCATCGTTCAGCGGTCTTGGGGGTCGTTTCATGAAGCGCTGTGGCGTCAGCCGCAGAAATAGTCCTATTTTTTTTTTTTTTTTTCCTGAATCTTCGAGACTGCGTAATATATTTTGCTTCTTGTTGCGAGCGTTTGTGTTCGATGTCCTGTTTCCAGCGTTTACGCCTACGAATTTTCCGTGTTTCATGCCCCAAGTTGGTCGAAGAGCGAAGCGAGCCTGTTATCAAACATTGCGTTTAGACCAGGTCACTCTTTGGGCCATGTTCTTGGGATATCTTTCATCGAGCGTTGCGTCGTTCAACACAGAAATCTTGTGCAGCTCTTAGTTTGTGTTTGTTCTTCGCATTAATCTGATATTTCCACCCATGCGTCTTCATCCAGCCCAACCAGTGTCCCCGCCGATGCCTCATAGAGAGACAAGCTCTGTGGTCACAGCCTACGAGACGAACGAAAGCACACTTTACGAAAACAGCAAGGTGATTTTGGCCATGCAAGTGCCAACCGCAATGAGCACAAGGTAAAAAAATTGCTCGTCTTTGTTTTTGTTTTTTTTCGGAATCGTTTCGTTTTCTCCCGCCGCTTCATGATAAAATCGTCCGGCCCGACCTCTGTCAATGCTTCCTCTCGATCAACGTGCGCTCTCTATTGTCGGTGCCAAATTGTATTGTGGTCGTGGTAAGCCCAACCCGTCTCGTGATCAATCGTCCGGTCCGACCTCTGTCAATGCTTCCTCTCGATGAATGTGCGCTCTCTTTAGTGGGTACCTATTTTTATTGTTTCAATGGTAGGTCTAAACCGTCCCATGATCAATCGTCCGGTCCGACCTATGTCTTCCTCTCAATCAAAGTGCGCTCTCTAATGCCGTTACCAAATGCTATTGTTACAAATGGCAAGTCCACGCCGTCCCATGATCAATCGCCCAGTCGGATATCTGTCAATACTTCCGCTTGGTCAACATACGCTCTCCATGGTTACCAAATACTATTGTTACAATGGCAAGCCCAACCCGTCCCATGATCAATCGTCCAGTCCGATCTCTGCCAATACTTCCTCTTGATCAATGTGCGCTCTCTATAGTCGGTACCAAATTTTATTGTTTCAATGGTAGGTCTAAACCGTCCCATGGTCAATCGTCCTGTCCGACCCCTGTCAATGGTTTACCTATCAATCAACGTGCGCTCTCTATTGTGACCAAATTTTCTTCTTACAATGGTAAGCCTAATCATACAGCAGTAAACTGTGATCGGCAGTACCCCACGTTACGTTTGGCAGTGGGTATTGTTGTCGTATGCATTGCGTTCCGCGCCTGGCGCAATTCAATGCAAGTCGACGACGGAAGAAAGGGTTTGCAGTCGTTCTCGCGAAAAAAAAATAAAAGGCGCGTACCGTAGTGGGGAGGGGGCAGAAGAGCATGCTTAGTGACCCCCGGGTTTGAGTCACGTCTAGCGAGGGGGAAGGAAAAATACAAAAGCGCGAAGAAGATAGGCGGGATAACGAAAAAACAACACAAAAAAACAGCGCAGCAGGTGTAGGAGAAGCCGATGACGACTTTTCGACAAAGGCTTGAGTTGGTTGGTGGGAGTGTTTTCTTTTCCTTTGTCCGAATAACTCACTCTGAATAATACTATTGCTAGTGATCACACGCTAACACGACTCATGATCAGGCAACCAAGTCGGCTGGCGAGCGAAGTGAACCCCTTTAATATTGCGATTGAAGCGGTTCAACATTTGGGTCATGGTCTTGGAGATGGCTTCCACTGAGCGTTGGGTCCTCACACGCAGAAACCTTGTACAAGTATTGTATCACAGTTATGAAATAGTAATTGCGAGGAGAAATAATCAAAACCACATGAGAAATGTAAAATATAGCCCCCCTATCGATGGTCTTTTTTGTTGTGAAAAGAAGCTCCCGTGCAACCTTCTTTCAAATATTTCTTTGCTGCGTTGTGAGGAATTGTAAAATTTGTGTGACAATTATATAGCAGGTATGGGGCATGTACCGTATACCCATATATATTATTATTACCCATATATATATATTTAATAAAATATATACTACTGCTGTGAGATCGAGGATCTCGTCGACGCCCATCTTCGCAAGCTGTTTGTGATACTCCGATCGTGGGTGTAGCGAGGTGTGTGTGCCCTCGAGAAGGATGTAGGTCGCCGACTCCCCTTTGTGCTACGTAGTTAGTACCAGAGTCAGCAGAGTGACACAAAGACGTTCACCCTCCTGTAATCATTTGATCAATCTGTGCACGGAAACTAACAAAACAAACCCGTTTTGAGGGGGAGCACGTCTTCGTGACTGTTCGTGACAGCTATGCATGACCATGCAATTCGACGCAAGTGGATGAGTTAAGAGGGTGCTGAAGCATTCTCGCGATGAAAGTAAATGCGCACATACCGGAGTGGGCAGGGGGGAGATGAGCCTGCTTAGTGGCCCCCGGGTCTGAATTACGTGTACAGCAGTCTGGGGAGGGAGAAGGAGAAATACAAAGTGCAAAGGTAATAAATGGGATGAGAAAAAAAAAACTAAACCATGTATTAAATTCAAAGGAGCAATCAGGCCGTGCAACCGTTATTTAATTACTGTTTTTGTTATTTTGTCATTGCGACGGGCAGGTGGGTGCGAAGCCGAGTGACTACCTGTCGAACATCGGCATTGACACGAGGGGGGAGGATAAGCTTGCGGCGGAGTCGGCCGTGTGCGGCAAATGGAGGGGGGCTCTGGCCATGCGTCTGGAGCTGTCGACGTACGATCTCCATTGCTCGAGGGTAAGCTTCTTCGGCTAGCCCGTCTTTTATGTAGGCCGTGACCGACATGGAAAAATGTTTGTTTGCTGCGTGCATGTTCGATTTTGTTTGGTTTGTGTAGTACCAGGTAGGTGGTTTTGGCGTCGGCGTTGTTGTTGAACTAAATGGGAATCTGGCGTTTTTCTTGCCATGGTACATTTGTTTGGTGTACTAATAGTAACTGGTTTTGGCATTGTTGATGTTGTTGTTGTTGTTGTTGTTGTTGTTGTTGTTGTTGTTGTTGTTGTGGCCGTCGTCGTCGTCGTTGTTGTTGCTGCTGCTGCTGTTGTTGTTGTTGTTGTTGTTGTTGTTGTTGTTGTTGTTGTTGTTGCTGTCGTTGTCGCGGACGGCAAGCGCCGTCAGGAAGCGAGCCGACGCGAGTACCATCCTCGAAATCCCCTCGGTCGTCCGCATATTGAGTTTTTTTACGACAGGCGTTACGATTACTAGGCGTGCGTGCGTGAGTGCGTGCTGTTCGTGCGCGTGAGGGCATTGACTGTCGGGCGGGCGGGCGGGCGGGCGGGCGGGTGAAAAGGGCGTACGTACCTTGTCCGGATGGAGGTGTTAGTCGATCAGAATCGTTTGTAGTCTGTGGTTCGTGCTTCAGATACTGTGTTTCGCTTTTTCAGTTTCTTAGCTGTGCTTTGTTGGTTTACGTTTTTGTGTTTTATGAGAGTGTTTGCGTGTGTTTTTTTCCCTGGAAGCTTCAGAACGTCCCGGTTCATTTTTTTTTGTTCCTTCATGCTGGGCGTTTTTTGTGTCCAACCTAATTACGGTGCCGAGGGCTCGTCGCGACAGCGCCCAGCAATCTGCCTACCGCACTTTCACCTGAATGAAATCTGTGTATGTTGCAAACCGGATACCTGGTATGTCACGTCCCTGTCTCGTCCACTGCTGTGGGACAAGAGGTTCGGTTTTGAACACGAATCCTTACGGTGTTGAACCAACCGTTCCGTTTTTTTTGGTCAATCTTCCACGGGAAAGGGTGAAAATGAGGCCTAAGCTCACCGCCCTCTGACGTATGCATCGCTTGTCCATCGAACTCGGCTGCCGCAACAACGGCGGTGCTAACGTGTGGCAACGGCAGCGCCGCAAGAGTCAGTTGGCGTTGCGTGCGTGTTCGCAACCGCCGCGATGTCGCCGCCCACGTCTCATCCAGGGGTTTTCACGACACGATCATACCAGATCCGACCCGACCCGACCCCCGATCCGACCCGACCCGTGAGATTTCGAATGCCTCCTGACCCGACCCTAGTGGATCCGCAAGATTTTGTATACCACCTGATCCGACCCGCGGGTCGGGTGGTGCGTCGGGCTGGGTCAGATCGTTACCCGTGAAGAGTCCTGGTATTGATAAACCTTTATCTCGCCGTTTGGCGTGTGTGTTTTCCCCGACGGCCTCTCGTTGACGACGTTTTTTTCCTTGTTTGCGGTTATATAAAGTCGCCTTTGTTTTTTTTTTTGTTTTTTTTTTCCTTCATGAAGGTGTACTACTTGGACTGGCGACGCGTGATGTTCGAGAAGCTGATCTTTGAATGCGCCATCAACCTGGTGGGCGCCTTGCACGAGTGCAAGAGCGTGGGCTTCATCATTCAGTGAGACTCGAGCGCGGTATACTCATGGCGGCGGGGCGGAACCCGTCTCTCCTTTTTGGGAGCAAGGGGAAACACATGAGCACGCTTTTCGCCGGTGGGCTTTGTATGCGGCTCTGAACATGGTGTTGGGTTTTCCTGTTCTGAACGCGCTGGCGCTGCGCGTAAGCGGCTCTCTTTTTGCAGCTTTTTCTCAACAAAAAAAAGCCCCTGCCCCGCCTCGCGCCTATTCGAGGTATTGGCGGCGCCCCCCCCCCCCCTACTCTCACCGACCGACGCCATTCCCCGGCTTTTTCTGCGCCCCCCGCCTCGCCCCCCGTAGCCAAATCGCCTCCGTATCAACCTCTTCCGCTTTCGCTTTTGCCGCGTGGGATGCTTCACTGTTGTTTTTTTTATGCTTCGGTGCCGCGAAGGTATCACGACGAAGAGGTGTGTGACATGCTGTTCGAGATGAAGAACGCCCTTCGCGGGACGCTGGCCGTGTCTCTCATGAATGGGTGAGTTCTGCCCCCCCTCCCCCCCGTACGCCTCCCCGTCTATTTTTTTTTGGTGTTTCCTTTGCTCACAGCTGGAGCGCGCACTTCGGCCGGCGTAGAAGAACCGTCGTGCTTTGTGAAAAACTACTCAAGTGTAAATTTTTCCAATATTTGAAGGGGATCAGAACAAGCACTGTGTAATACACGTGATAGGTGTGTGCCCCGTAGGAGGTGGTTGGAGATCGGGGGGGCTTTCATGCGGGGACAGCCTCGCGCGCTTGCCGGCCAGCTCTGCTGCTAGGTTTCGTTCCGCCGCTGTGCAAGAGCCAGGTCCACGCGGCGATCACCATGCATCGTTTTCTGTAGCACCTAGTAGTGCTTTTGTTTCTGGCGCCGCAGTCGTACGGGAGTATTTTTTTTCGCGCAAGCCGGGTTGATTTTTCTACCCTCTGAAATTTATCGCCGCGGGGACATCGTACTGCTCGTACCATAGCTATTGATTGTATGGTGCCACGGGCGCTTGGGACGCTTGCTGAGAGCGCGGAGGACTTGTGCTTCAACATTCAGACCGTGAGGATACGTTTTACTCATGTGTTACCGATACTAGTAAGCTCGGGCGCGGTGCTGCTCTCGGGGGAGCTCAAGGTGGCGGGATCCACTTACATCCTGCGTGCAATTCCACGCGGCTGCGAAAGTTTTCGGCGGCGTGCAGGCGTTCGATCAGCCCCCCCCCCCCTCCCCCCCCCGGCCACCTTCTGCCCCTCCTTGCTACCCCAATTGCGATGGGAAAATTCTAGTCGTGTTCCGGGGGACATGGTCGTTGTTTTCCATGTCCTGCTACCGTTGCCGCGCGAGGCAGACTTTTGACGGTCTTTTAGGAGCTGCGGGACAATAGCACGGCCGCGCGACACCTGGTGCAGTACGTGTGTCCTCATGCTTGACGCATCCTTTTCTGAGAATCTCTTCCTCGCTTTCGAGGAGTTCTGTACCTCTCCACCGAGAAAGCGTTATTTTCTTTTTAGAAATGTATGTCGTGTTGCCCGATGAAACGAACAATTCCATGTGGTTTAGGCGCACACCCAGTAAAGACAAATTTTGCGCAAACAAGAAGGAAGTTCCGACGAATTGTGGGTTAACATGTTAAGCCCCCCCCCGGAGTCGCCCGACGCTGCAGCAGAAGTTTCTTGAGAATTTTCTGAGCTCCTAACACAAGGGGAGAGCTGGATATCTCACCTTCCGAGACGTGGCTTGGAGGACATTCGTTCGCTCGCGCAACCCGACCAACATTTTCTACGCGCTACGAGCAGGACCTAAAAGCGAAACCCACTCGTAAGATTGTGATGCTAGCTGACCGTCCCTCACTCGAGGGGGTCAACCGTAACGTTAGAACGTTACCAGAACCGTCCTCGCCAAGTAACTGCAAACCTTACCGTAATACCGTGGGATCACTACCCGTCGGTCCGAGAACGTTTCCAAGGTCATGTTGGACAGGGTATGGGTAGTTTGGGCGGGGTACCGGGCGTGGTACCCAACCTTCTCGGGATTCGGGTACGGGTACGAGAGTAGTACAAAACCTACCCGCGATTTTTTTTGGTACGGGTACGAGAGTAGTGCCCAACCTACCTGGGATTTGGGTAGGGTACCGAGAGTAGTACAAGACGTACCCGGGATATCTGGGTACGGGCGGCCGTCGGTCCGAAAACGTTTCAGCCGAAAATTGCTACCTAAAACTAACTCCATCGCAGCGAGCGTGATTCATTTCGTGCATGACGTTTCCCCCCGTGCTCATCTTTCTTTGTGGACGACCCGCGCAGGTGACTGGCCACAATGTGTCGGCTGCATTTTGCTATTCGATGTCAATAGCTAAGTATCTGTTTCGCGCAGTGCCTCATCCTGCAACTGCCCCCCCCCCCCGTTGTTCTGCCTTGAAAGGGATGCGTGATCAATGGTCACATGACTAAGGAAAGCAACGAATTAGTACGCCCCCCCCCCCCCCCCTCCCGCCTCCTGGATCGGTCGAAAACCATGAAAAACAAAATCCAGGTACCCCGAGCGGCTGATCGCGTACGGACGGGCGGTAGGCGATGACAGGACCACGGGCATGGACGAGAAAAAGTTCTTGTGGTTCAACAAGTTCTTTTACGACACGTCGCAAATGGCATTGAAGAACAAGTTTGACGACCCGTGCCCTATGCACACGGAGTACCTCGAGTACGGCAAAGAGAAGGGGCTTTTCACCTTTTAAAGAGGCGCGTATGGCGCGGGGGACTATCATGGCCGGAAGACGGGGGGGGGGGTCCTTTTTTTTTATTGCAAGGGGTACGACGCGTACTGAATGTGGAGTGCCGCGACTTGGGTTTTGCGGGAGTTGAAGCTGCTTCGGCTGTAGAAATCACTTTGGTACGAAAACACGACGATATTTAAATTAACTATGATGCGGTGAACTAGGTGTACGAAGAAGACGACGATAGACAAGACACTGAACTCCTGGTACGTTATATTGTTATACTACCTAGAGCTCTATGTCGAGACACCCACATAAGCGATCGATGGAGGCGCCAAGGGCGATCGGGCTGACTCCTCTTTCCCACTGCAACCAAACGGCCCGGGCCGCCCTCTAGTGCCCGTTACTGTATCGCCCTGGCAGAACGTAGAACGTCGTAGGAGTTCTAGAGGAGTTTTAGCCCTTCCACACCGCTGCAATCATGACTCCACATGCGCAAATATCAGGTCTTGTTTGCCCCCAAAAACGTGGTGCTGGAGTTCTACAGTGTCTGGGCGATCGAGCGATAGCGTAGGGCGCCCTGATGAGACGTAAAGTTTTTGTTCCAGGGACGATCTGGTTCATATCTGGTTTCTTCGTGGACTCTGTTGGGGAGTGTTTCGCCCAACAGTTTTTCGCCGCCGAGAGCGCCGGTACGCCCTGAAACTACCGCTGCTGGATACCTGTGCGAGGCTGACTGCGCACCTCTCCGCTGCCTAAGGCGGTTGCCCCGTTACACCATAGTTTTTGTAAAACTATATACAGAACAACCGGAGGACTGCTGAGCAAGCTTAGCGTTGGCTGAGCAAGCGTAGCGTTGGTTGCTGAGTTTTACTCTTGTCGTGGCGACGCGACTATGGATTGACCGATTGATCGCCTCGTTCGCAGTTGTGTGTCCTCCACGCTGTTTCGTACCCCAGGTAGGCGGCAAAATGCCCGGCGTCGAACACGCTAGCTTGATTCTTTCGTGGATACACCTTCATGACCATACACGTGCTGTTAATTTTTGCGCGTGCCATGTACTTCGTTTCGCGATTGCCTGATCGCTTCGCCGTATAACGTTCACGACATAAATGCGTTTCACACACAGCACCTATGTTATTGGACGACAACCTCCCCCGGCGCAAGGGATAAAACCTCTTCCAAACTGCAACACAGTATAACGTACAACCACAAGGCATACGTACCGGTCAGCTTTTTCAAGCAGCTGGCATGCCTGCTGCGTTCAATAAAACGCAACCACACAAAAATTGAGTCGGCTCTAGCTTGTGATATGTTTGGGCTTTTATATCTACCCTGTGTCTCAACAATGCGAGGGTTTCGTGCCTCGGGTTGGGGGTGCTTTGGTGTCCAAAGAAGAAACATCATCCAAAACACGCGCCAAGGGCGGTACATAGGGTTGTTGTTCCAACCGATTGTTTTTTTTCCTTTTGTTATCTAGGTGTAGACTATACTAACCACAAGACTCAGGTGCGATGCTTGCGGCATGTGCGACGCGTGTGCCTGGGTTTAGGTGTACGTGTTGACATGTTGCGCAGTGTGCTTCGTACCTTAAATACGAAATGCAAAAGAAACAAGCTGTTTGGAGACGGAGCGTGCCCCTTGCGTGTGCGGCCGACACACCTTTCATCCGCTCGCCGTACGTACTCAATGGCGGTCAACCGGCCGTTCAGCGCGATAGCCATTCGTTTGGCGTTGGTCGGCAAAGCGTTTGCTGCAGTCAACGATCGGCGGCGACATCAAGGCATATATCAAGAAGCAGACGCTGGGTCGTGTCATGCGTGGCTCCTGACGTCATATGGCCGACAGGCTGGTTCCCCTCTACAGTCGCCAGTCAGCAATACACGACGATATCAAAGTATCAAAACAGTGTAGAGGCTGGGGTTGTATCACATTTCACATTTCACATGGCGCCCGACTTTCCTAGATATTTCTAAGATGTTTTTTCATTTTTGCTCATCCCATCTATTCTCCTCGCACTTTCTCCTTCTCTTGCCCCCTCCCTATTAATAGACGTAGCTTAGACCCAGGGTCACAGGCTCTTCTCGCCCCCCTCCCCACTACGGCGCGTGCCTTCGTTTTTATCGCGAGAAACACTCTAGCCCTTTCTTCCCTCGTCGACTCGCTCCAAATTGCGCACGATAACTGACGATATCATAGGCTCCTTCCCCATTTCAAGGCGCTTTATAATACACCACACCTGTCGCGTCTCGGCCTACCGGAGACGTTTTCCGTCAAGAAAGGCACGCTCAACCGCCCCGCCACCGTTCCCTCGACGAGCATATTCTCGGCGGGACCCACAATGAACCAAAAACCGCCGATCATGCCAACAACGACGACAAAAGAAAAGGCGAACTAAGCCCTCTTTACCCCTGTTGGATATAAGATCCCACAAAAATTCCGAGAGGTTTGTCCTCAAAAAGCGCGGGCGTAAGTTCTAAAAAGCTCAAGAAGAACGGGCGAAGGCGGGAAAGCGCCGTCGCCGCGAGCACGCCCTCCCGCAACTCTCTAGAGCAAGTGGAGAGCACCCGCCGTGCCTGCTCTACCCCTACTCCTAGTGTGTCGCTACTGGGAAGAGCAACTTCGCGTGGCAACCGAAGCTAGGTGGAGCAGCTGCAGCTCCTCGCTAGCGCCGTCGATCAGACACCGGTCGACCTCGGCGATGCTTCGGCAGATGTCGGCCTTCTTTTGGTCGGGGATGCTGTCGTCTGCCACTGTCGCCTCCTGGCGGAAAAAAACAAAAAACAATTCCAAGCACCCAGGAGGCGGCATTTAAAAACAGGGGATGGGGGAGGGGGGGGAGGGTCATTGTCAGGACAACCCTGAAACGCTGCCAAAGGGGCGAAACGTGCGCGTGTCCGCATGACGAACAGCTTCGTTGAAAGGGGTCAGCGCCGCGTCCTTTACTGCATGACGTGTAAAAACAAAAAAACAAACAACAAAAACGTGGAGATAATCATATTCTCTTCGAGTGACCACTCGACGCGTTTCTTGCCCTCGCGCTCCTCCCTCACCTGCATGTCCTCCAGCAGGGTGCTCAGTGGATACCCGGAGCTCATGAAATCGTCCACCGCATTCTGCAAAATCCAGAACATGCCCAGCGGGGCGTAGGACAAGCAAGCGCGGGATTGATCCGGGGGGGGAGGGGGGAGGGCAAGGGCGTCGGAAAATCAGAGCGACGGATGTTACTAAGCGAACACGTCAGTTACTCGAACACATTTTCCGGCTGTCAGAGCAGTGCTTGCCGACGACGAAGACAGAAAACACAGAAATGTAGCGCAACAGCGAAAAAATAACCAGCTACGTACGGAACCGCACCGCTCAGGAGCCGGGAGGGGCGTCCTCCTGGGGCGGCTCGAAGCGATGATGTTGGCGGCAGGTTCAGGCCAACGCTCAGGCTGATGGGTGTACCACTTAAAACCCGTTAGAAGTAAAGCCATGTTTATCGGGACAGCTCTACCTGGATTAAGCGTAGTTTGATCTTGCAGCAGGTTGAAAAAAAAAACGCCGGCTTGCGGCTGAGATCGTGCACAGACTTGATTGATACTCGTGACGCCTGGGACGATAGAGGTGAACCGTAACTTTGTGACCAAAAACAAATAAAAATAAACCCCGCATGTTTCTGAGTTTAGGGGCTCTCCTTAAAATAACCCAGTAGCGCCGGATGGAAATTCTCCTTTTCTTTGTTGTTGTTGTTGTTGTTATTGTTGTTGTTGTTGTTGTTGTTGTTGTTGTTGTTGTTGTTGTTGTTGTTGTTGTTGTTGTTGTTGTTGTTGTTGTTGTTGTTGTTTTGTTTTTGCTTTGTTTTATGCCTATTGATACGCCCATTATAGCTATCGTTCATCGTGTTGGATTTCTTTCACTGTTAATTTTATCATCGATTTGTGGCGGGCGAGGGACATAGAACAGCTCCGTAGCTCCTCATGATCATGCCTCACAAAAAAAAAAAGAAAGAAGTGGTTCGCCGCTGCCGTAGAAGGCGGCGTCTATTAACAGCTAGCGACCGACCTATCCTCCCTCGACTCCTATCTTCCCTCGACTTACCGCCATCTTATGGTAGGACCCCGACTTGATGGCCGCCCACAGGTTATCCTTGACCCCTTGCGGGATCTTACCCGCGATATCCACCAGAACCTCGGGGGTGACCTAAGGGGGACACGGGTGAGACAACATAAAAGACGTGGACGCAAAAAAGAAAAAGAAAAATGAGAAAGACGAAAACGATGCGGTTGACCCATACCATTCAGGGCGGAAATATAGTGGCCGTTGAGGTATCGTTGAGGGTAGAACTATGAACATAACACCGTCCGTACTTCTCCGTCCAGAGTGCTATACTTTAGTGTAAGCGTTGCGAAGCATCTTCAATGCCCGCCACGGTGGCACAAAACAGGGCGCCCTTTTTGCTATGCACACCCTGCAGTATTCTACCGTGAGATTTCAAGTTGCCGCGTGTGCGCGCGCGCCAAGAACGCCGCAGCGCCTCACGGAGGAAAGTAGTCCGCGCAAACGCGTGCGGGGGTGGTGGGGGGGGGGGGGTCGACACCATCATCAAAAGCACAATTGAAGCTTACATCTCCAATCCTCGAGATCGAAAGCGGTCTTTGGCAGAGCATATTATATGCGCAGGAAACGAGCCAATCACGCCCGCCACACAAACCGAAAACAAAAGAATAAAGACAACCCCAACACGGCAAGGATGACCACGCCACGGCGTCGAAACGACGACTAAACGCGAACACCGTCTATCCGATAGAGGGGAGGATGACGGCGGGGGGGGAAAGGAAAAAGAGAGAGAGAGCGAGAGGGGATGCCCATCGACAAACAGGACGGATGGACGGACACAAAAGAGAGCGAAGCGGCTGGATCGTGCAGAAGGCGACGGATGGACCGAGCGACCGACCGACCGAGCGACCGACCCACCCACCCACCTTCACCCCCGCGTAAAACTGCGAGGCCGATTGCATAGCCGTGACAGCCTTCCTCATGTCGCCTCCCGAGAGATCGACGATAGCCTCTAAACCATCGGCCGTGATGTTCACCTGTGGGAGGCAAAAACGGGGCCGCGGCATCATCGGAGAAGGGGCGGGGAGGGGGTCGGGGTACGCCAGGTGACAGGACAGGGGGGTCCACGCCAACTACCAACGCGGCTGGGGGGAATGCTGCGATCCACCCGTCACCTAGTAACATGGCGTCACGCGTGCTGCAAAAGAGGTGTACCTCTTTTTGGCTGTTTTGCTTTTCTGAGAGAGGACCCATCTCAACCCAAGCTCGTCGGAAAAACGTCGGTCGTGCTTCGCAATACATAGCCCCCTCCCCTTCGGGCCCCTTGGGCCCCTTCGGAGCGCGGTTGGCTTGAAACCCCGTTTTTGGCGTGCCAAGTTAAAAACAGGGGGGAACAACTCTTGTAAAAACCGAAGAAGAAAAAAAAAAAGTTAAGCCACCGCGCAAGCAACCCACCCGCCAAGTGAACACCGACCGGTCCAAACGAGCTTACAGCTGAAGTCTACACAACACAACAGATTCACCCTTTTTTTTTCGGTACATACCCTAGGCGATGGGTTTGGTCATCGCATTGCACTCTTAAGGGCTGGGCTAGTTACTCAAAACCAGCCTTTGGGTGGAGGCCTGATAGCTTCCGTGAGGAAAGCTTCAGAAAAAAAATATACACCTTTGCAAGTGCAACCACGCCCAGCGAGAAACTGGGAACCGCACCTCGAAGAATCATGGCGGCGCAGCGGAGCAAAAGGGGAACAACGTCGGGGCGGCGCCGTGCTCCCGCGTTTAGGATCTCTCGTCTGCGGAGGGAAGGTTGCCGGTTTTCGGCGCCTTCGAAGGACAGGCAGGAAGGCCTTTAGCCTTTTCTTCTTGTCGAAGGCATTAAGACCAACACCGCTCGGCGAATACGTAGTTGCTACCGAGAGAGTGGGAGCAGACGCTGCGTCATATCTAGTAAGTCTGCACCCCCCCCCTCCAAACAAAAAAACTCACGTCCTCTTCCCGTGCGATGAAGCGAAGACGATTCAGCATGGGCTCTTGTCCTAACGCGCTGAACCGGAACTTTGCGCATCTCGACGCCAAGGGCTCGATGATTCGCGTCACGTAGTTGCAGATGAGGCAGAAACGTGTCACCTTTATGATAATGCCGAGGAGGGGGGGAGGGGAGGGGAGATGACCCAGAAGACGTTGAGGGGGGGGGGGGGGGGGGTACTCCGTTTGCACATGGCCGTAGTCGTATAACCATAGACTCTCGCATCCCTACTACGCCGGGAGCACGTCGGGTGTTCACCAACCAGGCAGAGGGGGGTGGGGGGGGGGAACTGGAACAAAGATCAAACGACACACGAAAAATTCAAAATCAGCCACAATGCATTACTAGCTAGCTCTAAATAAAACATAAAGACGAACTCAGAAAAGGGACACATAGGTGGGGAACCCCATCCATCCGTTCTACCATCTTGACACACCTCGCGGGGAAACGTGACTATAACTATAATTTACGGATACGGAGGCGTTTCCCTTCACGACACCTTTTTGCAAACCAGCTGAACCAGCTACCGGACTAGAACAGCGGGACCAAACAACAAAAAACACGAGCGCCTTCCGCTCTTTTGCCCCAGCGACACGAGCTACCGAACAGAGCAGTCAGCCGCCGCCGCGTCACCCCCGCCGTCACCGCCGCCGCCACCGCCACACAAGCAGCGGCAACAGCAGCTTGCGCTCACCGTGGAATACGTCTCCATCGTCCGGCGGAGAGCAGACTGCGCGTCCGGTGTCATGGTGTCGGCTTCATCCAGTATGATCACCTTAAACGGAGGGCAAGGGTACCCCGCCTGGTGTGTCCCCCGCCCCACCGCCACCTGCACCCCACGGACAGCAAGCGCTAAAGTAAAATAAAAAGTACCCTTCAAGGCGCTGCTGTAGCAGTAGACACACGGGAAATGCGTCCCTCAAGACGGCGATGTAGCAGTAACAGAATAAGAAAACATCGGCGGCGGCGCGTGCGGGGGGGGGGGAGACAGCGGCATGGAATCACGATGACAACCAATCCAAACCTACCTCAAGAGCCCGCAAACTGCAAAGACGCGGTGGTCTTTGGCCGTGCGGGCACGCCCACGAGGCCGTGCGCCTAGCCCAGCGTGCGCCACCTCGATTTTTACAGGGTAGGTTCTGTCGATCAGTGCTACCTGCGACAAGCGCAGCTAGGGTCATGCTAAAAACAACATCGCGCCACTGCCCGGTCCTTTCTGCCAAAGCAACGCTCGATCGGTCTGAAGACGAAACGCTGAAACGAGCAAACTTCTCGGCACCCCGTCCCCTTTCGCAAGCAAGCTACTGATGAAGCAAAACCTGCAGGAACGTTGCACCCGTCGCACCAACGTGCGCCGAGAAGAACGCTCGACGGCCACACAAGCGAGCATTCGCGACCCATCGGCTCGCCATCTAACCCCATTGCGCCACCAGCACGGGTGGGTCGATCTGCCAGCGCACCTGAGCGAAGGCCTTGATTTTCTCTCTCACAACTTGGATCCCTCGCTCGTCCGAGGCGTTCAACTCTAGGATGCGATCTCTGCGCTTGGTTCACGATGGCATCGGGTAACGCAAGAGACGGTACGTAAAAACAAATCCAGCGAATGTAGACCAGGCGCTACTGCAGTTCGGTTGGGAGAGTGGAATGGCTGGCGGGGAAGAGCGGGATTGTACGCACAATTTGGCGAACTTTTTCGACCGTCTGTTACTGTAGTTCGATTCCGAAAGAAACGACTACGTAGCCCGCAAGCGGCCACAAGCAAGGGACAAGCACGCCTTGCAAGTTTTAACGGCCGCAGGGGCAAACAGCAGTAGGGTTGCCGTCGCAACCCTCCCCCCGCGCCCCCAGTCTCCCCGAACTGTGCGGAGTGTGACAGTACAACAAATACACGCGAGCCACTCTGGGTCCGATCCCGATCAACAGACGCGCATGTTGCCCTAGAGGACACCGAATGACGCGTGAGAGGTTACAGCACCGCAGCCAGCCCCCATAAAATTACGAGCCGCGAATAACACTCGTCTTTCGAGAGCGAGAAACATAGTCAATAGGTGGTGCGCAAGAAGGAGTAGCAGCAGCAGCAGCTGCAGCAGGAGCAGCAGCAGCAGCAGCAGCAGCAGCAGCAGCAGCGACAACATCGCCTGCATCCCGCACAAAAACGCCACCCACACCAGCAGCAACAACCACAACAGCCGCAGCAACACACAACAGGCAATCAAGTACACTGGCAGATCTCTTCGAAACAAAACAAGCGCGAACGACAGGTACAGTATAGCCGACACAGCCGCCCGCCCGTCCGCCCGCCCACCCCCACCCCGGCCCACCCCGCTCCGCCCGGTCTATCGCCCGGCCGCGACTGCATGCTTACTTGTATATGTCAGGCCCGTACAGCGTTCGGGCCAAGGCAAGCACTGTCGAGGTTTTCCCGGTCCCTGGGGGGCCGTAGAACAAAAGGTGGGGAAGTACGCCCGTTGCGATCGCGCCCTTCAATGTGTTGGTTACCTGGAGGGGTTTAAGACAAGAAACGAGCGCAGGGTAACAAATAAGCAAACACGCACTCGGGGCGGCCGGGCAAAGGAAAGCGGGAGCATCGAGCGGGAGTATCGAAGCGAGTAGGAGGGGGATAAGGGGGGGTGAGGGAGGGTGTACGCTATATTATCTTCAGTACAAAAAATACCATGTTCTTACTGTCGTCGCAAACTCGAGCCTGAAATTCTAAGCTTCCAAATTCTTAAGTGCTGTCGCGTATTGTACCTGGTATATATGTGTTTTTCTTTCTTCCAAACATTTGAAAATAGCTGTGCTCCTCACGTCTGTCCGCGTGTCCAAAACCACGTTTCACATCGCAAGTTGGCACAATACAAGGCTCTGGTCGAAACAAATATCAAGGTGTCTGTTTCGCCAGCAAAAAATCTCGCAGCTCAGGCCCGCATTCATTCGAGCAAATCGTCGGGGTTGCTGCGATTCTTCGCCTGGGTTTCATGTCCCCTTTGGTTATCGTTGGTTATCGTTGGTTATCGTTGATTATCGTGCTTCTTCTTTTCCCTTCCAAACGTTTGAAAATCACCCATGCTCCTCGACATATTTCTGCTCCTGCCCATCCTGAGCGCGGAAGGAGCAGCAGCAGCAGCGAGCCGCGTGTCGACACCGTGCGCTGCAGATATGCCTCCCGGTTCACCTGGACATTTTTTTTCCGTTTGCCCTTTCTCGACGTTCTTTCTGGTTTTTTCGAATTGCCCATCACGAAATCGATTGTCGTGGTCCCCCAAAAAGTGACTGAAGGGCCGATTTTCCGTTCGCTTTTTCTCTACGGATACTGCGTCGATTCGAGCGGGGTTTGTATTGCTGTATGCTGCACATCCCAATGCAGGGCATGACTATGTGTTTTGGCACTACTGGAGCACGTCATAAGAGCAAGAGGCAGAAACCACAGGAGAGCATGTTTTTCCGCACCTTTCCGTCTATAAAAACATGAACTTGTACTCCTGTGCTAAAAAAAGGAAGTGATCCCAACGGCATGTGCCTGTGTGAGGTGTCTGTATGATGTCAGTATTGAGATCATCTCCAGCTCCGCGACAAATCACATGCAAGTTCTCTGTACACCTCCACTAAAACCAAGTAGTTAGGGGTATGGCGATAGTTTTACTTTTCCAGCATTTTCCATTTTTTTTGGCTGGTCGATCCGAATAGCCTGCCGTTTTTTTGGCCTCCAATCCCCAGCCTAACTGTTTCACGTCCCAAGTTGGCACAAGACAATCCTCGTGTAAGCACAAACTTTAAGGCGTCTCTCTTTCGCCAGGAATCTTCTCGCAACACAGGCCTGTATCCATACGAACAATTTTCGGGATTGCTGCGTGTCTATGTCCGAATTTGATGCCTCCTTCGATTCTGGTGCAATTTGACTTGTTTCTTTTAGCCCCGAAACATTCGAAAAGCATCTGTTCTCCTCACGTCTGTCTGCGTGCCCGACACAATGTTTCAAGTGTCAAGTTGGCAAAATGGAACGCTCGGAGCAGCACAAGCACCAAGGCGTCTTTTTCGCCAGGAAACGTCTCGCACAACAGGCCTGTATTCATACGACTAATGGTCGGGGTTGCTGCGTGTCTTAGTCCCAGCATTTTTTCGGCTTCACTGTCCGTCCCTCTTTTTTTGGGTATCCTAGATTTTCCCATCATTTATCTGTCACTCTTACTTCGTGAGCTATCTGCCAAGCTGCCTTCCAGTGCCGTTTGCATACGTACAACTCAGAGTCTGTCTCACCGCTGCAGCTGTTGAGTATATCATATGATACCGACCATACATGAGCGCAGTAAGAGTACGGATATGACATCGGGATTTCTTCGCATAGTTTTTCTGCTTTTTTCTACTAGAGGTTTCGGCGGCATCCTGGATGATTAGTCTATCGGCTGTTTGTGACGATGCAGCTGTATCTGTATCGTAGGTCCTCTTGACCGACATGAGACCCGTCTACTGTCTGTCGCGCTGATTCTACTCGCTGTTGTTTGTGTGTGTTAATCTCAAGAATCCATGACGTTGCTGTTGTTGTATCATGTGATACCATAAATGGGCATACAATGAAGAACGCGATCAGCATGGGACGGTAGTCCCGCAGCAGGTAAACCTCTGTATCGGAAGGGAGGTGTGGAGACACACAGAGGTGGGTTGCACGCGTAACCGGACACTCGAGGTTCAGCACCGAGGATAACCTCAGAGTGCCCTCGAGGAGTCCATGGCCTTGAAGGGTTAAGGCGGG
This sequence comes from Undaria pinnatifida, assembly GCA_012845835.1. NCBI lineage: Eukaryota > Phaeophyceae > Laminariales > Alariaceae > Undaria > Undaria pinnatifida. The sequence goes on along the minus strand of JABAKD010000025.1, from coordinate 21,889,092 downwards.
AATAGGCCCTGGTATCCACATCAGGTGTTTTTAGTTTTTTTTTTTCTTGTTAGGCTGACTCTTATGGGAGACGAAACCGGCAAACAGAACTGGCATGTACTTGCGATTTTTTCGTTTGGCCAAGATTCGTATATCGAGTTTTTTCCTTTGCGATCTTGTGGCGTTTCGTGCATGCCGGGGTTTCGTTTGAGTTGGGAGGACGTTGGAAGGAGGGGTCTTGCCAGTAGCGAACCCGTGCTCTTCGCAAGTACAAGGAATAATGAGCAAGGGATGCGGAACTTCCTCCGAAAGGAGTCGGCTTCCTTCGGCGAATGTATAATCCTCAGGCCGGCCAGTCTGCTGGAGCATCAAGGACCAACCGCAGGCACCGCAATGAAGTAGCCCGTGCGCCCGTAAGAGCGGCGCGTGCACTCGTGTTTGTGTCAATTTTCATCTTCCTTAACCCCTGCGTCTTCGCGTGTCGCGCTGTCTGGCACACGCAAGCACGCAGCAGCAGGCAGGCGTTAGCGTTGCAGAGAGCTCAAACACACAATGACAGCAGCCAAGAGCCTGCGGTGTGGCCGATAGTACGCCATCACCGGAGTCTCGAGTCCCCAGCGACCGCTATATGCCGCGGTAGCGCGTTCGAGACTGGAGAGGAGATACGACTATTACGGGTGGTGTGGCCCGGCGCGTTATGCCTCCAGTGTTGGGTTCAAAACCTCAGTTTCGGTCGGCTCTGGAACCGTAGAGAGCTAGCGCCTGGTTTTGCCTGGCCAGGCCATTTCTGGACGAAATACAGAAATTTACAAGGTCATGTTCAGTAGAGTTGTGGATTCCGGGTAAGGGTATGGGAGTCTTACAGAACTTCAAGTTTCGGGTACGGGTATGGAAGTGTTACAGAACTTCCAGAAGTTCCGGGTATTGTGACACGTTCGTGCAGAACTCACAGAAGTTCCGAGAGGGTACATAAAGTGCCGTACCCGCACCCCGGGTATTGTGGCTCGGGGCGTACATAACTCACAGAAATTCCGGGTACGGGCATGAATGTCCTACAGAACTCACAGAAGTTCCGGGTACGGGTATGAAAGTCTTACAGAACTTCCAGAACTTCCGGGTATTGTGACACGTTCGTGCAGAACTCACAGAAGTTCCGAGAGGGTACATAAAGTGCCGTACCCGCACCCCGGGTATTGTGGCTCGGGGCGTACATAACTCACAGAAATTCCGGGTACGGGCATGAATGTCCTACAGAACTCACAGAAGTTCCGGGTACGGGTATGAAAGTCTTACAGAACTTCCAGAACTTCCGGGTATTGTGGCACGGGCGTAGAGAACTTCCACAAGTTCCGGGGAGGTATACAAATGTTGTATCCGTACCCTGGGCATTTGTGGCGCTGGCGTACAGAACTTACAGAAGTTCCGGATACGGGTATGGAAGTCATACAGAACTTACAGAAGTTCCGGGCACGGGTATGAAAGTCGTACAGAACTTACAGAAGTTCCGGGTACGGGTATGAATGTCCCACAGAACTTACAAAAGTTCCGGGTACGGGTAATACCCGGGGAAATGCACCCCCCGGGGGAGGAGTTCGATTTGAAGTGGAGGATTTCACCCAACTTGAATGGCATGTTCTCACTGGGCCAACGTTCCCGAGGTAATCCGTCGTAGAGGTGAGGGCATTATCGATAACTGCCAACGAGGCGATAAATCGTGAACCTCAGCGAGTGGCGACCGAGGCAACAGCCGCGCTCACGGCTACTGTTCTGTAACAGATCATACCATAGCGTACCTCGGCGTGTGGTGCCTCAAACAATATATAATGGCGGTCGCAAGCCCAATTTTGCCACCGGCTCGACAAGCCAAGTGCCACGACAAAGAAACGCAGCTGCCGGAAACACAGAGGATAGTTCAAGACTTCGATGGTAGCTGCATCGCCGTTGTCGTTCCATGTGTGTCGTTTCAGGGCTTCCTCCGCCCCACCCAGAAGAGTGTGAGAGTGATGACTTCCTAGGCTGCACCGCCAAATGAAACAGAGGAGGCATGCGGCGGCGGCCCGCGTGCGACCATTTACAGTTCGCTTTCATCTACAACCAAGCGTAGTTGTCAGTCGGCTGTTGTTGCGCTACGTAGATATGCATTATTCCGATGCGAAAAAAACGACAATACTCAACACGTGGTTTACCCATAGGAGGCAAATTCGTATGTTTCGACCAAATCGAATCGAATTCATAAAAAAAGAAAAAAAAAACGATTCAAAGTGTCCCTCGCTAATACCTGCCCTTATATACTATAGAAACGAAAGAAACATGAGCAGGCGCTATTGTTATATGATATCATACGTACAGGAGTTCGGTGTTCGGTCTGTGCAATTAATTGACGAGATACGACATCATCATAATGCATAATACACTCTGTGGTACACCTGAATGGATACAGGGCTCCCCGGGCGTTGTAAAAGAGGCACACCCGTACCCCTGGTATTGTGCCACGGGGCGTACAGAACTCAAAGAAATTCGGCGTACCGGAATGAATGTCCTGCATAACTCACAGAAGTTCCGGGTACGGGTATGAAAGTCTTACAGAACTTCCAGAACGTCCGGGTATTGTGGCACGGGCGTCCAGAACTTCCAGAAGTTCTGGGCAGGTACAAAAATGCTGTATCCGTACTCCGGGTATTTGTGGCGCTGGCGTGCAGAACTTACAGAAGTTCCGGGCACAAGTATGAAAGTCGTACAGAACTTACAGAAGTTCCGGGTACGGGTATGAATGTCCTATAGAACCTACAGAAGATCTTTGTAGGGTAATACTCGGGGTAAATGGGGGTGTGGTTTGTACGTACCCTACATAAAATGTCCATTTAGTTTGATATTTTGTCTTTCGTTCAATCGATAAGATTCGATAGAACGGAACTGACAAAAAAATCTTCCATGATCTCTCTACAAACCGCGTTGAGGTTTCCGGTTTCGCTCCTGTAAGAGTCGAGTGTTTTTGCCTTAAAAGAATGCATTGAAAGTTCTTCCATCAAGCTAGAAAAAGGCCAGATTCACTTCGGCATGCTCTTGGTTGTTTCGGCGGTGAACGAATCGCAGAAAAGGCGTACACGGCTTCCATATCACAGGCGGGGAGCGGGGAGGCAAATCAAATTTTGAACTTAGACATGGTGCGGTAGCACCTAGGCGCACCGACAGGGGTGGGCCCAGCACAACACCATCAAACAGCAGGACAGCAGCAGCAGCAGCAGCAGCAGCGCAGTAGCAGCACCGCAGCCGCAGCAGCAGCAGCAGCGGCGGGGGCGGGGGCGGAGGTGGCGATGGCCCCGCCAGATGAGTGGCGGCACAGCACCTCGGCCTGGCTTGATCATCACGATCATCACCACAACAACCGAACAGCCAGTTTTTTCTTATTTTTTTTAGAAACAAACGCAGGAGACACCAACCGCAGCCGCAGCAACGCAGCCGCCGCACAGCAGCAGCAGCAGCAGAAGGAGCAGTAGCGGCGGCGGCGGCGGCCGTGCGGCGTGGGTGGCGGTGGCGGTGGAGGCTTCGGCGACAGCGTTGTGGTATAGCGACGGCGGTTGGCAAAATCAGCAGCGAATACGACATCACGCAGCAGCAGAGAACGAGGTCACATCGTAGGGAGCGCGGGAGCGCTGGCTCACTAGCACCTACCCCTGAGGTTGCGCGTACGCGCCATGCTTCCCCAGCTACACTTTGGTGCCTCCGCATCAATGTTGGGTTGTGTCTACCGCTGTTAAGCACAGCGAGCAGTGTCTGCTGTGTGCTGCTGCCGTGTGGGTTGTGCCCTCGTGCCCTCTGATTGTTGTGCCGTTGTGCCTGGTGTTGGTAGGCGAATCGTATGATCTGGTCGTCAGTGATGGAAGTTCACTCTAAATCGTTCACTCAAATCGGAATTTTCATGCCGTTTTGGGGCAAATTCTTCTTTCAAACTTCGCTCGATGATTACTTTGTTTGGGGATTAGATTGCAAACACTCGAGTTAGCCTTAGAAACTACTTGCTCCACCGTGGCGCCACCGCCGTGTGGCCGGGGGTGCCCCTTATTCCCTTGCATATGCTATACCAAACGAGAGCTTTAAAGCAGAAGCAGCGCTGCAGCACCAGTTGTACCAGTGCTCACACATGCACACATGCCTGTTTCATGCTGGTGTGCCAGGTACCACACCCGTCGAGCTCTGCTGTTGTATGATATGACACCGAAGATCCACAAACCAGCAAATGATAGCATGTGCACCAGCCCTAACCCCTTCCTTCACCAGCACGCACTACAAAGACGACAGCAGCACCGTACACAGGAATGCACTCTCTGTTGTTCTATCTCATGGTCTACTTTCGACGAGGCTTGGGGCTTGGGCCGATTTCCCCAACCAACCCCTACCTACTGACGCGCTGTACGTACAAGAGCCATCGCGTCACGCGACTGGAGCGCCGATTTCGCGGCCGCTGCCAAGTCAAGAGGAGCAGCGTTTTGCTGGCGAAATCACAACGAGGAGAAGGCAGGGCGGGGGGAACAGTTGACTACAGCAGCAAGAGATGGGAGAGCCTCGCTGCACTCTTGTACGTCCACAGCGATGTAGTGATACACACCTGGACAGCAGTGCAGCAAAAACAACGCGGAACGCCAGAAGACCGCCCTGCTTTGTATTTTGCGTGAAGCGAAGCGACTGCACGAGATCCCGCCATCGAAACCGCCAAAAACGTGCGATTTTGAGCAGAGTACGACCCAGAATCGACTGCCACCATTAGTGATGGTGGCACCTGCACCGCGAGAAACTAAGCTGCCCCTCTCACCTCGTCCTGGTGGGCCACATCGTCGACCGTCTTGGGCCTGTACTTTTCTACCCACGGCTGCAGCTTCGTTGGTGCAGCAGCAGCGGGACCAGCACCAACAGGACTCTGCCCTCCTCCCATACCCATCACAGCATCCTGGTTCGCCATAGGTGTGCTTCTGCTGTGCTGGTGATCTATTCCCCTGATCGAAAGGTGGCCAGCGTGCAAGCCACCACGTGCCGATGTTCAACAGGACGAAGAGCAAGCCCCCTGTAGCCTAGAGGGGTCAAAGGGAATCTATCGCAGAGGGCAGACAGGCAGGTCACTGCTGTACACCTCAGACCTCAGACAGCAGACAGGGGCTGGAATTTCGAAAACAAATTCAAATCCTGCGATATGAGGGATGGAAGGCTTTTATGCATAGGGGGTACTGGGTGCGGGGGAATTTCAAAAGCTCGGAAAGGCGCGCGAAGTGGGCACGTAGGGGTAGCAGCAGGGTTCTGGCCAGCGGCGCGGACGTCAAGCTCCCGCGTGCTCTTTGCAGCAACATCTACGTCATCACTGCCATAAATCATGTGCTTTGTGTATGGGCAATGGTCAACTACGTGCGATATACGTGGCAAAATAGAATCCAAGAGCTCCGAAGAAGAGAGGCCTGGGATACACTTGCAACCGGCGATATGGAATGATACCTACAATGGGACTCGAAGGGTGCGCCAGCTAGCGTTGGGCTGCGAAAGCAACTGAGTTAAATCGACACACGACGCGTATGAAAATACGTGGAAGTGTGGTGAGCTAAAGCTTTATTTTTCCCCATCCGCCGGAGAATAAAAAAAAAAAAAAAAAAAAGTTGTCCAATATACGACGACGGGCATCCCTACGATACAACGGCAGAGAACGGCAAACAACCCCTCCCCCCCGACCCCGGCTGCTCCAGGATGGTACCTGTGATTACAGCGTCCTCAATACTTGCCTGAAAGCGAGAAATAGAGGGCGATGCCGATTAGCCGCGGGCCAGGCCACGCCAACGCTGAACCGCGGAGTGTTTCCTACTGCTACTACAACTACTAGTCTACAACTTCTACAAACCGCTATAATACCACCAGTACATACTGTACCGCTGCCGCTACTGCTACTATTGCAGTATTACCATTGCTTCTACTACTGCCGCTGCTGCTACTGCTAGTATTTCTGCTACCACGGCTGATACTGCCACTACCACTGCTGTTGCTGATACTGCTGCTACTACTGGAATACAACTGTCGGTAAAGTGTCGTACGGTGTAACTGCCACTACCACCACTTTCCAGCTACAACTACTACGAGTGCTGCTGTGGGCTACTACTGCCGCTGCTGCTGCTCCTACAATACTCCCAGCGCAACTTTGTTTTGAAGAGGCTGTGTGTTGTTCTCGAAGCGGAATGCGTTGAGACCATGGTGAAAGCAGAGGCGAGGTGTCATGAGGTTCCACGCGAGTAAGCGCCCGAGTCAGCAAGGAGGGGGCGGATTTCCAGGCGTGTTGAAGCTGCTGCCCCCGGCACGTTCAGACAGAGCCAGACAAATGATGGCGGCGCCGCTGAGGAAAACGCAAAAGTGTCGGCTCCAAAAAAAAACGAATTCGACGTTGGAGGACGTGAAGGGCAAAACGGGCGACTCGGGAAGTCATCGCGGGAATATGCACCAGTCGGGCGCACCTCCAACGACACAAAAGACACAGCGCACCTCGGTCATTTTCTCAAGGTATGCCCGGCTAGACATGGCTGGATTTCAACGGACAGGTTCTGTTTTTATTCGCACCACGTTTTTGTGGCTGAATATACTTGGTGCGCTTTGGTAGGCCGACCAGGCGGAGAGGGACTAACACGAGGGAGCGGATAAATGCCGCGAAGGACAGGTGGTTGCAGAGTCAGTCCTGACCTAAATGGCGTGGTTGTCCTCTTGTGGCAGAATGTTTAGTTGCTCGAACGGTAGTGGGTTTCAAGAAGGATGATGGCGCACGACGTGTTCTCAATGAGTGGCCCATGGGTGAACCATGAGCGACCCATGGGTGTCCCATAGGCTATCCGTGGGTGACCCATGGCCGACCTACATGTGCGACCGACCGGTGACCCTCGGGCGATCCACGGGTGACCCATCTTCGACCCACAGGCGGGGCGTGGGCTAGTACGTTCGGTCCGCCATTGAGCGCGCATGAACTTCGATGATCTATTCATGTTTGACCAACGGGTGATCCATGGGCTCATGGGTTTCCCATGGACGACCCATGGACGACCCATGGGCTATCACTACCATCCCATCTGGGCCATCCACAGTTCGCCCATGGCTGGACCATAGATCGCCCATGAGTGGCACATAGGTTGGTTTTGATATTCCAAGGCTCGCCAATGGATGGTGTTCGCTTTATTCCCGCCGTTGAACGCGTGTGCGAAAGAGATCCTGCAGAATATAGGACTCGCTTGCCGACGCAAGCCCCACCCACCCATAGAACAGGCCAGCTGTGTCCTAGTGTGTCACAAAGCTCCATACGAACCCCCGCATGAACCGTATGTTTTCGTCATGGACTCCCCTCGGCGTTATATATGGGTGGTATCGTTGTATCACACCCGGGTTCTATCGCATTTCCACCATCGGCTCCCTTTGGTAGGTAGGCCACCCACCTCGAGGAGAATCGATTCACATCAATAATCCGTCCCCATCCTATATAGGAAACCCAGATATCGTAAACCAGAACAGTCATCCCACGGTAGGGGTTGCAGTTTTTGCGCTAAAAAGTCCCTGGGCGATTGAGTTCCTCATGTGAGGAGCTGCCGGTCAATGAAGTAATTTCACGAGTACATTATATTTTTGGGCCAAGACATGGATGCTTGGTCGGGTTGTGCGAACGAATGCCTTCGAAGTCATTTTTCGGGTGAGATATTCAGTTTTTCAATTAAGGAGCTCAGGGACTGATCTGATGATGATGCAACCCTACCGTGGGATAGCTCAGAAACTGAAGCCGTAGTACATTTGTCCAAATGCCACCATCGGTCGCACACGGGCCGCCCATGAGTACCCCGCGGGATATTCCATGGGCGCTGCTCATGAAACCGCTCAGCCAAGCTCGAAACTAAGTCGAATAAAGTGTGTCCCCAAGGACAAACATTCCGCAGAAACAATGTTAACTGCCAAATGCGATAATCGAGGTTCGTACTAGTGGGGAGCACTTTCTTTGCTGCGATACGAGTCCCTCTTGGGCCGGAAAAGGGGAGTTCGAGTGTAGACCTGCGTCAAGATGCCGGGTGCTTGTGGATGAGACGACGATGACGTTGAGACTCCCGTTCTTCGCAACAACCAGCAAGGTTAGGCTCGATAGTGCCCTTTTCAACCGCTTACACACACGGTATGGCGTACACATTTCTGCAGCCCGACCTGCAGGAAGGCTTCCCACCGGCCGGGCTACTTACCCCGCGAAGGGCGGGCACGCCGCTCGTTCGGAAAGTTGCGGTGCTGCACCCCACAGTTTACCAACCTGCGTTGCACCAACGCGCCGTCGTCACACTTATGGACCTCCTCTTGGACCGATTTCTACCGAACGACAGGTGAAACCGAACCGGGGTATACTTGGATGAAATACACTATCGATCTACGGTGACTACTGGCGGACCCGGATCTTCCGGTATACCTAGGAAGAGGCGTTGTCGACAACCTTACCTCCACCACATCCCAGTTCTGCTATCGACGACCTGACCATATGCGCTGACCAACAACTTGCCGCCGATTTTTCAAAACAAACGTAAGCGCCCCTTTCAAGTCGCATAGAATGGCTAAGGGCGTGTGCGGAGGAGAAAACCGGAGACATGCACAAAACAGCACGAAAACGCGAATGCGACGAGGCGGCTGCGTGCCTACCCGAACCGTCGTGGTCTGAGAATAATATTGAAAGTGGCACGAAAAAACTTCACAAAGCTTCATCAAATATGTGTGAGACAATGGTCTCCAAGCACGTTGTTTTGGAGACGTACCCTACTAGTGCGAGAGGACGGGCGGTTTCGTTTCTGCTGACCAGTGCTTCAGCAGGACAGTACACGGTAGAAGAGGGGGCGAAGTTCAACTCGTGTCAAGGAGTGATGACAAAGAAAAGGGAATGATTACTTTGGGACGACGTGCGCGATACACTCATGGATACATGCATGTCCAGCCGTCTCATCCTTAAAGCTCTCTGTTTTCGCCTTCGAAGGGACTGCATAACATTTTGCGCACCCCAAAAATCTCGTTGGTGTAGATAAATGGAACCTAACTCGTCTAGCGTCCAGCCCCCTTTAATACCCGTGGGCGGCTTCTCTACCTCTGGACAGTGGATCTCCAGCAGACCCCAGGCTCTTCCGAAATCTCGCGTCCACACTCGGCAGCTACTTTTTCTAAAGCTCAAACACGGCGCTAGCGTCTGCTCTGTCTCCGGAAGCCACCCCACTCCTTCTCAATCCCATCTCCACCTTCTAGCGGTCGGCCACAATTTTGCGCGCTCTCTCTCGCTTCTGTGTGCTCCCTGTTTTCACCCCACGTCCGGCAACCCCAGGTTCCGCTCCGCAACATTATAGCACGCATCCCTTAAAGTCAACAGCTTGCAGACTATTAGTAAGTATCTTGCGGCCCGTGTTACGAGCGATGCTTGGGTGTGACTTTCCTCCCAACAATCTATCACTCCCAGCAGTTATCTCTTGTTGATCAAGCGTTCGCTGCATCTTATGCCAGCATTTTCTCGTTGTGTTGGTTGAGCCCTGCACCACCGAATGATACACCGTGCACACGCCATGCGTGCCTTGGAAATGGTTATTATTCACGGAGAGCTTTCTCCTGCTCGTGTTCGCTATCACGAGGGCCTCTGCCCGATATTTTTGTTACACGGACAAAGGCTGCGTACGGCAGAAGCGGGTCACTTTTTCGGACTTTGTGTCACGGTGGCTCGGCGTCATTTGCGCGAGTGATCCCCCCGTTCTTTCGCGCTCTTAAGGTTTCGTCCTGTGTGTATATTAATCCGCAAAGGAATGGTTATCTACGCCGCGCCATGCAGACCGACAACAATACTTGGATTGTTGAAGCACAGAGTCGCTCGTGCGAGTGGCTAAAACCCGGTACTGCTACTGGGGCTAAAAACGAAACTCCATAAATAAGCTCCATGATGCATCGCCAGGTAAAAATATGATCACCTCTACCGGCGACGCCACAGGAACGATTGATACCATCGCTTGAAACGCGCTATCGTGTGCATCTTCCCTCTGGTGATTTGTCCTGGCCGGGTTAAGAAACAAACGTAGAACACATTATGGTAGACTTGTTTTTTTTTTTGACAGGAAATTGGTTGTTTGGGAGACGTTGGCACCAGCCGGGGTTCAACGCTGCCCACAAGGAAGCACCTAAAAAGGCCTTGACACATCCATCCCCCGGACCGTTTTGCTGTCACCACACGCCCAGTACGACCAATACGCATCCAGTTTGAGCAGCGGGGTGATACATCAAATGTTCCGCTCCGTCCGGCAGAATATATTTAGATTTTAACTCCGCAGTGACATGTATATATTTCTTCGTTCCCCAGAAAGTTCCACGGATGGAATCCGCGTCACACAACACACATCAAAAAGTAAGTTTGACCAAATATTACAATAATTGAATTGCGGTTGCCAAACCGATATCCAAGCACGGCATATATAGCGTCTGCATTATTGGCATATGTACAGCACCTCCTGTTGAGAGTATGAACCTTGGATTCAAATCTAAGTTAATGCGCAGTCTATGTGAATAGCCTGTGAACACAATGGTCGTGTGGAGGCTCTGTCTTCTATGCAAAGAGATGCAGAGGTGGCACCGGAGTGTCTGTTAAGATCACTTGTGATGAGAAAGAAAAAGTATAGTTTGCAAAGAGCGCTTTTTAGAGGCCAAAGAGAGACGAAGAAGAAGAAGAAGAAGAAGGGAGAGAAGGGAGAGTGATCAAGGTGGGTTGCATCACCACTTGATTATCACGGAACAATGCCTGTAGTCCGGTAGAATACCGGGACAACGGGACAACCTTAACATACTCAAATCTACGTTTACATTTAGGTTCCACCGAAGATTCAACATAAGATTCAGCGTAAGATTCAACTGCATATCTTATTCGTGCGAATAGACTGCGCATTAACTTGGATGTGAATCCAAGCTTCATACTCTCAACACGCCCCCATAATCCAAGTCAGATTGCTAGAGAAGCCTCATACTTGAAAAACAAATTCGCAAAAGAGTAATAAACAAATGGGCCTCATATTCAGTCCGGTGTATCAACCGCGGCAATATGGATGTATCCATGTTATTCACACATTTACGAAAATTAAAACCTTACAAGAAAAGGTGCGCACAAAAAAATAGGCTTGGTGTAATTACCAGCGATGAATACCCTAGAAGTTAAAACGCAAAGGTACGTCTACTGGGTTTTAAACACGCTTCCTGAATTGTACCAAATAGATAAACATTACTAGACGAATAAAGAGAATTGTGGACAAGTGTCCATTACGACAAAGTAAAACATTCTCACTATCCAGTTGTTTGTACTTACGTACTTCTGCACTTGGCAAAATAAGAAACAGATAGAATTACGAATACTGGTAGCGCTGTAATAGACTATAATGGGTGAAGTCGTAGTCCATCAACGAGCTATACCCCGAAAAAGAAAAAATAACAAACAAACTAACAAACAAACAAAGGTCACTGCTGTAAGTTAACCACGCCACTTCAATATGATCCTAGGATACGCTTAATGATAAACTGTCTGATACTAATCGTACGCTGAAGAGCGTAAGATAGACAGCCTTTGTAAGCCTTTACTCCTTATTGCTGAAATATATACTCGTACGCATTTTCCGGTAGAACATGGCTTATTGCTGTGCGATCGTTGACTTAAGTTCATACGACCCATAGTTCCCCCTTTACTAATAGGTAACTGGCGAGCAGTTGAAACTTCATAGTTGACGAAGAACTGCTGCACTAAGTAATATTCTCTACTTAAATATCAATTTCAACCGTACCCACATATCCAGCGCCTCTCCCTTCTCTCCCTTCTTCTTATTCTCTCTTTGGCCCCAAGCGCCCTTTCCAAACTATCCCTTTTCTTTCTCATCTCAAGTGATCTTAACAGACATTTCGGTGCCACCTCTGCATCTCTTCGCATAGAAGACAGAGCCTTCACACAACCATTGTGTTCACAGGCTATTCACACCTCCGCTCGACCGTGTGACCCGCTCGACAAACGCTACGATTCGTTCTCTCAGACCCTTGAACTTAACTCTTTTCAACGGCTCCAGGACGTCAACTATATATTCCGTGGCGTGCGCATGTGCCTTACCTAAACGGTGTCTCTCCCCGCCGTCTCCGTTACGCAGCGTGCTTCGTATGTACGATCCTACTACTCTGGATGCGAAAGGTCAGCACGAACTGGCACTTGCTTCCCTCATCTTGTCCTCTAGCAAGAGCGTTGCCTGCCTGTTTTCTCGTCCTATATATTTATGAAATTACCGCTGATACACCGTTCTTCTTTGCCTCCCTTGTTACCCCCCCCTCTCCCATGCCGAGTTCTTTTTTGTCAACCGCATCCTCATCGTCGCTAGTTTGACCGTTATTCCCGTCGGTTTCGCCCTCTTGACTTCCCCCGCCTCGTTCCCGTTCCCCTCCGTTTGGGCATCATGCCGACACGATGAAAGCTATGAGGAGATTCTCACGCGGCCATTGGGGTGTTTGTCTGCGTATGAGCGGCAAGGACACAGGCAAGTAAACACGAAAAAACAAGGAAACTATTTGTGTAGCCCCGAGGGGGGTTCTGTGACTGTTTTGGGTGACTGCGCGGTTGGTTGCGAATCATCTATACATAAGCAGGTTTGAGTGGGTATGAGGAATATAGTGTGCCGAGTCATAGGTGGCGCACTTACCGATGCATAATAAACTCAGCAGTATCTACCAATTACATGTCATTCTTGCTTCTTCTTTCGTCCCGTTCTGCACCAATCACGCGTACCTATACAAACATGATACCATATCCGTTGCCTTGGAAGCAGTAGCGCGCGCTACTTTGGTTGTTGCCGTAGTACCCTTGCGCTGGCCGCTTGGGCACCAACTGACCCCCCCCCCGGTTCAGAATAATCACGTACGCAGTGTAGGTTTGAGTGATTGGTGGTTACCTGCCAAAGTCGAGTATCAAATTTCATCTATTCTAAATACTTCCCTTACCATCCCTGTCATGAATTTGTCTCTAAGTGCGCGCGTGCCGTCCCGTTCGGATGGAGCGGAGAATGCGCTTCCACGCAACCGCATCAATTTTCAGCAGGCGGCGATGCCTTGTTTTGCAATAATGTTGCATAAAGTTTACGTAATGTCTACTCGCTTACCGGTCGATGCGTACGGCAGAGCTCTACCACAACATGGTATTATTGTGCTTTGTCTACAAGCTAGGGTGATGCGACGCCCCCCTCCAGCTCTTTCCCGGCCTCCTACCTGCAGTGTCTGCGCCGTCCTCGTGTCCGTCTCGTGCGCTTGGGGTCGACGGGACGACTTTCCAGCTTGCATGCCGTGGCGAATTAGCAATTGCTGAGCGTAGTATCTTCTGTGCTAGACGATACGCCCTAGAAACTCCTCGGCGTGTCTGTGCTCGATGACACCGCACCTGGAGTATATCTCGAGCGACCTGTTACATCCAAAACCCTCGTCAGTGTGGTTCGAGGTCCTTCTCAAGGTTCCCTTCACCAGTAATGTCTCACCGATTTTGTGTACGAATGGGGAAAACGAGTTTCTCGTCAACGTCAAACGGTTACAGCCCTAGCCAGCTGAACGTTACCTTCGTGCTCGGTTCTCGCCAGGTAGACACGCGAAGGCAGCCCAGATCCCCTTTCCCCAACCAAGACGTTTTTATTTAACCCTTTCAGGACTCCACCCGTCTTGCAGAAAACCTTCCTCCTAGAATTAGCGTGGGATGCTATTTTCGCAGCGGAAAAGGGGCCAGGTACCATTCTCTGGCACTCTGTTGCCACAGACTCTGTCGCAGGTATACGGCAAACGGAGTCGAGGTGGCGACCCCAATTTTAGGCATAGCAACCCAGGTTTCTTCCTCGTCTGGGGCCTTGAGACGGGCGCTGCCAACATTATTACCCTCAAGCTCAAGATCAAGCTGCCCTACCCAAACTTGTCATGTCGCGCAAGAGGGACGCAGGTGTTATCGAGAGATGTATATACCTCGAACATACTCGGCAGCCGGAGAAAAACGTTCGACCATATAGTACCAATGATTATTTCGAGCTTGCGTTGACGCCCTCCGGGGCGGGTTAGCGCCCAAAAATGCCGTTGGTCTGCATGATTGCTGCCGCCTCTTGGAGCTACGTCTCTTGCAGCATGGCCTATTCTCCTGGCCAAATAGTCGCTTCTCTCTTTCCTGTCTAACCCTTACTTTGGTGTTGTCGCGGGCGTCCAAGGCTCACGTTTTACTCTGTGACCCTCCACTCCTCCTGCTCAAAAGCTGCAAATGAAGGCATTCGCCAGTGATGACCCCATTGGTCTGGTAGTAGTAAGCGTTTTAGCAGTAAGCATCAAATCTGGGGGTGAGAGTTCTTCCGGATGGCGGTAGTTGGGCGGTGTGCTGGATTGGAAGGCACACATCTCCCTGTGTTCGGTAAAGGAGCCCAGCTGTCCTCGAATTCGATCTTCTCATGGGCAGCATGTGGCCAATATTGTTCGACGCTGACCCAAGGCTTCACAATTCTCGCTGCATGTCTGGGCTCGGTCCACATCGGTTTATCTTGCCCCTGTGTACCTGTCGGTGGCTTTCGGTTCACTCCGTCCACTCCCCTCTCCCTGAGAAGCAGGTCTACGTCCCGACTGATCGTCATCAGTCATTGCTACTGTGGCAGTCCGGGACTACGGTACGGGCGGGGGACGCGTGCTACGATACAAGTGCACCACTTTTTTCCTGAGGTTCCTCAATTTGAGAGCTCACGACCTCTCTCAATAATAAAACGGAGAAAATCAAACTGCGCTATTATACCTCGGATGAAAAAAGCCCATGGCCAAGGTACGCGACGGGAAGCATGCAAAACAAAATGGCCTATTTCCAACGATTGTGGGTTAAGGAGCCCCGTCATTCAGAAGCCACTTTAGACGAAAACTGCTACCTCTGTCGTAGCACGCGTCGGGGTACCGCTTTCACGATCGAAGTTATACAAGGCCATTCCAAAAAGTGCTAAAACCACACATCGAACTGTATCTCGTCGGCTAAGCGCAACAAAGGATGTCATGGCGGCGCTTGTCGTGAAGCGCACCCGGAAACTCAAAAGCGACGGGGCCACCTCTGCACGAGGGGCTCTGAGTCGCTGAAAAGAAAAGCCCTTGAAGCGACAAAACTATCGTTGCCCTGGCCCCGGCACTTTCACCTTCTTCTGCAACGAGGTTCTCTGTGCACTTGTAGACTGACGAGACCCTGAACTATCTGATTGGCTGCCCTCTCCAGGAACCCGTTGTGTGCTGTGAAGGAAAACGGTGGACACTCCATTACTGCAGGCGCATATGGGCAGCCAGCTACGTTCAGCACCACGCCCGGTATGTTGAGGTCCCCCTCTCGCCAAAACGAGTCATGTTCGAGGTAGTATCCAGCATGTTCTCCGTATGTGGAGAATTAAACACCTTTGTTTGGCTCTGTCCAATGAGCACATATCGCCAAGATGACTAAAGTCTCCTGTTGCGGTCTTCCGTTTGAACACGAACGAACGCAGCGCACGTAAACCCGGGAGAAACCCGTGAGCAATGTGGGGCGCGACTATGCAGCGCTCCTCATGCAGGCTCGTTCCATCTTAGGACACGTGGGTAGTCCCGAGGGAACCACCGTCCGAGAGCCCTTAGAGCGCAAAACGGTGCACCCGGTATTCGTAGTGATAGGCAGGCTTCTATGATGCGCGTGAATTCCCGAACCGGCTGCTGGTGTTTGCAGCAGGTTTTGTCCGGAGTTAAGAAGTCGATGCATATGTACCCCCTGTGGGTTCTTGCTCAAGGTCGGAAGGTTGGCGCGACGGTGCAGCTGCCCCTCCTTGTGCCCCTTTTGGCATGCTGTCATTTGTGCTGTGGATCGTCACTCCTATCTATAGACTATATCGTTTTATTTTTTCGCCGCGGAAGGGTGTGCATCCATCGCCCCGCGGTTTTCGACAATGCTGCACCGCTGTCCATATCCGACGAAGAACAAGCAACCACCATCAACTCCGCACGAGGCTTATAACGTTATGGAGTTACACCATTGTACCCAGGTTGTGTGCTGTTTTGGTGTCTTTTGACGTGCATGTATATGTATTACAGAGGCATTTCAGACAGCAGGGCCGCATATTAATAGCATGTGTTCGGCATAGCCCCCTTCATACTTTCCAAATTGTACGCGTCAGTAAATAACATGTATCACAATTGAAGTCAGCTGTTTCCGTATCCTGATAGATAACATTTCAAGCACACTACTTGCCAGGTAAAACGTCGGGTACTTGTCGAAGGCCAGAGTGTACCCCTATTACGTAGTACAGCCGAAACGTCTGTCTGTCTGTCTGCCTGCCTGTCTGTCTGTCTGTCTGTCTTTCTGTTTGTTATCATGGTCTCGCCACTCAGCGCGTTTCAGCCCCCTCTTGCTGTATGGGTAGGGCGAGTGGGTGGCACAACCAGCTGGACACCAGGTCTCGTGCCGCGCTAAGCCATGGTTGCGGCGTGCTGAGCATTCCCTACAACCACGAGGCAGTCCTGGCAGCCATCAAGCTAGCCTTTTCGCTAAAGTGCAACATCATTTTTCGATTCTGGCCGCTGATTGACCCTATCAAATCCCAGTTAGACGCCGCTGGCTCTTTCTCGAAGGTTGGTGCTGAAAAATAATATTCCAGCCTTAGAGCCATCGAGGTTCCACCGAAGGCAGGGAGGATAGGGTTCCATCCCTGGTTCAGGAGTCCGTGGCATCTCTACATCTCCGACCACCCGACGATCAAATCGGCGATAACCCGGGTCGACAATGCCCTGGTGTAGAAACCCGACCCCATCGGTTGATTGCTGATGGGCTATGGCTGCTGAAGCCATGGGTGCCCAGGGAGAATAATGTCCCATCCCTCGATCAGGAATCCTTCCAAACTCTTCAAACCCAGCAACCTGGTGACGAAAAAGAGATCTCCCGGGTCAACACCATCCCGCGCGGTGTGGAACCCCAACCCCCATGG
The DNA here is from genome assembly GCA_012845835.1 of Undaria pinnatifida. Taxonomy (NCBI): domain Eukaryota; class Phaeophyceae; order Laminariales; family Alariaceae; genus Undaria; species Undaria pinnatifida. The sequence continues at coordinate 21,872,101 of JABAKD010000025.1, read as the reverse complement.
AGCGTTCGCTGAATGACTGGGGCTCTTGGACCCAGCGCGCGACGGAAGTTTCCCTTCGGGCGAACGTCGAGGGCTCGCTCAACCCGGGGTGGATAAGGTCCCATCCCCGGATAAAACATTCCTCCATACATTTGAACCTCAAACAGCCCGGGGTCAAAAACGGTTATCCCTCAGGTCGATATCGCCCCGCACAGTGTGGACACCCCACCCAATCGGTTGATCGTTGGTTGCCTAGGGCTCATGAAGCCAGCACACGGAGGAGAGAGTTTCCCCTTGGGACAACGTCGATATCCCTCTGGACCCGGGGAGGATAAGACCCCGTCCCTGGATCATTTTTTTTTTCCGTACATCCGTAACTCCAACAGACTGGGGACGAAAACGGCGACTTTCCTGCTCGATACCGCCCCGCGCGCTGTGGAGACTCTAATTCCACCGGCTGGTTGCTGATTGGCTAGGACTCGTGCAGCCGGCACGCGGAGCGAGATTCCCGTCGGGACCACATTGAGGCCCGTCGCACCCGGGAAGGAAATGCCCCCATCCCCGGATCATACATCCCTGAATAAATCTGCTTATCCAACAGCCCGGCTACAAAAAAGTGATCCCCTGGGCCAATACCGCCGCGCACGGTGTGGAAACCACACCCCCATCGGCTGATCGCTGATTTCCTGTGGGGGCTCATGAAGCCAGCGCGTGACAAACGTTGCCTCTCGGGACAACGTCAAGGTTCCGCAGGACATCTGGGGAGGAGAGAGTCCCATCCCAGGATCAGGAATCCTTTCATAAATCTGCAACTCCAACAGACCGGGGACGAAAACGGATCGCTCGGGGCGATACCACCCCGCACGGTGTGGGAACACTGACTGGCGTGGGGCTCGTGGAGCCTGCACGTGGCAAGATTGTTTGTCAATTCAACTTCGAGATTACGCCGCGCATCTGGTCCCATTCCCGGACCAGAAATCACTTAATACGTCTGCAACTCCAACAGCCCGGGGATGAAAACGACGATCCTCCGGGTCGATGCCGCCCCGCACCACCTCCATCTGCTAATCCTTGATTGGCTGGGGCTCATAGGACCAGCACGCGGCGATGGTTGCCCCTCGAGACAACGTCGAAGTCCATCCGCACCCGGGGAGGAAATAATCCCATCCCCACATCAGGAACCCTTCAATATATCTCCAACTCCAACAGCCCGGGGACGAATAAAGTGATCCCGGGTCGATACGGCCTCGCGCGGTGTCAAAACTGGTCGCGGATTCGCCGGCGTGCGTTAGACCTGCGCAAGGAGGCCTGTACAGGATTCCTAGCTCGTGACTAACAAGCAGCAATAAGCAGTGGCTTCTTCTGCCATGGTACTAGCACCAATAATAGCAGTGGTATTGGAAGAAGCAGTACGAACGTCTCTCCGTGGCGAGAGCTATTATACGCGTGTGTACAACTGCTGCTAGATGCATTTCATGCCATGCACATATATATAGCACTCTTTAACCAGAGACGAAAATGACGGAAACCTCCCAGGATTCGGTAGCGTGGTGTCAGTTCTATTTTTTTTTTCGATGGCTCGGGATCATTTGCGCGAGTGACCCCCCTAATCCTTCGTGGTCTTAAGGTTATAATGTGCGGCTAAAATTCGCGATGTGAATCTGCAACGGAACCTTGGGCCGGGCTGCGCCAATACGGTCACCGAAGTATTTTTGTTCGTGAGGTACAGGGTCGCTCACTCTTGCGAGTATGATAGTATGATAGAGTATGGTATGCTATGATATGATATGGTATGATATGATATGATATGATATGATATGATATGGTATGATATGATATGATATGATAGCTCAAACCCGGTAGTGAAAATGGGGGTGTATCACAACATCATCATACCATCGTCATCGTGATCACATCATAATAACATCGTCGTAACATCCTCCCTACTAATACCGTACCCTTGGTCAAACGCGAGGAACGTTTCGTCATTTCACTTATTCTCCAATGGTCCGTACATTTTCGTTCAGAGCGGTGCATTTCATGACAGTGTTACTACGACGAGTACCATTATGCTCTACCCAATCGCACCACTATGGGCAACCCACATCCAGCACCACGGGCGGAGTCGTGGAAGCCGTTCGCACTTTTATTACAAGGTGTGGCTGCGCGCGCTGCTGCTTATGGCTGTCCAAAACGATGTTTGAATTCGATGATCAACCTTGGCCGGTGGATGACTCGAGGGCGTGAGTGACGTACCAAACAACCAGATCTTTGCTCATGCGGATGTGGCATCTAATATGGTTCAGAATAGCCTAGCCACAGCAGCAATGTATTGAAAAGTATTGAAAAAACGTTTGAAATGTATATTGAAAAAACGGATAGGGGGATCGCAAGTGCGACCCTTCGGGACAAACAACTTAGGTCAGTTATCGACACGTGGATCTGGTGGTTTGACGTTCGTTGATCTTCGGGGGGCATTTCTAGATAGGTGCCGGGCATGTGTGCTTTGTCGCACAATCTTTTCCAGTTACAACAGTGGGCGTTTCTCGCCGGGAACACTCCCCCTTTTCCTCAAATCTTCCGCCGGGAGATTCTCGATAGCTTAGACCTACTCACACACATACAAATGGATCATCCGCGTAGTACTGGACCGGGCAGTCAACACGCATCTCGGTAAACCTTCTGACCCTATCGCGTTGCAACATCTACACCACACTTCGTTTGAAGGCGCAGATGCCTTTCTTCAGAGCGAAACGCGCCACACCGAAAAGGAAATGGGAAGGAGGTGAATACGTAATCGCGACGTGCCCACGGTGATCGGGATGCGATCAAGGCGAAAGTACAAGTGAAGGGAGGCACGCAGACGCGAACAACCTCATAACACCAACGCAGGCGACGTGGAGCGTGAAGACTTCAAGCATCCACCCCCAAAAGACAAAAAAACTGGACGGATTTAGAAAAGGGGAGGGGGGACGTCGGTGCTGGAAAGAACAGAGCTTTTCTTGGTAAGATTGCCTATCTCCTGGGAGGCTCATGCGCGCAAAAAGAGAGGAGGGGAGAGCTTGCGCGCTGCATTACCCAAACGCGTGGTGTACCGTGTTTGGAGCTGAGCAACAAAGTGTTCCTGATCGAGCGTCCACGTTGTTCACCCGTACGGCGCAGGGGTCTCTATCACCTCGCTCTATGGCGGTGCACCTTTACAGAATGGCCGGTGCACGGTCTCGTTATCGTACAGCTCCCGTTTGAGACCCGGCTGAAGCGTGATCACTCAAGTCGGACTCGTCGTTTGACCCCTGGAAAATTTTCGGCGATGCGCCCGTTGGCAAGGTTGTCCAGACACAACACGTGATAAATGGACTGTCCATCTTGAGGCCCGCTGCTTCGATGACGAGCGATGAGGTCTATGAATAAGGCGCCTGGTTCGATGTCCGGTGCAACATCATCTTCGGCTTCTGTTCGGACACCGTCAAAACCTTCTCATTCAAAACAGTTACACTCACGATGATAAAAGGCATACCCTGGAACACCAGACACTATGTGCCTTCGTACGTCGTTCGTGTATACCATATACCCAAATTCCCTTCGTACACATGCTAGTGCCCAGCGCAACGTTTACCCCCACCCCGCCCGCGTCAAAATGAAGCAAACCCTTTGAAATACCCGTGTCCTGGCTGAATCTTACCAGCTCGGTGTGCACGGGAGCGGTGGATAGCGGCCTATAAGACAGTGAAAAAAAAGCTGTGATGGTATATCCTTGCCGCAGCCCGTGGATGGCGCCCAGCCATCCCGAGGACTCACTGTCATCCTCGCGCACAGGAAATCGCATACCTTATCTTCGAGGGACTGACGGATATCGGCCACGTGACATGTATTACGCCGAAGCATGCAAGAAGCACCTACAGCCCAACAGAGCTCTTGGTCGACGGGTCAACATGCTTTCTGGAGGTTGATGAGGCACATGTATGTATAGGGGGGGTTACTAGCCTTGCAGTCGGCGCACGACAGGCCAGGTGTAGGCTACTGTTGATCGCGCCCGGCGAAAGTTGCACCGGTCCTTGGGGATTATCTCCCCGGCCTCGAAATAGGTTCGCTGGATCGGCGCAGGCGACGGTTTTCAACGATCATGTGGTTGCATGGGCAACAACCGAAATCCCTTTGTACTAGCTGCGATCCGAGCGACCTTTTGTTTCATGAAGGATCGTGTCTCCATCGCGCCTCCGTTCTCCACACGTTGACAATTATCAGATATGCGGTGAAAGCACCAGATATGGACTTTGGACGGTCGATTTTCAGCAACTCGGCGGGAAGGAAGTCTGACGCTCCACCGCTTTCCAACTCAGCATGTGTCGTGGTGCAAACGAATCTCCGAATTTTTTCTCCATCTCGTTCATTACTCGTGGTGAACCGTCTTATCTCCGCGCGATACGCACACGGTAATAAGACATGAGCCGTGAATTACTCCGGTTTACTACTACTTTTTACGTCGTATGCGACGCATGCTACGATATAGAGGTTTTATGGTATGTGCCATTTGTTGGCCTTTTTTTTCTGGATGGGGCTCCTTAGAGTCTTACTAACGTAGACCCCCCAACTTTTCTTTAACGACATCGCCGGTTTCAAAACCAGCTCCCGGTCGTATCTTCTGAAGCACGGCGTCCCTCGACACCCCGACGTCATCGATCGATAGACCTTTGCACACAAGAAAACATGTGCTCAGGCACTTTTCCATCAATAGTATCCTTCCTTGTGTCGAGCAGCCCTGAAACGTTCGTTGAAGAAAATCGCTGGTTTGGGGGGGAGGCCATCGTAGAATCAGTCCGTAGCCCGTCTAAATAAAATGTTCACAATGGCATCTTGTTTATACCGAAATTGTTGTTTTGTATACCTGGAGCTGGGGTTCCGTTCATCTGATTGCACTCGTATCTTGTGACTGATTCTACGATAGCCCCCCCCTCAAAACCAGCGATGTTCTTCAACGAACGTTCCGTGGCTGCTCGGTACGAGGGAGGATGCTATGAAAAGCATATATTCACATGTATATGTTCTTGTTCGTGAAGGAATATCGGCCGAGGACGTCGGGGTGGGGTTGCGAAGGGCACCGCAGTTTGGGAAATACGACGGTGCGGGCTTGTTTCAAAACCGGCGATTTCGTTAAAGAATAGTTGCGGGAGGGCTACCGTAGAACGACTCCTTTCGCCTTGCTTAAAATCAGCGTTTGGGTCAAGATTGTCGTAACAGTTTTATTTTTGCACCAAAATCAGTTTTTGGGAGAGTTCTCTTTAAAGCTCCCGACTTTCGACGAACCTCAGAAAAGATATGGTGCGCCTCCATGTATTGTAGCAAAAAGTCAAGGCGTGGACCTGTACCGTAGTATGTATTGCACTACGAAATATTCTAACTAGTGGCGACTGATTCTACGATGCCCCCCCCCCCCAAAACCGGCGATTTTTCTAACGAACAATTCGTGGCTACTCGATACGAGGAAATATGTTATGAAAACATTGTCTCCATGTGTTTTCTTGTTTGCAAAGGATGATCGAACGATGACGTCGGGGTGGCATGGAGCACTATACTTCAGGGGTTACGGCCGGGAGCTGGTTTCAAAACCGGCGATTTCGTTAAATAAAAGTTATGGGGGGCTATCGTAGTAAGACTCGTGCTGATGCGTGCCACATTAGAGGGAGCACGTTTTCGTCTGAAATGTTTTCTGAATGACGGGGCTACTTACCCCAAAATCGTCGAAAATGGGCCACATTTTGCGCATGGTTCCTGTTGTGCACCTAGGACATCTTGGGATTATTCATCCGGTGTAGCGGTTTTAATTTCCTCCAAATCAGCTTTTTTTGGGATAGGTCTTAAGCTCCCAAATTGAGGGGTCTTATTTAGAAAAAAAGTGGTGCACCTCTATCTTGTAGCACGCGTCTGCTCAACCATTTTTCCCTCCGCTGCAAAACGCACCCCTTCGACAATTTCCAAGCAATGTTTCTCTAATCTAAAAACGAGAATGCTTAAGGCCGGGCTTGTTTCCGCCCCCATCTCTCATTTTGTCCTTTTAACGCACTTTATTTTGCAGTCCGATACTTAGGTTTAGAGGGGATTGTTAAATAGGTTCTCCCCCGCTGTCGGCTACACCCGGTGCTGGTATATTGTTTAATCGTGGTGAGCAGGATAGATTAAGCCTCCGTTGAAGAAAACGCTTGGTACCAGTATTTTTTTCTGTTTCCTAGAATGAGGATCAACAGACAGAGCGTCAAGGTTGAACCATATCCGGTAGGGACTACATCTAGTGGTGGTCTATGCAACGTACGGGACTTCTCCCATGTGTGTTTGTGAGCTGGACAGCTACTACTGCTGTGTTTGTGGCTCGGGGTCGTTGATTGACCAAACGAACTTCGGAGTCGTCGAGAGCCACCAACCATAACAAGCGAACCCGTTAGAAAGTGACCTAAAGTCCGTCACTGACAGATGACTTGCCTGCGAGCCACAAAAGAGGCCACCAAACACTCGCGAAAGGTATTCGCATCGCCATCCATGTGGTGTACGAGAGTACTACAGTGCACGTCCAATCGTCAGTCGAATCGCTGTTTGTTTTGGTGTGTGTGGTGGTCGGGATTTTGGCTGTCAACACTAGATACTTTAGTCAACAGTGGAAAGGACCAAGGATACGGGAAGGTGAGGGCAAGGGACAAGTAGGGGCGCGTGCTACGGTAGAGGCACCTAGCAGTTTTCGTCTGGAATGGTTTCTGAAGGGCCAGGGCTCCTTGACCCAAAATTGCCGGAAATATGCCATTTTTTTTCATGATATTCTCGTTGTGTTATACCTAGGCCCTTGAGTTTCTTTTTGTCCGGTCAGCAGTTTTAGTTTTCTCCAAATCAGTTTTTGGGAGAGTGTTTCTTAAGCTCCCAAACTGAGGAACCTCAGAAAAAACGTGGTGTGCTCCTCTATCATCGTAGCACGCGTCGGGGCCCCCGGTCAATTTTGAGGCGTCTTTTTGTCAGTGGCTCGAGCTCGATTTCACTCGCGCGAGTGATCCCCCTGAAATGGATCTTTGGCAGTTTCAATCGTTCGTACGTTGTTTTACTCGGCACGGCACCGCCATGATGGAATGGTTACCTAAGCTGCGCCAAGACAAGTGCTGCCTTCGTAAAATCTTGTATTTCAGCGAGGTACAGAGTCATTGGGGCGAGCGGCCCAAACCTGTTGCAGTGAGAAGGTGGGTGCCGCCACTACACAAGCCTCTTGGTCAAAGAAGGTTTGTGATACCTGTTCATATAATATTATCCACATCTTTGGGATTGCATATGAAACCTTGTTATGGGTCTTCCCATGGGACGTCTCCCCCTCTGTGTGTCACGCCACGGCACATGCCATGGACACCCGACGAGCTAAGGCATGGCAGGGCCCGTGAGACGTTCCACACGCTTTCCATAGGAAGTCCCATGCGATGTCGCATGGCACGTCCTACTGGATGTTCCATGGGTCATGCGTTAGTATATCCGTGGGACGTCTGTAGGAATTGCTTTCCATGCCATGGGAACCTCCCATGGATGGGACGTCCTAATAGGACGCGCCGTGGTTTTACCATAGGATGTGCCATAGATAGCTGAGACTCTCCGAGGATGATCCATGGGATCTAATATGGCATGTAGGAACGTCCCATACGGCGTCCCATGGGCAATCGTATGGGCGGCACTACGAGTTGTCGAACAACCTATGGACTTTCCTATGGCACGCCCCACGTCCATGGGATGTACACATCCTATGGCCTGTCCCGGATGTCTGTCCCACTGGATGTCCCATGGGACAATATCCCACGGCACATGTCATGGGCTGTGCAAAGGCATGCCTAACGTCCCATAGGCAGTCCAACTGGCAATCATATAGGATGTGCCACATACTTCCTAACGCCCCCTGGTCAGCGTCATCGGACGCCCCATGGCCTGTACACGTACAGTGGGCTGCCTTATGGTATATCCGATGGAATGTCCCATGAGATGTGCACGCCCCTTGGGACGTGTCATGGGCTGTCCCATGGGCTGTCCCATATAGGATGGGTATAAATTCCGTGGGCTGCACCATGGATTTTTTATGTCCCCTGGGTAGTCCCATGGGCTGTGCCGTATGAGGTGTACCCCTCATGGGATATCCAATGGGCTATGCATGTCCTATGGGAAGTCCCATGGGCGGTTGTATGTAGCTGTTTATCCTTGAACGCTGTACGACCCATTGACAGGGTAAACGACCCATGCGCTGCGCCACACACGTAGGAGGTACTAGTCCCATGGGCTGTGCCAAGGGCTGCGACATGGGCTGCGTATGTCCCGTGGGCAGTCCCATGGGCTGTCCTATAGGATGCCGAACGTCCCATGGGCTGTGCAAGGGCTGCGCATGTTCTGCGTGCAGCCCTGTGGGCAGTCCCAGCCCATGGGGTGCTAAATGACCCATAGGCGTGCTGAATGTCCCATGGGCTGCGCCTTTTTCAGCCCCCTGGACGGCGCCACAGGAGGTATACGTCCCAGAGGCGGTGCCATGGGACGTTCCGTGCGATGTGCGACGGGCTTCCCCATGGGGTGTGCATGTTCTATGGGCGGTCCGTTGGGTAGTACCATGGGCTGCGCCCCGGGACGACGAACATCCCATGACCTGTCACGTGGGCCGTACGATAGGCTGTGCAATGGGTGGTACACTTTCCATTGTAGGGAGGTCGGAGGCGATCGATGTCTGCCATGATGAGCGGTTCGTAGAGCTGTCAGTTCCCATGAGAAACCCGTTGAATGTGCCGTAAGAGACGGGGTATCAAGAGGGCACACGTAGAGACAGACGGTTGCCAGCAGAGAGTGAGAAGGACGTTGACGTGGGGGATGCTGACCGGGATGAAGCGGAGCGTTCAATCATGGGGGGGGGTGTTATGGATAGGTGTGTTAGAACACGGAGGTACATCAAAATAATAGTGTACCTTGTATTAGACTAAGCAGTGTATAGCGCCAGATATTTTGTATACCCTCGTATTATTATTAGTGCTTCGTACAAGGAGATATGGTGGGTGTCTGTGAGAGATATTGTGCTCGATATGTGTGTGTGTGTGTGTGTGTTCTTCACATTAAACCGTTCTTCTACTCGTCGACATCCAGCACACCCAGTGTCCGTACTGATTCCTCACCCTAGAAAGATCAGCTCTGTGGTCACAAGCTACGACACAGAGATAATGCATCGTAATGCATTCGACAACGCAATGTCATGCCCTAGTACTGGGTACGACAGGCACAACATACATACGTCAGCAACAGAAATACATTGGAAGAGAGAAATACGAAATAAACAAAAACAAAAACAAAAACAAAAAACAAAAACAAAATAAGAAAACAAATAAAAACAACGATAAAAATAAAACAAAAAATGAAACAAACAAAATGAAGGGGAAATCGAAGAAACAACCCAACCGGAAAGGAGAGCCAAAGCTCGGAAAAGAAACATACCAGGTAATAAAATGAAATAAAATAAAGTAAAGTAAAACCAAAATAAGATAATCCAAACACGAGCCAAAAACCTGGACACGCAAGGAGGGAACAAAGGGGAAAAAAAATACCCCAGAAAAAGACGAAAAGTGCTATGTACCTACTAGTCGGCCTGGTACCTTGCTACCCTGTCTGCCATCTCCTTCCTGCCTTCGTCCACCGCGGTCTCCCTTCTATTCCTCCTGTTGCCCCCCCTGCCCCCATTCCCTTGGACGGCTTTCCTTCTACTCCTCCTGTTTCCCCCCCTCCCCCCTTTGTGTTCTTCTTATTAAACCAAAATACCTGAGCAAAAAACTTGGTATCCAGCTGCACTGAATCTCGTGTTGCCGGGCCGTCGAGTTTCCTGCAGGCCAATGAAGTCACAGCCGAGTTGCTGGCCTTTCGCCAGTACACGCTCGTCATGCCCATACCCGTTCTTCCCCTTTACGGCCAGGGTACGCACGTTGTAGGTCGCTACCGCCACAAGTGCCGCCTTCCGTCTCTTACGAGTCTCGCGTGCTGCTTTCTCAGCCAGCCGACGAGAGGCTCGTCCCCTCCTCCGTTTCTGTTTCTGTTGTTTCTTTTTTCTCTCTATTAATGTGATGATTGTGGCTCTCCGTTTCGTAGCCCGGTTCGCGCCTTGGTTTCCGCTGGCTGGGTGCAGCCGTCCCAGCCAACGCCGACACTCCCATCCTTCCTGTCGTGCATGCGTACCCACGCGGTGGCCAGCCTCTCCACTCCCCAAGCTGCCCACGCTGCGCTCTCTGCTGTGGTGATGTACCCGTCCTGCCCCGGGGATGAACTCCTCGGCGTCGGGGTTAAAAAGAAAACCCATCACCACCACCCCACGCGGTCCTTAGAGTGAGCAGTTCACTAGCCAGACCGCGCAAGGTTCCCTCTCTACCCAGCCCGAGGCTCGATGCCCGTGTGACTGCCGCTAGACCGCTGCAGGTCCTCGCGGGCTTCCTCGGCCCACCCCAAGGACGGGGCAGGCCGAAGGAGAACGGTACGAGAGCTTGTCTCAACGAACAGCCTAGCAATAAGTTACGGTTACATACGTTGTGTCACGGAGGTTAGTTACAGGGACCGTCTCGTGGTATCACCCACGAGCAGTCCCACGGGTATGTACGAGTAGGCACTATGCGAGGAGGTTTAGGTATTCGACTACGAGCGGTTGTTACTGGGCTGTGGAGAGTTGGCCCACATGACCCACTCCACCTTTCCCCTGCATTCGTCTACCCCTTTCCGGGTCGACATAATAAAGACATCTTAAACTATCTTCTACACACTGCGTGTTGCAGCTCCTCGCTCACAGCCTAGTGTGGCTGTTGGGAGCTTATCCATCCATCGCATATCAGCGCTAATTGAACATATTGTTGCAATAATAGTTGAAGGGGTATGATTATTGCATTGACATACCACGGTACAATGTATTGCATGGCCAAATCGGCTCGCTTTTTCCGCAAAAATGTTTTGTCTCCTGCAGTTTGTGACTGCTCAGTGCTGTGACACAGAAAGAGCTCGTCTCTCTGCTCTATCACATGAGGGGCAAATGGACACCTTGGTTGTGCTGGGTGTACATAAATGGTTGGAAAGGTCGGAGAATATCACAAACAACACGACACACACCCTGCTCCCACGAGCGACGTACGAACCTGTATACGGTACCTCTATCTGTGAAAAAACAAACGTAGTTTTTGGGTACGCGGACCACATGAACTGAGTTTTTACCATTGTTGTTTTGTCTCACATTTTGTATTGTTTTTTCACACTTGTACTTTCCAGTTTCTGGACAAGCCATGGTCACAGGTGTCGTCCCTTCTTCCCCCCGGTTCTCGCCTTCAATTTTTATCGCGCATAGGATTCAGCATCAGTATTGTTGTTGTTCTCACATTAACTCGCTTTTTTTCAAGTCCGTGGTCACAGGACCGGCTCCAGTCACTCTGCAGCTGAGGAATACCCCAGGGGAAAAACACAAATAAATAAAAGGTGGTCGTACACGCATACATCACAGCTGACGCAATTCATGCCTCCACCAAAAACATATAAAAGTGAAATCGGGAGTCAGCCTACCGATGTGCCTGGTCCATACTGGTGCATACGTCTCATTACTCGCGCCTGGAAAAACCGACTAGTCTTATACCACTTGCGACCCAAGAAAGACTACCACGTGTATATTGCACGTAGTACCTATCACTACGCATACGCACGACAGACGTAAGTCAATTGAAAAAAAAGCAACAATTGTTGTTGTTGCTGTTGTTGTTCTAAAATTAACTCGCACTACTCGCATAATCAAGTCCGTGGTCACAGGACAGGCGCTAGTCACTCTGTGGAGCTGAGGCATACCCAACTGAAAAACACACACAACCCAAGGTGGTACACGCAAGGGGAGTCGCCGACCTATATCCTTAATGAGGACACGCAACCCGTAATACGCGCGATCGGATTATCACACACAGCTTGCAAAGATGAGTTTCGACAAAATATTCGATCTCACAGCTGGAGTGTATCACAGCTGACGCAATTCATGCCTCCATCAAAAACATATAAAAGTGAAATCGGGAGTCAGTCTACGATGTGCCAGGACCATGCCGGTGCATACGTCTCACTACTCGCGCCTGGAGAAACCGACTATTCCGCTTGCCACCCAAGACTACCACGTACATATTACACGTAGTATATATCACTACGCATACGCACGACAGACGCAAGTCAATTTTTTTTTTTTTTTTTTTTTTTTTTTTTTGCACACGTTCACTTTCCAGCTTCTGGACAAGCCGTGGTCACAGGTGTCATCCCTTCTCCTCCCCGGTGCTTGCCTTCAATTTTTATCGCGCATAGGGTTCAGCAATCCCACTGCTCGTCGATTATTCATCGAGGATTGCTAACTCACGCTCTCGCGCTTTCCGCAAGTCAATTTGTCCAGAAGAAAAAGTCCCAACGAATTTATACGAGTATGCACTCGGCGGGGCTCGAACTCACGAAACTGACCTATACCAGGCTCGAGGATAACCTGATACGCCACCGGGGCCACCGGATTCACCAATTGGAGAAAAGAAATAAAGAAATGAAAATGAGATAAAGGAAAGGAGAGAAAAGAGAAGAAAGCGAAAGAAAAAAAATAAAAAAATAAATACGAGAAGAAAAAGACAAGAAATGCATAGGAAAGACCAGAGAAGAAGAGGAAGCAAGGGAAGGGAAAGAGAAAAAAGAAAAGAAAAAAAGAAAAGAAAGAAAAATGTCATGACTAGCAGACGAAATGGCTAAAAATATGTACTACACTAACTGCTGTGATGCATGTGTACATAGACGTTCAGTTTATTTCATTTCGGCGAACTTATTATGACTTGCTTAATCTATCACGTAGACTATACGTATTTTTCCACTGCAGAGTGACCGGAGCCTGTCTTGTGACACCACGGACATTATTACGTGGGTGACGACAAACCTACAGCCGTGTAGAAACAACGTACCCGATATACGACTGTCATATTTTTACATGATAGTATCGTATATTATTGTAGTTCTGTTAGTGGGGTATTAGTCCGTTTGACCACTTGCAAAGAAGGTTAACCAATAGCTTACCCAAACTATAAGCCTTATAACTTATAGCACCTCATTATTTCTGCAGCCGACAACCAGGCTCAACTCCTCATCCCCCTCTACCCCTGGGCCAGTTGTGGTGTGCCGGCGTCTTGCCGTTCCGGGTTGCATCATTGGTTAATGTAGTATCATAGAAAACTGCCAAAACAAGGAAACAAAACCAATACCAGGTACACAACAACAACAACACATGTGGAGAGATCAGCAAAATATGTACGAAGAATACGGACACATATCATATTCGTATATGCATATTTTCATGATTATTTTTTTATTTTTTTTATCCTCCGGCGGATGGGGAAAAATAAAGCTTTATTTAGCTCACCACACTTTTTTATTCTTGTTCTACATCGCATTCATTTTCCTCGGAGGACTGCTCTCTCTCGAGCATTATCCTCGGACTTCTCTCTGTCGCCCCCTCTCCCGGTATAAACACTCAAAACCCGGGGTCACAAATAGCGGGCCCTCCTCCCCCCCCCCGACACAACGGGTTGATTTACGTCCCTCTTCCTATTTCTCGCGATAAGAATTCAGCATTTTCTTCCCAGGGCGTCGAGTCGGCATATATATTGCACCAAATAGTATATAATGTATATGGACTACCCATACTTGTTTAATTCGGTCTATTAATAATATGGCTTGTTTTGTTGTGTGTTCTCGTACCCGGTACGCTCTAGCGTTTCACTTGCTTAGTAACTTGATGAATTGTGCAACTGATTGGTTTACTCTCTGTTTCAGAGCCTGTACTGCAGAATTTGTATATTATAAAAAATGAAAATACACTTTGTATATGTATCTCTGGGATGAAAAATCAGCTCGGACTCTGGGTGTACTGAATGTCGTGGGGTGGAAGGAAGAAACGGACTTGGAAAAGTCCAACATATAATTTATTCCGTTTCTGTGGACCATGAAGAGATTGTTCAAGACACTATCTGAAAATGATACGTTCACGTCATATCTCGCACAACACTCTCGCGCGATTCGTCCTTCATCCCACGCGCACTCATTTCTTTTGTTATTTATTTCACACTTTAACTTTCCAGCTTCTCTTCTGGACAAGCCGTGGTCACAGGTGTCATCCGTTTTCCCCCCCGGTTCTTGCCTTCAATTTTTATCGCGCATACGTAATACTTCCCAAAATAGGAAAGCTCTTAGTATAAGTGAGTAAAATCGTCTACTACAGCAGTAGCACAGATACTTTTGTTGAGTATTGTCCAGAAGGTGGAAAGCAAACGTGTGTGAAAGGAAAAAAAAGAAAAGCCGGTCGCCCCGGTGGCGTACTAACTGCTGTATTAGGTTATCCTCGAGCCTGGTATATGTACGAGGTCAGTTTCGTGAATTCGAATCCCTCCGAGTGCATACTCGTATATACAGTCGTGGGGACTTTTTCTCCTGCACAAATTGACTAGCGGAAAGCACGAGAGCGTGAGTTAGCAACACTCCATGAAAAATCGACCAGCAGTAGGATTGCTGAACCCTAGATCCGCGATAAAAACTGAAGGCGGGAACCGCGGGGAAGAAGGGACGACGACACCTGTGACCACGGCTTGTCCAGAAGCTGGAAAAAGTAGATGTGTGCGTGAAAAAAATATATATAATAATACAGCAGTATATCAAGTACAATTCAACGCGAGTCGACGAGGACGGACGAAAATGGTTGGATTTCTTCTCGCGATAAAAATTAAGGCACGTACCATGTTGTTGTTGTTGTTGTTGTTGTTGTTGTTGTTGTTGTTCTCACATTAACTCGCATAATCAAGTCCGTGGTCAAAGGACAGGCTCCAGTCACTCTGGAGATGAGGCATACCCCAGGGAAAGACGCAAACAACCCAAGGTAGAGTACACGCATCTATCATAGCTGACGTGATTCATGCCTCCACCAGAAACATATAAAAAAAGTGAAGTCGGGAGTCAGTCTACGATGTGCCAGGTCCATGCCGGTGCAAACAAACGTCTCATTACTAACGCCTGAAGAAACCGACAATTTCGAATACCACCCAAGGACTACCACGTATATATTACCCGTAGTATTTATCACTACGCAAACGCACGACAGGCGTAAGTCATTTGTTGGAGAAAAGAAACAAAGAAAAGACAAGAAGATAAAGGAAAGAGAAGAAAAGAGAAGAAAGCGAAACAAAACAAAAAAGGGAAGAAAAGAGAAGAAAAAGACAAGAAAAGCAAGAAAAGACCAGAAAATGAAGAAGAAGCAAGGTAAAGGAAAGAAGAAGAGACAAGAGAAAAAAGAAAAAGAAAAGAAAGAAAAAATGTCATACTAGCAGACCTTAGGAACTGGCTAAATTAAAAAAAGACGGCATTGGGCTCACCATGTATTATATAGTGGGGAGGGGGGAGAAGGGCCCACTACAGCTGCTGTGCGACACTGGATCTGAGTTGCTAACTGGGAGGGTGCGTATTAGGCTCCGAGGACAGTAAATGGGATGCGAAAAAATAGCGGTACTTGTATGTAATGTAATGTTATTATCATACATCACTGCTGTTGAAAAAAACTTTACGCGTATCCATGTTTGTATTTTTGTTGTATAATTATTCACGAGGCCGGGATGTTTGAGGTAGGCTGTCAGTCGGGCATGACCTGATTTCATCTGATTTGATTCGTACTGCTGCCAGACGCGGGTCAAATATATCACGGTCTATAGTTTGGTAATAAGTGGATTGCATAACGACCGGTCGCCCCGGTGGCGTATCAGGTTATCCTCGAGCCTGGTATAGGTCAGTTTCGTGAGTTCGAGCCCCGCCGAGTGCATACTCGTACAAATTCGTTGGGACTTTTTCTTGTGGACAAATTGACTTGCGGAAAGCGCGAGAGCGTGAGTTAGCAACATTCGATGAACAATCGACGAGCAGTGGGATTGCTGAACCCTATGCGCGATAAAAATTGAAGGCAAGAACCGGGGGGGAGAAGGGATGACACCTGTGACCACGGCTTGTCCAGAAGCTGGAAAGTGAAAGTGTGCTAAAAAAAAAAAAAAAAAAAAAATATGCCGGACACCACATCAATCAGAGCTCTGAGGAGAGAGATCGGTCAAAGTGCATCAGAGTAGTGAGCACACAGATTCCAATGCAAACATATAATTAGTATGGATCACTCAGCCGGTCAAACTCACACATATACATGACGAATTCGAATATATTTCAATATTTCCCAAACATTTGGTACACCATTCATTCCCAACTCTGCACACTAAACGAAGCTACCTCGACCTAGAGGTATATGTTGTTAAAGCAATATTAATATCGTATACGTGGTAGGTTTATTTCGACTACTATACGCGGCCGGACTGATGGCTGTAGCTTCCTCCCGGTTTGGCTTGTAATGTTCGTTCTTCTGGCCTCTCTGGGTAGAACGTCATTCATCAGGAAACAGGAAGGAAAGGCCGCGAGGTACAGCTACCTTCGGCGCTACGTGGAGTGTGGGGAGAAGAGGGAACTTCAGCGGGACTCGAGGCTTCCTGCACTTTGAAGCTGCCGCGCTGAAGACCCAAGAGGTGACCTGCGTCGGTTGTTCGAGAAAAGGAGCAATGTTTTTTTCAGTTGGCATGAGATGCGTATGGTAGATTTATGTTGATGACTTCCACATGGAGGGGGGGGACAAGAGAGAAAAGAGAAAGCGTATCTGATGTGGCGAGGCAAAAAAAAGGACGTGGTTTTGTGTAGCTTTGCGTGCTTATCACTCAGCGCGCAGGCTTGCTTTCATGTTATAGTCCTGTCTGTGGCAGATTATTGTAGTGGCACAAGGTCCATTGATTGTTGCAGTGGACTTATAATAAAGTTTTTTCGGTCCTAGTCTATAGATGAGAGATGGTTTTTACCTGAGGATGATTACCATTTTACCATGACCACGACCACTACTACTACTACTACTACTACTACTACTACTACTACTACTACAACCACTGCTACTACTACTACTAACACTACTACTACTCTACTACTACTACTACTACTACTACTGTCGTATAGTACTGCTTTCGCCCAGTTGAAGTCTAAGAGAGAGCATGGTCAAAGCACCTCCAGCTACCTGACCGTATAATGGGTAGAGTGACGTCAGCACCGACGCTGCTCACGGTTGGGGGGGGTACCGCCTCTCTTCGCTGCCAGATTCGAGCCACTCGCACGCTCGAGTGGCACTCTGCTGTAGCAGTACCTCACGGACCAAAGAACATTATCATATTAGGCTTCTTTTTCTGGCGCAGTGCTCATAGCTCACCGTTCCATTGTGCGGATTGATGCTCTTGCAGAGATTTGGAAAACAGCACGAAAGCAAAGAAAGGCAAGAGAGCGGGGGGGTCACTCGCGGCGGGTGAGTCCGAGCCGCTCCAAAAACAGGGGGAAAAAAATATGTACATGGCAGCCCCCCCAACAAAAGTGACTCCGCTAACCGCGTAGAGCCTTTATTACTCGATTGCGTGATATCAAAGCCGATGTTTCTTTCCTTGTTGACCACCTGACAACGCCACCTGATGTCCTACCCCGAGAGCTGTTGTTGTCCGAGTGCCTCGGGCGGTTGCAGGATGTGTAACAACTTTTTGATCGGTAGTTTCGAGGTCTCAATCCTACTTTTGTAATAATGTCATTCAGCGTCTCTTTTTTTGACAGCGTCTCTTGCTCAAGCCAAGAGCTGCGGAGCCGGGCGCCTAGCGATCGGCTCGATCACCCTCGGTTCATGTGACTCTATTCCTTACAATTTTCCCATTATCTCTTACCATGATACTCGTTAGAGCAGAAGCCACGTCATACATACACTCGATGAAAAATCGACGACCAGCGGGATTGCTGAACCCTGTACGCAATAAAAACTGAAGGCAAGAACCGGGGGGGAAGAAGGGACGACACCTGTGACCACGGCTTATCCAGAAGCTGGAAAGTAAAAGTGAGAGAAAAAAAACACCATCGTATACTCTCTCTATTAATAGTTGCTGCCCAACCTCTAACCGACCGCCGTACAACAACCGACACCTGCCAACTTCCCTGCTACACCGCTGACGACTGCCGCCAAAAATACACACCACTCGTACACTGCTGACTGACTGCACACCCGGCAGACGGAGGGGGGGGGGGTCTCCGACCCTCTTGTTTGGCTCGAGTCAGAAGATGGAAAAAAAGAAGAGTCGAAAAGGAGAACGAACTTTTTTTCGTGACCTGACGTTCGCGGTACGAACGGAGTCGCCGGACGACGAGGACCCGGAGGAACCCCGAAAAGGGGAGGTGCGGGAGAAAAGCGGCTCGTCATCCCGTGGCGGTCAAGATGACGTCATGAGAAGTGCCGGTTCCTCCGACGGGCGTGGAGAGGAAGGGCGGACGGGCTCCGAAGCTCTTGCTATACAGGGGTATGGGGCGGACGCGGGGCCGGGGGGTTTAGAAGAGGAGAAGACGGGCGCGCGAGAGGGACAACGGGATGGGGTAGTTTTTCCGTTGAACATTGATGCCAGCCATGAACCGCCTTCTCCTGAGGCGAGTGCGGCTAGTCCGGCCCCGGCAATGGAAAGGAAAGCTACGATGACGACCGCGACGGCTTCTATAGAGGCGCACGAGCCTTATAATACGGCTCCGGTCGAGGCAAATCAGCAGCAGCAGCAGCAGCAGCAGCAGCAGCAGCAGCAGCAGTCGAACACTCCCGCGTCGAACACGTCAAACACCGACCGTCGCCGACCGCCTTCTTCCATCTCGTCCGGTTTCTCTTCTTCCATCTCGTCGCAAGGTTGGTTTTCATGTTTTGATTGATTAAGGTTTGCAAAATGTTTAGACTATAGTCTAGTCTTACGTTTTTTCCTTGCACTTTTTTTTTTGTCTGCATCCTCCATTTATGTGCTGTCCTCGCACTTACTCTCGGGCTCCCTCCCAGTACAGTGGGTGGCCCTATATAGTGCGGGTATGTGTCACGAAAATTTACCCGCACTATATAGGGCCACATACTGTAGTATTAACTCAGATCCGGGGTCGCGTAGCGGGCCCTCCTCCCATCTTCCCACTCGAACGGTATATACGTGCCTTCATTCTTTTTCGCGAACATACCCCAGCATTTTGTTTTCCTCTTCCTGTCGACTTGCGTCGATTTGTGCGTACCCACGCCTTTATCATAAGCGGTTGATCCTTTTTTTTTTTCCCTTTCTTGCAAAAATATACTTCGAAGTATACCGGTATTTCAAAATCTCACCGCGCGGGAGGGGAACCGAACTCGAAAGGACCAGAACGCTATTAGGAACGGCCATTTCAAGGAGTAGTATTTGAGGGTTAGTGCTCGAGGGTAAACCACTAGACCACCGCGAGGCGACCGCCGGTAGTTGTTGTTGTTCTCACATGAACTCGCATGATCAAGTCCGTGGTCACAGGACAGGCTGCAGTCAATCTGGAGCTGAGGAATACCCCAGGGAAAAATCGCAAACAAACCGAAGGTGGTCGCACACGCATATATCACAGCTGGCGCAATTCATGTCTCCACCAGAAACACATGAAAAATGAAATCGGGAGTCAGCCTACTACGATATGCCCAGGGTCCACACTCGTGCACGTGCATGATACGTCTCACTACTCGCCTGGGAAAACCGAGTTACACCGCTTGCCATCCATGAAAAGACTACCACGTATATATTGCACGTAGTACTTATCACTGCCGGTATGATACTCCGCCTCGTGAGAGTGGTTTTGGAAATGTGTTGACAGCAAGATTTTGGGCTCGTGTTGTTGTTGTTGTTGTTGTTGTTGTTGTTGTTGTTGTTCTCACATTACGTCGCGTAAGTAATCAAGTCCGTGTTCACAGGACAAGCTCCAGTCACTCTGGAGCAGTCTGGAGTGGAGTACCTTCGCAGGGAAAATATAAAACAAACCACAGAAGTGTTACACGTACGGATGTACATACATACATTATGGACGATCCGGCACATAAAACCATATAACGGAGTATCACACAGCTTGCAAAGATGAGTTTCGACGAAATCTTCGATCTCACAGCTGGAATGTATTATATTTTTCGTAATATTTTATGTAGGGAAGTCGAGCCGATATTTGATATCTTCGCCGATATTTCTAGCGTACGTGGTATGCGGTTTCTACAGAGTAGGAAGGCATATTTTGTAGCAGGGAATAGTAGGAGATACACACCTCGTGTCAAAACGAGCTACGAGCTACATCACTCACAAGGACCTGCAACAGCAGTGCTGTGGCAGACAACAAGCACACGCACGTCAGTTATAAGAAGTCACCGTGTACCTCCGTAACGTATGGGGTGTGGCAGAGAACCGGACGACGTCTGCCCGTATAAATGCGAGTGTTATCAAGGAGTTTGAAGGACGCGGTGTAGTAGTGTTGAAAAAATAGCGCAAAAGGTAGCACCTGCTACATACAATCGGCAAAAAAAAAAACGACGGTGCTTGTAGGTGTTTCTCTTTGCTCTAACTTTTGAGCCACGTGCGTTTTGCTGTTGTTGTTGAAATAGGTTCACACTTTTTGTTGGGCACAGTGTAAACTTAGATGGCCACTTGACGGGTTTACTACTATTAATATTATGTTGTGGTGGCCAGTGCTGGTTTCCTATTAGTTTTTCTGCATGGAAATGCCAAATATAAAATGTAGACTAGTCTAATAAAAACATGCTTTTTGGAACTTTTCGCTCGGTTTTGTTGGCTGAAACTCTAAGAAGAGAAATTTTGATGGCGCACATCGAGGACCAATTTTGACAGGAAATGAAGCGAAGGTTCTTCGCCTATAAATCGAAGAATATCGTTACATCGGCTGCACCGATCTACATTATATCGTATTAAAAATGAAAATACACTCTCCAGGGCTGTGAGATCGAAGATTTCATCGAAACTCGTCTTTGCAAGCTGTGTGCGTGATACTCCGATCGCGTGTATTACTGGGTGCGTGTCCTCGTTGAGGATATGGGTCGGCGACTCCCCTTGGAACTACAGTGCAGCTTGTACCAGGGTCAACAGGGTGATGTTAGGCAGTCTGTGCGCGGAAACTATAAAACCCACTTTTGAGGGGAACAAAATCTGACAGCTGGAGGGAATGCATTAGTTTTTCATGGGCATCTCCTGTAACTCGTTTAACCGGTGAGGGGAGGACGGAGTTGTCAAGGGCGTGGGGGCCGGGGGCGAGGGGGTGGGGTGTTTGAAAAGGAGGGAGGATCGGGGGGGTTGGGGAAGGGGGGGGGGGGGGGGGGGTCAACTCAACCTGGGCGCGCGGAAATCCTAAACCCCTTTAGGGGACACGTCTGCCGGTTTTGGAGGCAATGCATCAGTTTATTATATCCCGGAGTTTTCGCAGGGGGGGGCGGTTGAAACCCAGGAGGGGCCCGGGGAGGGGATTCCAACCGCTTTAGGTCGCATACGTTTATACCTGGTAGGAGCTTACTATGTACCAGGTATACTTGTGGTGCTAGGTCTAGGCGATGGTGCGGGTGGCGAGGAAGGAGGGGGCGGGGGGGGGGAGTTATAACCAAAATGAATTGGAGCTACGGCATGGATGGAAGGAACAGAAGGTGATATCATTTGTCTGATAGTGTTGATTACTCTGGCAGATATTTTTCATTTTTGGTAGGGTGGCGGGGGAGGGGGATTGGTGGGGCGGCGGGGAAGGGGTGTCTGTGTGGTGGTGGTGATGGTGGTGATGGTGGCGGGGAACGGAGGTGGATGATAGCAAAGGGTTTTTCCAATGTGCGTGTGACACGCGGATGCCCAATATTTGAAAGATAAAACTACGAGGTGGATGGGAGGAAGATTGTTGTTACCATGTATGTAATCTAGGTCATGTTGATTTTTCTTTGAGATGCTCGTATTTATACGAGTAGCGCTCTCTGATTATCGTACAACATCAGCGAGTACTACTCGCTACGGCAGGTACTTTTTTTTGGTATATTGCTTTATTGAAAAAATTAAAATACACTCCAGCTGTGAGATCGAAGATTTTGTCGAAACTCATCTTTGCAAGCTGTGTGTGATACTTCGATCGCGTGTGTTACGGGTTGTGTGTCCTCATGAAGGATATAGGTCGGCGACTCCCCTTGCAACTACAGTGTAGCTATCAGGGTCAAGAGGGTGATGTTGGGCAGTCTGTGCGCGGAAACTATAAAACCCGTTTCTGAGGGGGACAAAGTCTGACAGCTGTGGAAGGAAATGCATCAGTTTATCGAGTGAATCCTGTAAGTCGAATATCCGGTGAGGGGAGGGCGGAGTTTTTAAGGACGTGGGGGCCTGATTTTGATCAAAAGGGGGGCGGGAGGGGGGGGAGGGGGGGGGAGGGGACGGGTGGGGCAGGTCGACTTGTGCGTGGAAACTATAAATCCTTCTTGTGGGGGAGGGGGGGGAATGTGGCGGGGGAGGCGGGGGGCGGGGGGGGGGGAGGGCTTTAGGTTGCAAAGAATGTAGGGGTTTGCTATACGCATGATGCTAGGTCTAGGCGATTGTGCGGGTGGTGGGGAAGGAGGGGGCGTTGGGGGCGGGGGTGGTTGGGAATTGCAGCAGCGGCATGGCCGCCTTATGCACCCTTTAAAATATAGGATCGTTAAATCTTGCTACCGATATACTCCTAGGATACATAGATATCATACTTGTACCAAGCTCAAACACGTCGTACACCCGCCAAAAATATACCAGGTAACGGTTAAATTGGGAGTCAGCGTACCATCGTAACAGGCCATGCCGGCGAAGCTACCACGTATACCCGCCAGTGCCGTTGATGCTACTTGATACCCTCTTATGGTAATGGGATGGAAAAAATATGGTGGGAGAAATGAGCCCGTTGCCGTCTTTAGTCGGTTCCTATTAACAGGGTCTGCTACGCGTAGTATGGTGATTTTTCCCTCCCTTTCCCTCCCGTGCTTGCTCTTGTCTTTGCTCTTCTTTGCTTTGCTTTGCTTTGCTTTGCTTTGCTTTGCTTGGCTTTGCTTTGCCTTGCTTTGCTTTGCTTTGCTTGGCTTTGCCTTGTTTTAACTCTTTTCTTTTCTTTTCTTTTTATTTTCCTTTCTTTTCTTTGCATTTCTTTTCTTCTTCTCTTCTTTTCTTTTCTCTTCCTTTTCTCTTCTTTTCTTACTTTCCTTTTTCCCAAGTGACTTGAGTCTCATGCGCGTATGCGTCGTACTGCACGTGCACGTGCATGTAATATACACGTTGTATAGTATTTTCTTGGTGGCAAGGGGGGTAGTCGTTTTTTCAGGAGCAAGAGTAGTGAGACGTATGTACCAGAGTGTGGACCTGACACATCTCTGACACATCGTAGGCTGACTCCCGAGTGCGCTGTTTTTATATTTTTTTTGGCGGAGGCATGAATCGCAGCTACGACGTATGCGAGGTCAAATCTCACTACAACGGTGGGAACCGAACTTGAAAAACAACGCTGCTAGTGGTCTTGGAGGGTAACCACTAGACCACCGGGGCGACCGGCCCTCTGTGAGACATAAATAGCACGGACAATGGTGGTGCTGGGTGTAGACTGGTGGGAATATCAGTTTAATATAGTTTAATATAGCACACGCACGCACACACATCCACAGCAGCACAAGCTGACAAGCACTGTGTCCGCGTCACGGCCTCCTGCAGATTGGAGCTGTCACACTAGTCACAAACTGCGAGATAGAAATAAACATATGACAAGATTTTTGGCTATTCTTTGGACAGGCGTGCCCTGCGTGGAGTAGTAGATGAGCGTCGTCTCTTGAGTCAAAAATGATGCGCTGCGGTTGTAATCCTCCCGAGTGCAGCTCGTAGGGATTTGTTCCCCCGAGTGCAGCTCGTGTAGGGGTTTGTTCTCGCGTGACAAATGACTAGCGGAACTCGCTAAAAAAGCGTGAGTTTTGTAGCCACACGCGACGAACATCGGCAAGCGTGTAGAAAATATGAAAAGTGGGAATACCGAACCTTATCTATGCGCGGTAAGAGGGGAAAGGCATTGTAGCGGGGGGGGGAGAAGGGAAAACAACACCTCTGACCACGCGGCTTGTCACGAGGGTCGCTGCTTGTAAAACCCTTCTGCGCGAGTTGAAGAGCTGAAAAAAGTGAAAGTTGTGCTAATGATGGCATGCTACGCCGTACGCCAGACTTCCACAGGCGGCTCTGTTTCGCATTCTGAGTGTGGTGGCCTTGAGAAGCCCTGTACAACATCAGATATACCCCACCCAAAAACTGAGTTACACAGAAATAAAAGTGCTGTTTATGCAAGTATATGATACCAGATTAAACGAGCCTATGGCCAAACCGATCGCCCCGGTGGCGTATCAGGTTATCTTCGAGCCTGGTATAGATCAGTTTCGTGAGTTCGAGCCCCGCCGAGTGCATACTCGTATAAATTCGTTGGGACTTTTTCTTGTGGACAAATTGACTTGCGGAAAGCGCGAGAGCGTGAGTTAGCAACATTCGACGAACAATCGACGAGCAGTGGGATTGCTGAACCCTATGCGCGATAAAAATTGAAGGCAAGAACCGTGGAGGAGAAGGGATGACACCTGTGACCACGGCTTGTCCAGAAGCTGGAAAGTGAAAGTGTGCTAAAAAAAAAAAAAAAAAAAAAAAAAAAAAAAAAAAATGGCCTCGAGCTAGGTATGTGATACGACAAACAATAGCTTCCCCCGTCCTGAAAAAAAAAAAAGAAGTAAAAAACGACAAAAAATATCTTTCCCCCCCCCCAGAAAAAAAAAAGAAACGATAAGATTCCGACCATTTTGGGTCATTGAGGAGCCCGGTCGTGATATTTTGCCAAAAAGTTCTAGAAAACCTAGATCGTAAGAAACACGCGTCGAATGATCCAAGTGCGCAGGTGATACGCCCCCCGGCAACGCTCCTACTCCTACGTGTATACAAGTGGTCAGCAGGGTCGTTCGAGACCTAACATATGGTTGTTGCCCTCGATGTTGGTTGGATGGCATTTTCCACTGCTGTGCTGCTATCAATTGTTGCCACTAGTGTCTTGCCTTTTTTCTTCTGTGTGCTCCTTTTGTAAGCATTTTTTCGTTTTTTTCTTTGAGTGCAGTCCTGTTTCCCTTTGCTTTTCTTTCCGATTGTTTTTTTTTGTCGGCTTTGTCTTTTTTGTTTTTACCTTTTATTTTTATTTTCTGTTTTGCGGCAATTAGCCTGGTGTGCTGGCTTGCACTTTTTTTTGTTTGTTTTTTTTTGCCCGCGCGTGCTCGTTGCGGTTGGCATTGCATGCATGGCCAAAGCACCTTGGTGCTGTATGCGCAACATGTGTCTGCTGTAGCTCTGTCTCCCACTAGTTCGTGAACACAGACCACAAAGAGTTCGTTCTTTCTAGTTGGAGGCATGGGGGCGACGACACGGACAGCGGCTGTGCTGGATGTAGATGGGTGGAAATACCAGTTTTATGTGTGAAGAACACACGCAAATATTGTATTGTTGTTCCATTGATGGGGGAACTGATATACATATGGCCGCCCATCTACATCCAGCACAACCAGCGTCCGCGCCTATATGCCTCCTAGAGAGGCGAGCTCTGATACTGCTGTGGTCATGAACTACGAGACACATACGTAGCAGATACACATTTGATGATGCAAATCATGAAATGCGGCCAGGCGATTTGGCCATTCAGTGAACCGCAGTGAACACGCGGGGGAAAAGAAAACATACGGGCCAGCACACATCAGACTATTTGCAACAAAAAGGGGGAAGAAGAGGGCAGAGTGTAGAGTGGTGCTCGTCGTACCTCGTCATCATCGCCCCCATGCCCAATTCAAAAATGAAGCTAGAGAATTAGGCAAGCAAAACCACAGCAACAAAGGACATGACGCAAATGGAGCTTTCCCGACGAGCATCCACTACTGGAGTATTGCACATACCAGGTATACCAGGATCCGTCAAGGGCAGAAATGTGAACACCGTTTGCGTATTCGTGTGAAGACACCAACGATGTTTTTCTGTGTTTTTGTTCTTGTTTCACACTCCTACTTTCCAGCTTCTGGACAAGCCGTGGTCCCATGTGTCGTCTTCCCCCCCCCCCCCGGTTCTCGCCTTCAACTTTTATCGCGCATAGGGTTCTGTGTAATAGAGTGTCAGTATAGCTGGCAGTAGATTTTGTAAGATAGCCCGCGGAGTCATGGCCTATTGGCCACAAGATTCTTTTAAACGGAATATTCTTAGTGGAGAATATAACCCGTAGAATATAGCTAGATTGTAAAACAAGAGCGTTTTCGGTAGTGGAACGTTCTTCTGGACAAGATAGATAGAAGTAGGCCCGCTGAGCGCTCATGGGAATGTATGGAACGTCCCTCCTCTGGACAAGATAGAAAGAAGTAAGCGCGTTGAGCGCTCATGGCAACATAGAACATCTAGGAGAACTTTCCTTGTACGTTCCGTGGGTAAAGGTCCAGAAGAGAGCACAGCAGCAATGCTGGGGTGAAGCGAACTCTGTGAGCCTCACCCCACCCCTATGCTCTCACTTCTCCTCCTCCTTTCCCGTCTCCTCGAGCTTCTCATAGCTCAACGCCAGTAATGAGAAATCTGCGAAGAAGAACCGGCGCTGTCTCCAAGCGAAGCTGATACCCCTGCGTCCCTTCCCTCACACCTTCCGGCACCACGACTCTTCCACAATTGGAGTCGTCGGCACGGCGAACGACTCCCGGTTCGCCCCTCCCTGGGTCCCACATAGATCGCTCCGGTAACATGTGTTGTGTCTTTCCCTTGTCTTCGCTTCGATTTTTTATTTTTTTTGCTATCTTCGCTTCGTCTTCAGGTTTCCTTCTTTGTTTCCGGTGTTCGGTTGCCCTACGTAGGTTGCCCCGTTGTGGGTTTTCCCTCTTCCTCCATCTTGTTATGGCCTTTCTTCCAACGATCTGCTTCATTAGTGAATAGCTCTATCCTTGATGTTTAGGCCTCATTACGAGGTGTAGGCGAATCTATAGCCTCATGTCTTTGTTTCGAATAGCCGCATCTTCGACCCCCTTTCCCGGCCTTTGAGGATGAACTTTGTCGTCACTCTCTGACCGTCTTGAGGTCTGCATATACGACTGTTCAGGGTGGGCTAATGTAATAGAGTGTCAGTATAGCTGGCAATAGATTCAGTAAGATAGCCCGCGGAGTCATTGTCTATTGGCCACAAGAAGATACTCTTGAACGGAATGTTCTTAGAGAAGATAACCCGTAGAATCTAGCTAGCTTATGCTTCAAGAGCGTTCTCGGTAATGGAACGTTCCTACTCTGGACAAGATTAATAGAAGTCAGCGCGTTAACCGCTCATGGGAATATAGAACATCTAGGAGAACGTTCCTTGTATGTTCCATGGGTACAGGTCCAGGAGAGAGCACAGCAGCAATGCTGGGGTGAAGCGAACTCTATGAGCCTCACCCCACCCCCATTCTCTCACTCCTCTTCCTCCTTTCCCGTCTCCTCGAGCTTCTCATAGCTCAACGTCAGTAATAAGAAATCTACAAAGAAGAACCGGTGCTGTCTCCAAGCGAAGCTGACACCCCTGCGTGCTTTCCCTCGCACCTTCCGGCACCACGACTATTCACAGCAGTTCAGCAATCCCACTGCTCGTCAATTTGTCATCGAGTGTTGCTATCTCACGCTCTCGCGCTTTCCGCAAGTCAAGTTGTGCAAGAAAAAGTCCCATCGAATTTATACGAGCATGCCCTTTGGGGGGATTCGAACTCACGAAGCTGGCCTATACCAGGCTCGAGGATAACCTGACACGCCACCGGGGCGACCGGTTCGGGGCTTACATAATACGAGGAACCGCTAAAGGCAGAAATGTTAGCACTGTTCTCGTATTCATGTGAACACACCAACGATGCTCACATAATACCAAGAACCATTCAGGGCAGAAATGTAAGAACTGTTTGCCCATTCATGTGAATACATCAAAGATGCTTACATAACGCCAGGAACCATTAAGGGCAGAAATGTAAGTACCGTCAGCGTATTCATGTGAAAACACCAACGGTGCTTACATTTTGAGTTCCGAACTGTATGCCGTCAATAGATTTCGTGAGGGGGCGAGTTTCGGAGAGATGCCGCGATACGAAGTTTTCTCCGCAAAAGCGTGGAGTCTATCTAGATGCCGGAGGCATTTTTCTGGTGTACGATGGAAGGCAAGAAGATAGCCCCTTCCACAGGAAAATGTTCGGTACACCAACGATATAAACAATGCCTAACCCCCGGTGTCAACCATGGGACCTCCAGTACGTATACTATACCGGGTATAGAGTACGTGGTAGTGCATGCGCCGAAAGCGGGCGAGTGTAGGTTGGCGAAATTCGATGCAAATCGACGAAAATCAAGAAGAAGCTGAAAACAAAAGTGGGAATGCTGAAGAACAATACTGGTATACGCGATAAAAAATGAAGGCAAGTACCGGGGGGGGAAAGGGAGGGGGGAGGGGAAGACACGTGGGTGGCCACGGCTTTTTGTTCAGAAGATGGCTGAGGGTTAAACTTCTTACGAGTTGAGCTGGAGAGTAACAGCATCATTGAGACGATGAAGAAAAAAAGACAAAGGAAGAAACAAGTGGAAAACGATTATCCCGCTTTCACAGAAAAAACAAAACGATTGTGTTATTGCCACCCGGCAACAGCAGTGTGGAGTATCATACGAGCGTCAACGTTGATCACTCATATCATAGCATTGGAACATTTCCCTTTCAAATTTAGTGTTGGTGCGCACGAAGCAGATGGGGAAGATAATGGGGAAGGAAACAACAAGCCTTTGCCCCACCCCCCCCGGCCTCCGATTTCTATTCCCTCCGACAGAGGCTACGACAGGGGGGGAGGTGCCCCTTTCGTCTCCGCCGGGTTTGAGCTAGTCGCGAAATGTCAAGCGTCCGTGCTCCTCACCGACAAAAAAGAGACTTTTTGGGGCCTTTTTTGTTATTTGGTAATCTTTGCGCAGGCAGCGTACGTAGCGCTTAATATATAGCTACGAAGCCATTGATCATTGTTGGTCTGGGTTCATACCGTGAAAATTAAAGCTGCACCGAGCTCGAGGTCGCAAAGGAACAGAGGAATCGCTCGTGCGAGGGACGCCATAGCCACTACTCACTGTTCATAAAAAGCTCCCCAAAAGAGACCCCTCCTACGGTACCAGCCTTGTCGTCCTCCGCCATTTCGAGGTACGCCAGCTACGGCAGAGAGGGTGAACCACTTTTTTTCCTGCGAGGGGTTTCCCATTTTGGGAGCTTAACGCCTCTACAACCGGAAACCCGTTTTTGGGGGACAAATTTGCTTGAAAGGTGGTATGGGGAGGAATTTTGGGGGTTCTAAAAGGGGTTGTAAAGGGGTTTATAAGACACCCCCCCAACGACTTTGATTTTAAGGAAAGATAAAAAACCGCTGGCCGGATGAAAAAGCCCAGGTACAAAACGATTTTCTTTTTTTTTTGCAATTTGACGAAGAACACATGGCCTTTTATTTCCGACCATTTTGGGATGAAGAAAATATTTCCGCCAAAAAGAGGTATACCTTAGTGCGTTTATCGTAGCAGGCGCCCGTTTTTTGCCTTCCAAGGGTTGGTCCACGCTTGAGAATCTCTAGACCTCAACCCCCCCCCCCCCCCCCCCCGAACCTGTTTTTTTTTTTGCATGTTCCGGCGGATGGGGAAAATAAAGCTTTAGCTCATCACACTGCCACGTATTTTCATACGCAAACCTTTTTCAGTGTAAGCTAGCTGAAAGGGGCAGTATGTAATTAACCACCCCATGACCTGTCGTAGGTATTGACGACAACAACAAAAAAAAAACTATCGTATTGTTGCCAATCATTACTTTCCGACGATTTTTGGTCGCTAAAATGTGGTGTACCTTCGTACCTCTCTATCGAATACGATATCCAAGATATACCTCTATCGAATATGTTCGCCAAAAAGTGGTACACCTTAGCCAGACATGGTATACCTTCGTAGCTCTATCGAATATGATCGCCAAAATGTGGTAGACCCTAGCCAGACATGGTATACTTTAGTACCTCTATCGAATATGATCGCCAAAATGTGGTACACCTTAGTACCTCTCTATCGAAGTCCTGTCGCACAAAACTTCTTCGTGAACTTCAGGTTGGGTCTCGAGGAGCCTCTTTCGAGAGACATTTATACCAGGCAATACAATTGAATATATATACAAATATATATTTATATAAAAAATTGAAACACTCCGGCTGTGAGATCACGATTGAAACTAGTAATTTTGCAAGCTTTGCGTGTGTGCTGTGTGTGATACTCCGATCGCGCGTATTACTGGGTGTGTGTCCTCATTGAGGAGATAGGTCGGTGACTCCCCCTAGAACTACAGTGTAGCTTGTACCAGGGTGAACACGGTGGCATTAATCAGTATGTGCGCGGAAACTATAAAACTATAAAACCTGTTTTTGACGGGGCTAACAAAAATCTGGAGGCTGTGGAAGGAACGCATCGGTTTATTACGCATACCCTGTAAGTCGTACTATTGTAAGATGCGTAGTTATCCAACGCAGTTCTTGATGCTATCATGGGTGCCTCCACAGATTAATTGTCTGATGTCACCTTCCGCTTTCTTGAGCGCGATGTATGCCGCGTCGGGTGTCGTCGGTCTGACAAAGAACAGGGCGACCGCGTTCGACTTTCGATCGACCAGCAGATGCCCCCCCCCCCCACCTCCCCCTAAAAAAAGCCTTCCCGAAGACCAAGGCCACGGTATTACTAGGGGGGATGTTACGACGGTGTTACTATATACCCCCAATTCGCTACCAGTTCTGAGCCACTCTCACCATTACTAATGACTGCCTCCCCTCACGGACTGAAAATTTACCACACGCAACGAGGCGTTCTTTTTATTTAGAGTGCACAGAGCGTAGACCTGTGACCATTACTTCCACTCACTGCGGATTTTGATGTTGCAATATTATAAGAAAAGAGAAACACCCCACTTTGTATAATCTTTTTTAGACCCCCCCGCGAAAAAGGAACCGCGGGGTTACTCGCGCGAGTGACCCCGAGCCACAACCGCGACAAAAGGTCCCTTAAACCTGGACCCCCCCATCCTCTACTGCCGCCCCTGAGTCTTACTACGATAGCCCCCCCATCTTTTCTTGAACGAAATCGCCGGTTTTGAAACCAGCTCCGGGCCGTAACTCCCGAAACACGGTACCCCCGTTTCCACCCCGACGTCATCGTTCGATCGTTCTTTGCAAACAAGAAACGACATGGGAGATACGTTTTTTTCATATCTAGCATATTCCCTCGTGTCGAGTAGCCATGACACGTTCGTCAAAGAATTCGCCGGTTTTAAAAGGGAGGGGGGGGGGGGGGGGGGGGGGTATCGAAGAATCAGCCACCCTCGATTATACGCGCGCTGCCAAAGAGGTGTGCAACCACTGCTTTTTTTCCGGGTTTCCTCACCATCGTCTATTTTGGAGCTCAAGACCTTTTCCCAATGAAAGTGATCTGTGGGGAAAAAAAAAGTGCCGGGGGTGAAGAAATCTCAGGGCCTAGGTACGTACGTATACAACGGGAATCATGAAAAAAAATAAAAAATGGCGAAG
Organism: Undaria pinnatifida; assembly: GCA_012845835.1. Taxonomy (NCBI): domain Eukaryota; class Phaeophyceae; order Laminariales; family Alariaceae; genus Undaria; species Undaria pinnatifida. The sequence continues at coordinate 21,840,546 of JABAKD010000025.1, read as the reverse complement.
TTTCGACGATTTGGGGTTAAGAAGAGCTCCTCCATTTAGAAACCTTTTCAGCCAGAATGAGGTGTACCTGAATACCTATGTCGTAGCACGCGTGGTCACTCTCGATGAAACGCGGGGTCTCGAGGAGGACCTTGTTTGTTCCGGCTTGAGCCATCCCACTCCCAGCGGTGCAGCGCAGCAGAAGGTTCTGAGCTCTCCGAACGCGAGGAGATCAGCGTCTCACGCCCGAACCATGAACTTGAAGAGCTTCGCTCTCGCAAAACCCGACCAACAACGTTCCCATGCGCTTTATCTAATCCCGAAACAAACATACTCGCGGCGTAACGTTACCATATAATACTGACCGATGGGTTTCATTCACAGTTATGAGGAGGAGCCCAAACGGTCGAAATCGTTTGGGCTGGCAGAAAAAAAAAAATGCAACCTCCATATTAACAGAGTTTTCGGAAAAATGGGAACGGAGCCTAAAATGAGAACGGACGGGTTTTTTTAGAGAGCAAACCAATTGTGTACAACTCCAAGAAAAAAAGTTGACAAGTCCTGCGGGGCTGTACAGCAGCCTTCGAATGAGCTGTCGCTCAGGCTGGAAGTCCTCGGCATCGCCTCGGTAGCCAGCATCTAGAGAAATCGCAATATAGCCAGCGTATATATCGCTTTTTGCGCCCACCCGAAGGCACGAGATGGAGCATGACCGTTCTGACGATCTCCTCTCACAGGACTGGCCAAGGGGTTTCGCAGGATCATTTTGGTTCTCTGATACACCACATGGTTCTGGAGATAACGGTTCTCATTTTAGGCTCCGTCCATACCGTGGGATGACCCTCCTTGTCCCCGTCGCGGGCAGCTGTAAAGCCGCAGAGCGGCGCTGTTAAGTGGTGTACGTGTGCACGACAACATCGTGCCATGTATAGCGGCCTGCGAACAAACGAAACAGAAAACATGTACAACATATGATATGAAGAAAAAAATGATGATTTGTTTTCATGCTTCAGCGTAACCGCCAACATTGGCCTCTTCCGACATACCTGGTACCTTCTTTGCGCTTGTTCTCAATAGTCTACTGGGTACCCCCCACCCCCACGCCCTCCCCCCCGCGCGTACAACCTTTCTATTGTCACCCACGCCTCCCCCCCCCTGCGCTCTTGGCATTTTGGTACACCACGTTAGCGCGCTTTATCAAGTCCGTGGTCACAGGACAGGGTCCAGTCACTCTGGAGCTAAGGGCTTCTGAGCAGCCTTTCGCCACCCTTCGGATTCCATTCCAAAGACCGACATATCTTCCTTTAGATGCACCAACCAGTCCTTCTCTTGCCCCCCTGAGTAGCCCTCACCCCCAAGAAGCTCCCCAAACATCACCCTCTGTGGCAGACGCTCCTCCCCGCCTTTCGTGCTACGAATACCGCGAACAATACCCTCCGTTCGTGCGCACTATCGCCTCTTATGCCCTCCCGGAAGCTGTCTTGGCAAGCGTGTCGGCGTACGAGAGGGGGGGTGCTCGTCGCGCTTCCGTTTCCGCCATCTGAGGCATCGGAGGAGCATGGATTGGTGAACCCGTCGTAGCCCGTCATAGTGGTGAATATATCTACATACCTTGCGTTCATATATTCTCATCCCCCCCTCAGCGTGTTTACCCTTTCCGCGCCCCCCCCGTCCTCCACCCCCCACCCTTACCCCTCTCCTCCCCGTCGCGTGTACACTTTCTCTGCCCTCTCCCCGCTTCTCTGTCGTGGCCTTCCCGCTCATTGGCCCGCCGCCCTCCCTTCGCCAGAAGGTTCGCAGTACGACCTTCGCGTCTCTCGCAGCGGTAGCAGCATGGCGTCCTCTTCCCGGCCTAGCACGAGGCCGTCGCAGCTCGGTTCTCAAGGGTGGTGCCACGGCTTGGGCAGCCCGGGCAGCACTCCGCGCCCTCGCCCTCAGTCCACCTTCTTCTGCGTCGGAGGGGCGGGGGGGGGGTGTGCAGGTGACGTGAGACCGTCGATGCCTGGAGATTCTGAGTCGGACGACGCCAACTCGTCAGAAGGCCGGGGAAGCACCGTGGGGGGGGAGGAGGCGTTTAGCGATGGGGGGTGGAGGGGTTACGATGACGACGAGGAGGGGGAAGAGGAGGAGGAGGAAGAGACGGCGGTGAACGAAGAGGACGAGATGACAAGCAGTCTTCTCGCGGCGGCGGCAGCGGCTCTGTCGCAGGTCTCGGGAGAGCAAAGGGCCCCGCCCTTGTCTTTCTCCCCCGCAGGAACGACGCCCCCCGGCGACAACGTTTCGGCGTCACCACTACTGCCGCCCCGTCCGTCGATAATGGTAGCGTCGTTTGCATCTGGAGCAGCAGCAACGACAGCAGCGGCAGCAACAGAATCGTCGGCAGAATCGCCAGCACAAGCAGCAACAGCACAAGCAGCAGCAGCTGCAGCAGCACGAGCAACGGCGGCAGCAATGGTAGCGCCAGAGGAGGAGGTGGAGAAGGCGGAGGAGGCGGGGATGAAGGAGGAGGAAGATTCTTCTCCTGCGTCCTCTGCGTTGGATCGAGGGCAGCCGTGGGCGGACACCGCCGGTCCAGGTTTTGCTGGGGTTGGCTTGGTGGAGCCTTACCCCGTGCTCTCTTCGGCAGCGAACCAAGATCACGAGCGACTAAAGGAGACGAGATATCCGGCCGGGGTGGGAGCTGGCGTCGGGCTGGTGACGGCGGTGGCTGTAACGCCTTTGGGGGCATCTAGCGAAGGCGAAAAAAACGGGTCGAAGGCTGCAACCTCCACTTCGACGCAGCCTCCTTCTCAGCCGAGGCGGGAGCCACCACCACACCCGACACATCGTGCACGCCTCGAACGCGCACGTACCCCGCCGCAAAAGGACGTCTTGTCTGATGGGGTGCCGTCGGCTTCTAACCCCGGGGACACATACGGCCAGCCCCTCCATGTGGAAGAAGAGAAAGAGGGGCAGTTGGACCATGGTCTTACGCTCGACGAGTCGGTCGTTTCTTCTCGCTCGATAGTATACAGCGTTTCCAAAGGCGACGGGCAGGAGGCGGCGGAGAGAGGCGCGAAGGAGAAGGGGGAGGAGGAGGAGGCGTCGGTTGCCGAGTTGGTGGCGGCGGTGGCGGCGGTTGTTTCGGGGATAGCAGAGGGTGAGATAAACGAGGAAACGAAAGTGGAAAGCAGTGGCGGTGCATCGCTAGACCGTAGCGCCCCTTCTTCGCTCGATGCGACCGCTGCCGCCACTCGCTCGACCAAATATATGGCCGTCAAGGCCGCGGCGACGCCTTTGGCAGCAGCTAGAGCGGCGGCGTCGGCCGCGTTGGGGGTGGTTGGGGGTGCCAAGGAAGCCACTCCCCACGAGGAAATAAAAAAGAGAACTCGAAGCTCGTTCAGCTTTATACCAAAGTTGTCCAACTCGGCCGGCGGCAGCCGGGTCGGCCCCCGCACGGTGGCGGCTACCGCCGGTGCCCCTCCGTCTGCGACGTTGTACGCGGGAATGGAAGGCACACCATCCGAATTATCAGCAGCGCCGGCGATTCCCCCGGCGATGCCTTCTGCGGAGCAGAGCGTGAAGGACGATAACAAAGTCGCGTCGTTTCTCAGGAAGGCAAAGCCTCGGTCGGCGGGCGGTGGCGACGAGGCGAGAAAGCCTGAAGTTGCCTCAATGAGTAGTCGGAGCGCACCTGGATCGGGGCTGCTGGTTAAGGAGGAGGAGAAGGGAGAGGAAGCGGAGGGGGCGGATGAGGAGGGGACGCAGCCGGAAACGCGGGTGTATACAGAGACGGCTTACGAGTTTTGGGCGCACGCGAAGGAGGAGGATGCGCGAGCTGGAGCCGGAGGAGGGGACGATAGCGGACTGAGGGTTGCTCGGCAGGTCTGGCTAGAGAGAGACGATCGAGGCAAGAAAAGGTCACGGGAGGGAGGGAGGGAGGGAAGGAGGGAAGGGGGGGGGGGGAGAGGGAGAGAGGGAGGTAGAGGGTGGGATGGCTGGCGTAAGAGTGAGTCACGCTACGATAGAGGTTGCACGTTTTTGTGGGCCAAATTTTCCTGACCGAAGTTGAGCTCCTCGACCGTAAAACTACCGGTTCTCGTAAGATGAGGTTTTTCGCGTTGTTAGGGCTACCGCAGTAGTGCAATGTTGAAGAAACATTGCTCGGGTTGCCCGCGACGAACGAACGATCGAACGATCAAAGGAATGTTTCCCGCGGCGGTTCTCATGCGTTTCCGGGTGAAATGTCAAGGTTATTGTCGTATTAGGAAGCTCAGAAACTCCTGCTGCGCTGCACCCCTCAAGTGAGATGACTCGGGAGGGAAGGAGAGAGAGGGAGAGAGAGATGGCCGAAGGGGGGGATGAAGGGCAAGCAGGGTGAAATAGAAGACGACGTGCACACACACAGTTAAGAGAGAGAAGGCGGGGGGGGGGGGGGGGGGGGGAGGGAAGGGGGTTGTTGTTAGGACTAGCGCACAGGAAATTTGGGTCGGGTTGCGCGAACGGATATCTTCGAAGTCACGTTTCGGGTGATGTTGGTGTTGAGCTTTCCTCGTGAGAGATGGTCAGAAACTTCTTGGAATCTGCTGCAACCCTAGCCTGCGATAGCTCAGAAAAATCTTGAAATCTGCTGCGCGACCCTCCTCGAACGAAGAGCCTCCGAAATGTATGGCGCACACCCCCCGTATCCTAGCCTCCGCGGGTTTTTTTCCGAACGCCTGGGACGCGACCCGTGCTACGATAGCTTAGGCAGCGCTTTTCGTCTGAGATGGTTACAGAACGACGGGGCTCCTTAGAACCTATGTTAACCCAAAAGTTTCGTCGGAAGAAATAGATCATTTTGCTTTGAACGATTCTCGTTGTATATATACCTTGGCCGAACACACGGCTTTTTTTTTTATCTGGTACGAAGCAGTTTTGCTTTTCTCCATATTTCATTTCTGTTTTTTTTTTTGGGGGGGGGGTTCAAGAGTACGGACATATTTTTAAGCACGGGGATGGGATCTCAACAAGAAAAATGGTTACACCTCTATCGAAGCCTGCGTCTCATGCTTAGCGTCAGTCTGGCGGTTTTGCTAAGTTAACGTTGTGCTTCCCGCCGTAACGTTGTGGCCAGTAGGTTGTTAGATCCCTCTCAAGAGACCGAAAATGTTTTACTGCATCGTAGCTGATCCCTCGATTACATGGAATGTGGAATGTTGGTGCTGATTTCATTGTGTTTCAAGGAATGGCGCCAGGTATTCATATGATCATTCTGTACCCCAGCTCAACCCTGACGGTATATCGATCGGTCTCGAGCTATTGACTCGTGAAAATGTCAGGCAAGGTGTAGCATATTGGAGGGGGGCGGCGGCTGGGATGGGTGATACTTTGCTATCCCATACCTGGTACTACTACTGCTACTACTACTACTACTACTACTACTTCTACTACTACTACTACTACTACTACTACTACTACTACTACTACTACCACTACTACTACTACTACTATACTACTACTACTACTACTACTACTACTGCTACTACTACTACTACTACTTCCAAGACATTCTTTGGTTCCCACAAGCTCCCACGTTTTTGAGGCCGGATGATATAAAGGACGGTATATACTTGTGTTCGGTCCAATGTCTGCTTTTTTTTGACGTGCGCGTGTCGTCTATCATACCGTTTTTTTTGTTTTTTTGTTGAAGTACTGGTGTCCTGTCTGTTGCATGGCCAACATATGACGTGCTCGTGTCGGTTGAGGGTACCTTACCGCTTCTTCGACAACATATGGTTGACACACTCTTTAAAATCAATAGATCCTAACCCTCACCCAATGAAACTCAACAACCATTGTACGGTGAAACCCCCTTCGTCTCGGACACAGTGTGCGTCAACCATGTTGTCGAAGAAGTTGGTAAGCCCTACTCTGTTGCTTGTCATTCTGCTGTGTGTGTGTGTGTGTTTTTTTGTGTTTTCAGATGCGTACAAGGATACCGTTGAAGACTCGGCGAGAATACCTCCAGCGGCATCCGGAGACGATTCCGCGAGAACGAACGGACCTTCGTCCTCCCAAGGTATGACACGGCAACGTGATCTCAAGACACACCGTACGAAGCAGCAATAATCTAATTCCGTACTCGAGCTGGGTCCCTTTATCGTATGATCCAGGGTGTGAAGGACTATCTATCTTCACCCCGTTAACAATCCCAGTACAAATCTCGAGAGGAAAAAATTCTCTTCTGAGATGTTTCGTGTGAATAGTTATTTTGTCAACACAACATCGGCCTTTGACTGTTTCTTCTTGTCCTGCTTCTTTCTTCTCTTCACATTCATGGTGTGCCCCTGTTTTATTGATAAACAGCTTCGTATTGTACTGGATGGACAAGCCGACCGGCAAGCATCGCTGCACACACACACACACACGCCGCGTCTGGAGGTTATCAGGAAATTGGTCATCGGAGGTATCTTGGCGGTACATCCACAGCCACGTATTGCTTCACAGCACAATAGCTTTATTTGGCGGAAGGTCCCACTGCTTTATGGTGCCATCATTCGACGTTATGTTAGGTACTACTGCTGCTTTATGGAAACATATTCGATTTACGTCGGAAAGGCATCTCGATACTATATTGTCGGAGGGCAAAAATAATAATGTGTGTGTGTGTTCTTCACATTAAACCGTTCTTCTACTCGTAATAATACCCGTAATAGCTTTATCTTTCTTTCGTAATGACGCACGATATGTTTCGTTTTAGTTTTGTTTTTTTCGGGGTGGTGTTCGGCAATCTACCCGTCGTTGTTTTTGCCGCCCCGTCTGACGGTCCCGGTATCCCGCCGTTTACCGGCACATTCTCGTGTTCCCGTCTAGAATATCGTTACCGAACGCCACCCTGGTTTGCTTTTTAGAAATGACCCACGCAACCGGAGGGGATATCGTGCACGCACACCAAGAACGTTTCTATGATAATAAGCATGATAGGCGCTTTCTTCTTTTCTCACTTATCGAAGCTACACCCTTGTATACTCCATGTAAAAAAAAAAAAAAAAAAAAAAAAAAATACTCCATGTACCTGGCATACGATACCTCTCACAACATATTAGTTTTCTTCTTTTTTTTCTGTGTTTTTTCTTGTTTTTTTTTTTATTCTCCGGCGGATGATGAGGAAAATAAATCTTGAGCTTTTGCACCAACCACACTTCCACGGATTTTCATACGTGTACGTCGTGTGTCAATTTTTCATTTCAGCTTCAATCGCAATCCAGCGTTGGCTGGCGTGACGTGTCCTTCAGTTCCCCTGACAGCGGTAGTAGTCGCGAGCTTTATCCCGCTCCATGGTGGGTTATATATTTCTTCCCGTTCGCTAGTCCGGTTTACCCTGATATTGATCAGCAGTAGAGTCGCCGATCAGACCGCAGAACGCCCCATACCTTGGGGGATTCCTACTGTGTAGGACACGTCGACACCCCCGTCCTCCCTGCGCAACGCCGAGTGCGTGAATATCATTTATCGGGTGCAACATTGCAAGGTAACACCCCGCAACCATGTGGACGTTTTTTGTGTATGTTGACGATGTTTTTCGTAATATATAGACTAGACTATGAAAATATGTTCATGAATGCTCTCCAGCTATGACCTCGAGGGTTTCGCTGGAAACTCATTGATTTTCGCTGCAAGCTGTGTGTGATTGTACTTCGATAGCCAACAATTAATAGTGCACTGCTGTCTGTAGGTTGAAGGGGAGTCGCCGACCCATGTCCTCAACGAGGACACACCCAGTAATACGCGCAATCGGAGTATATCGTGCACAACTTGCGTGCAAAGATGAGTTTCGACGAAGTGTTCGATCTCACAGCTGGATGAAGTGTGTATAGTATATTTCTCTTTTCGCCGAGATCTATACGTATACCTCTCGATAGCGCATTTTACGGGTGTAGTCTGTCCTCATAAAGGATATGTGCTTCGAAGTAAATACTCCGGAGTGTATATTATAGGAGAGTCACCGACCTGTACGTGTCCTTCTCGAGGGTATATACTCCCCATTTCACCCGCGATCGAGATATCACAAGCAGCTTTTATAGATGAGCTTTTTAATCAAAGCCTAAAGTTTTCGTCGAGCCCACAGCTGATATTAAGTGCATTTTCCGTGTATATGTATAAATAATACATCGGGTACGTTTATTTTGTATGCCCCCGTTTGAGTTTTTATTGTGTGTCGAGGGCAACGAGTGGAAATTTGCCTTTCTTTTTCGCTTCATTTTTTGAACGAGATGAGCCGGCCATGAAGCTTCCTGAACTCCAGAAACCTTTGCCCCAAACAACGGGTACTGTGCTCTCAACACATACGAGCTAGCTACGTAGCCACCTGCCTACTGCTGTAAAGCCCATTTTTCGGGTGTGAGCATTTATTTCTGTCCGAAAAAGTATCGTTTCCCATGTTGATAATAGACGGCTTTGGCCATAGATATCGTTTCCAACGTTTAATATAGTAGACGATTTCGGCCATGAACATCGTTTCCCATATTTATGATAATAGACGATTTCGGCCATACATATCGTTTCCCATGTTAATAATAGACAATTTTGGCCATAAATATCGTTTCCCATATTTATGATAATAGACGATTTCGGCCATACATATCGTTTCCCATGTTGAGAATAGACGATTTCGGCCATAATCTGACCAGCACTACTGTATTGCGGCTCTGCCATTTTTTAACCAATACTGCTCTCATTTTGATACATCAGCGGCGTCTTGAAGGAGATGCCTGGTATTTCGTGTTGTCACCACGTATCATAACCAGTATGTTTTCCACTTGAGGTTTTTGTGGCTGGAGCGTGGTCGTACGAGTCTTGTAGAGCTCGACGAAAAAAAAAACAGCCGATAGGGACAGCTCACGCTCTATCGCTACGGTGGGAACCAAACGGCACGCCAGCGCTGGGTTGCGAAGGTAATTGAGTTAAATCGACACACGACGTGTATGAAAAATACGTGGAAGTGTGGTGAGCTTGAGCTTTACTTTTCCTCATTGATCCGCCGGAGGATAACAGCTATGTTTCCTTCGTTTTGAAATATAATACCAGGTACAGGCGCGTGATTGAGGATCAGAGTGGCCGGCAATCTTGAAAAGGCTAGAACAAGCACCGCCTAGAGCTTCTGTATATATACATATATTTTCAGAAAACGCCGAAAAGTGTGTGTGTTCTTCGGTCTTGGCATGAAAAAACAGTCCTGGCCAACTTTCACTCTCCAGCCCTCAAAGCCCTGCGTACGGTGCTGCGCAATCGGAATAATGTGGATGTAGAAAGAATCAGCTCGCAGCATTGCGATAAAAACTTGTCCTATTTCTCTCCCCTGCCCTGCCCTGCCCTCCCCTCCCCTCCTCCTCTCGCAAACCCTTTGCATGGAAAAACCTCCCCCCCCCCCCCGGCTTTCGCTCGTTCCCGTTGATGTCTTAAGGCATGTATACTTTTGTCGAGGCGGTCCTTAGTGGGGATCCCAGCGCGGTGGGGATGGTGGTGGGCATCGTTGGGAAAGCGGAGGCGGCGACGCAGCTGTCCGCTCTGAGAAAAAACGGGAGACATCAGCTGGAGACGGTGGTGATGCTGGCGGCTAAAAGCGGAGACGTGGACATGTTCCATGCGGTTTTGCGATGCCTTAGCCGGACGCTGACGAACCAGCAGGTATTTATTTATTTAATACCAGGTTCTCCGTGTGCGATTGAAGAAAAAATGGTCCTGCTTTTGAGCGTGCGAGTGTTGGCGTTGGCGAAGAAAGCAGAAGAAGGCTTACTAGATCGTTGGATCGTCACGCGGGTTGGAAAACATCCAGCTAGACCAAAAAAAAGAACGTGCAGTAAAATGTACGTGCCTGGTACGAGAACATGAGTGCAATCCAATATCAGGGGAATCTTACTACGGTAGCCCCCCCGCAACTTTTCTTTGACGATTTTCGTCGGTTTCAAAACGCGCTCCCGGTCGGATCTCCCGACGTCATCGATGGATAGACTTTTGCACACAGAAAAATATATGCATGTTTTTTTCTTTTCAACGGTATCCTTCCGCGTGTCGAGCAGCCGTGAAACGTTCGTCAACGAAAAATCGCTGGGGCTATCGTAGAATCACTCTCAGGTGATACTGAAGCTGCTATCTCCAACCGCTCACCCGACCCGGGAGAGGTGACCCGTCCCGACCCTCGAGGGGTGAGGTGACCCGACCCGTGAAGAGCCTGGAAATATTGAAAGTTCAGCCCGATGAACAACGAACTCACGGCTGACGTACCTGAAATATTTGTATAAAACTAATGTCTCATCGCCGATTTCGCCTAGTTCTGGCCGATTTGGCCTATTTGACCTATTTTTTGTTTTATTTTATGATATTATTTTTAAGGACGCAGCCAGCTGCGAAGTCGACGAATTTAGGGTCGATACTCATCCTTGCAAGCTGCGTTCTGTTGGTGTGCTTGTAATACACTATGTGTGGGTGTTCATACAACAGGTGCGGCTGGGGGTAGCTGTAAAGGTGAATACAATGAAACATTTGAAAAAAAAAAAGCAACAAACAAAAGAAGCACTTGAGGCACGCGCATCCGTGTACACCGGCAGCTTGCGTTGTCGGAGTAGTAACGGGGACCACCGGTAGGGACAGCTCGCGCCGTCGCCACCCCGGGAACCAAAAGAACACGCCATCTACCGCTGGATTGCGAACTCCCGTCGCGAGCGATGTTATGCTGTGCGTTGCTGTTCTCAAAATTTAGCACTATGAACCCGTATAGAAAAGGGCATGGGGTGATAGAAGCTAGTTATAAGCCGAGCGAGACTGCGCCACAAAGAGAAAATAGTGCAGCCCTCTCCAGCTGGGTGAATGGTTTTTTTCTCCCCCGCTGTGGAAGCACAGAGTCGCTCGTGCGAGCGCCTCAAAACCCGCGCGCCAATAAAAAAATGGGCGTACTCCGCCGTCACCCTAGAGCCTCGCTTTTTATTTGCTCTGATCACTTCTTTTGGTGCCTCGGAAGCACCGCCGCATCTCTTGGGATGTGAGGCGATGATGGGACGTGTGGGCAACGCCAGCGACGGGCCTCTTCTGCCGCTTTTACCATATGGCCATGGTCAGGGGTGGGCGCGTACTCATTTTTACTGCTTGTGCCTTTGGTATTCTTTAGTATATTGTCTGTTTTTTTCTTCGTCCCATTTATTATCCTCGCACCCCCCCCCCTGCCGTAGTAGCAACTCAGATCATCCGGGGTCACATTGCGGGCCCTCCTCCCCTCTTCCCCACTACGGTACGTGCCTTCATTTTTATCGCGAGATAAGAGAAGAATTCAGCAATCTCTTGACCTCCTTGTCGACTCGCGTCGAATTCTGCCATGTAGTGTCATTTGACCGTTGACCACGCACCGAAAGACACGTCCAACACTTGGGCGCTACAGCAGTCAGTAGGTATGATTCTTACCACCTATTATAACATATATATACTGGTGAAATCTACAGCCGTCAGATTTCGTTCCCCTCCAAAACGGGTTTTATAGTTTCCGTGCACAGATTGGTTAACTTGGCCCCGTTGACCCTGGTACAAGCCAGTTCTATGGGGAGTCGCCGACCGATATCCTCAATGAGGACACGCACCCCAGTAACACGCGCGATCGGGGTATCACACACAGCAGCTTGCAAAAGATGATGAGTCCCATTCGAAAATCTTCGATGTCACAGCTGTACAAGTAGTACTCGCCGTGCATTTTTGTATTACTATGTATACTTCGCACGTATTAATGTGCCCTTGATGTAAAAACAGGGGGGGGGGTTGCCCTTCGATTTTTTGTTTTTCGGGCAACGGACGCGAGCTCCAAAATTCCATCTTCACTTTTTTGGAGGCTGAAATATTTTGTGAACGAAGGAGGTCATTCTTAACCCAAAGACTCCCGTCAAGATAGAGGTGCGCCGTTTTTGTTTCCTAGGTTTTTCTCGCTTGGGGCGCAGCTTTATCTAGAGATCCTCTCCAAAAAAAAAAACGAATCCTCCTGAGTGAAAAAACGAAACCGCTGTTCGAGGTATATTCGAACCCCCCGGGTGAACCATCCCACCGTGGGCTGTACGGGGGACCATGCAGAAGTAATCAGGACCCCCCCGACATCCACAAGAACCTGTGTTTTTATACTTGTATACAGTATTGCACTATTTTTGTTGAGCATATTTTGTCCTGAGGAATGCTGCTGTATCTTCTCCCCGTAAAATAAACAAAATATCGGAAACTTCATCCAAGGCCAAAACAATATATATATATACTTATGTAAAAATAATCCGACGACGAATTTTGGGTTCAACGCCTTTAGAACCGGAAACCCATTTTGGGGGATAGATTTTCTTCAATTTAGTAAAGGGAGGGATTTAGGGGCTCTGGAGGGGTGAAGGAGCGCTCCGTCATTCAATAAAGTCCTGGGTTTCGAACGAAAAACGCCAAAAAAAAAAAAGGTACATCGTATGGCACCGCGTCCCAATACCTTTTCTCAGTTTTTTTTATTTGACCTGGTAGGGGTGCGGAAGAGGTTCTCGTAAAACGTAAGGGCATGTTTCGTCATACAGTTAAGGGTATTAGTGGGGTATTAGTCCGTTTGACCACCTGCAAAAGGTTAACCAATAGCTTACCCGAACTAAGCCTTATAACACTCTCCCCCCCCTGAAACGACGGGACAGCAGGTCGGCCGGATATACGGGCGGGGACCTATCAATACATCCAAGCCGTTTCACTTCCTGGGTATACGGGGGAAAGTATTTATCAAGTTCGACTTGGGGAAAATCTGAAAAAAGTTTATTATGGTGAATGTGGGATTTGAACCCACGACCCAAAAAATCCATGGTCTGTCGACGGCCATATTTGTTGATGGTTATCAGTGGGGTATTAGTCCGTTTGACCACTTGGAAAAGGTTAACCAATAGCTCACCCAAACTAAGCCTTGTAACAGTAATCATCGCCCAGGTTAACGGATGCGTGCTAACGATGGAGGGAATAATGTATACCGTTTTTTGGCGGAAAGGGTTTCTGATTGACGGGGCTCCTTAGCTCCAAAATCGTCCGAAATACTAATAATAATGAAAAAAAAAAACATACACATGATCTTGATTCTCGTTGTGTGCCCCTAGGCAATGGGGTTTTTCTTCTCATCCGGTGGTGGTATGATACAAGTAGCATTTTTTTTGTTTTGCTTTTTCCAGAAATCACTTTTGCTGGGTCAGGAAGGACATGTCTTAAAGGATCCCTCAAAAGGAGCCTCAGAAAAAAAAAACTCTATCGTCGTACGCGTCAGCGTTAGAACACAAACGTGGGGATAATGCACAGGATAGAGGGGGGTGGCAGCATAGCTTGGGTTGGGGGGCGGGGGGGGGGGGGGGAGGGGTGTACTCGGTTTGTGCATGGCCGTAGTCGTGCATGAGCATAGACCCTCGCATCCCTACTACGCCGGGACGGAGCACGTCGGGTTTTCACCAACCAGGCAGGCGTTGCATGCGCCAAGAGCGAAGCGCTGTGAGGTGCTCGCTCGGCGAGTCGCATGAAGGGTGAACTGTGCATCCTTCTAAGAACCGCTCGTAAGACGGACTTTGGCACCTTGTGCCTGCTTTCTTGATTCTGCGTGGCACCGCCAATGGGTTACTTTGTTTCCCGGTGTGGCCACTCCTAAGACAGCAATGGGCACTAGTACTATGTAGCTGCCTCGTGGGTGCCTCACGATATTGACACTACGTGATGCGATCATTCCCCTTGTGCGGAGTTATGGTTCTCCACGCCGCACAATACGATCTAACTCGATAACCATCGATGGTGACCGCCCAAAAATAAAAACTGAACCCTGGTTGCCTAGTCTCACGCACTGATTGGCATGTTTTCCAGGGTCGTTGCCAACCAACGCCAACCCCAAATATACATACTTCGTATAATGTGTTACAGCGCCGGTGCCAACCGAGGCAAACTCTAATACGGAGTACAATTTGGGGGGGGGGGGTTGAAAGTTTGGCATGACAGGGAGGGTGAATGCATAGCATAGGGGGAGGGGCGATGAAAGCATAGTATACGGGGGGGTCGTTGGAAGCATAACATAGGGGGGGGGGGGGGGTTGCACAACATAGGGGGGGGGGTAAAATGATAGTATAACGGGGATGAATGCACCGCATAGGGGGGGGGTGAAAGCTCATCATAGGAGGGAAGGTGAAGGCATATGAAGGGGCATAGCATAGCGTGGAATGATGGCACGAGGGGGGGGGTGAAAATGCATGGCATAGGGGGGGTTGGATGCATAGCAAAGGGGGGTGAACATGCGTAACATAGGGGGGGGGATGCAGAGCATTGCGGGAGGAGTATAAGACGGATGAATGCATAGCATACGGGGGAGTGAAAGCCTAACATGGCATGGGGGGGGGTGAAGGCATATCAAAGGGGGGGGTGAAGGCATGTATCATACGGTGGAATGATGACACGACGGGGGGGTGAATGCATAGCAAAGGGGGTGAACATGCGTAGCACAGGGGGAATGAAATCAATTAATAAGGGAGGGTCGATGCGTAGCACAGAGCGGGGAAATATGCGTAGCATAGGCGAGGGTGAAAGCAGATTATCGGAGGGGTGGATGCACAGCATAGGTGGGAGTGAACGCATAACATAGGGAGGGCGTATACATACTCAGCAACAAGGGGGTGAACGCATGGCATACAGGAGGGGGGGGGGATTTGATTGCACACAAGCGTGGAGGGTGTGTGCGTAGTACTGGGGGGAGTTGCACAGGGATGTACACTTATCACCCGATATATTTTTGAGCGTAGAATTGATGGCATGATATAGTAGCAGTCGAAGCAGCAAAGCAAGGAGTCACGATGGGGGAAGATACGGTATCGGGATTGACGTTTGCGGATTCTTTCGTCGGGACATCTCAAAAACACCCGAAGGATCGCAGAAACAAGATAGAGAAGGGGCGCCATATATATGGTGCACTACGAAGTGGAGAGTGATGGCGACAAATAAAAAAAAAATGCGCAGTGTAGTTGTATGCAACAAGAACAAGGTGAATCCACGGTGCCTTTGAAATGGAAAGGTGGGGAGAAAGATGACCGGCCGATCGTAGACCAGTGTACGTACCTTCGGCGCAGAGATGTCTTAACAAGGACTGCGCGCTTGGGATACACTCAAATCGAAATTAATAGAAAGGTTCTCAAAGCACAAATAGGCAAAGATGGATGCGATCGTCTAACAGACCCACTAGGATCAGGCGAGGTGTATTCTGATTAATGTGATTTGTACCACAGCAGATAAAGTGTGCAGGAGAAGTATGTGAAGGGAAGGCGACTTCCTCAAAAACACTGGAAACAGTGCAGATGACACAGCAGCTTGAAAAAATACTATAATAGGACGCTCAAGTACCACGAGCAGTACAGTAGTAAGAGCAGAACTAGGGATGTACCCACTACTTGAAACATTACAAAGTTGAAATGGCTACGAGCTGGGCCAGCCAAAAACGGACAATGTTTCGGAAAGCTCTACCGCCGCCGCTCTCACGAGTTACGGCTTGCAAATTTTGGGAACGCTGACCCTGCCCAAACATTGCACATGCGCGAAAAAAAAAGTATGTGAGCAATTCTAAGTTGTTTCTTGTTCCGACTGGATCTCGCCGAGATATCCGCGAAAACTCAAAAGCACCAACTTTTTTCCGTGCAATTTTTTTTGATAATTGTCGTTCCCGATCAGGGTGAAATTTGGTGGAGACAATGCTGAAGCCTCTAGAAGTGAACATGCATATATGTTTATTTGCCCAATTTGTCGCCCATCAAGAGATTTTACCAAAACTCGATGCCATATATGAGTCAAGTGCTTTCGACAAGAAATGGAGGAGATGGCACATTTCTACGACGCCCCGCCCAATTTTACGTGAAATCTTGACCTTGTATTTGGACTATACGCGCAAACAAACTGGCAGTCGGCCGTTTTTATTTAATTATTTATTTATATTTATTAGGACAAGTTCTGGTCGCTCTTGTATTTTTTTCGGCTATTCATTTTGGATATAACGTTCGGACAACAGCCAAGAATTAAAAAAGCCGGCTTTCAATTGTAGGGTTGATCCATGTTCAACATCGTGTCTAAAGGTCACACCTAAATACGAAAAAATGAGCGGGGCATGGCTAATCTACCTCTCTGGCAGTTACTTGGCTGACCCAGCCCGTATAAAATATAACGAAAATGCCAGAAAAGAGGTTGCCAGCCATATAGCTGATAGGACTGTATTCGAGAAAACAACAAAACGGCGAGCTGGAATAAGATGAGATAGCGTAGTCCAGAAAATATGGAAGGGATTGGAAGACCGCTAAGAGGTGTTGTCCATATAGGGCAGCTTGGCGGGTACAAGACAGAACTATTCGAAAGGATAAAAGAAAGAGGAAGGCTAGCACTAAGAAGTAAGGTAAAAAAAGAGAAACATTTGATAGATATACGGGGGGTTGAGGGGAGGTAATGGAATGAAAACGTATTTGCACGGCCCAATGGACTACACGCAAAATAACCTGAAACTGCGATTAAGTGTAGGGGACCTGGACCTACCAGAGAGAAGAATGAAATATACCAGCAGTCGGAAGGAGGAGGACGTGGATGCACATATATGCCCGTGTGGCATAATAATAGAGAGTAGGACTCACATAGTAGGGCATATAATCGCTCCGGTGGAGTATCAGGTTATCCTCGAGCCTGGTATAGGTCAGTTTCGTGAGTTCGAATCCCCCCGAGTGCACACTCGTACAAATTCGTTGAGACTTTTTCTTGTGCACAAATTGACTTGCGGAAAGCGCGAGAGCGTGAGTCAGCAACACTCGATGAAAAGCCGACGAGCAGTGGGATTGCTGAACCCTATGCGCGATAAAAGTTGAAGGCAAGAACCGGGGGGGAGAAGGGACGACACCTGTGACCACGGCTTGTCCAGAAGCTGGAAAGTAGAAGTGTGTTGAAAAAAAAAAAAAGTAGAAGGAGAATGTGAAATGTACAAGGAGGAACGGAATGTGTTAGGAGAGGAGAGGAGAAAGTTAGACGAATGTGACGCGGAAGAGCTTGGTAGACTAGAGAGTAGCAAAAAAACGATCGCTGTCCTAGGAGATAGATGGTGGCCACAGACGGCTAAAAAACAGGAAGAGGATAGGATACGCAAACAGTTTCTATGTAGTACATGGAAGAAGCGTAATGAGCGCCCAAATGTTGGAGGTGACTCTATCAGGAGTAGGAACGGTGCTCAGTCTCGAAAGGGATGCGTGGTCGACGGTCAAACGACTAAGGCAAGCAACAAATGAGCCCCCCCCCCCCTCCCACCCCCCTCTCCGCCCTCTTGAAACCCCCCCCCCCCCGTTGAAATCTCCACCCTCCCCTGACCGGTTGTACGACTTACTTAAAGGATATACTTGATAAACTGATGCGTTTCCTTCCACAGCTGTCAGATTTGTTCCCCTAAAAAACGGGTTTTATAGTTTTCCGTGCACAGACGGATCAACATCACCCTCTGGTTGACCCTGGTAAAGCTGCACTGTAGTTCCAAGGGGAGTCGCCGACCAACATCGTTAATGAGGACACACAACCCGTTATACGCGCGATCGGCGTATCACACACAGCTTGCAAAAATGAGTTGCGACGAAATCTTTGATGTCACACCTGGATGGCGTGTATTTTGTCCTTTCACAATGCAGTATGCTTCGAAGTATATTATTTCAAACGTTAGGCTGGCGTGCTGGCTTGCAAGTTTTGCCGGTCGCGTTCTTTGCAGGCGGCCTTCCACGGCCAAATCGCCTTTCTGTATTAGCAATGTGTGTCTCTGTCTCATAGCCTGTGACCACGGAGGTCGCTTCTCTAGGAGGCATCAACGCGGACATGGATCTAGATTTTTGCTGGAATATCAGTTTGACATCAAGAACACGCACCTGTTTCACAATAGTAGCTGTCCTAGTTGGCACGTGCGTACGCTGTATCAATTTTAATTTCAGTAAGTATACCTGGTAGTAGCTATATACCAGAGTATACTGTCTCGCCAGCTGTACAACATCTCTGTTTGGTTTGTCCGACTTATAATCTGATCCTGCGGACTTTCCGAGGCCCGCACAACAGCAGTGGTCACTACCTCGTAATACCATGAAGTATAGTCGTAACACTGGTTAGTAGTGTGTCGATTGTGTTTTCATTCGGTATGTCCAATTACCCTCTTCCTGCATGGTAGCGCTCGGTATACTCGATATAGCCATGATATGTACGCCCGTTCCAAATGGTTTTCTTCCACACGAATATTAATAAATGTCCACGTCTCATTTCTTTGGTAATTTTTTTTTTTTTCTTTGAGGGTCGTTCTTAACGATAAGAATGTTTCGGTTGCTACCGAATGTTTCGGTTTTACTCGATGAATTCGAAATAATTTCGGCAAAAAAAACTCAAGACTTCTTCAATTGTCGGGGAAAAACTTGCTTCCAAGTTTCTCAGTTGCTTTTTTGGAAAACACTGAATTTTAGGTACAAGGGTGTGGAGAATCGGGCAGCCGCACCCCTTGAGCTGTGCGGCCACGCGCAAGCGCGCAAGGCTGGGCAAGGTCGTTCCCAAGCAAGGTCACTCGCAGGTCATGTCGAATCGCAGGAAGGCGCAGTGAGTTGCTGAGCTCTCTCCGTCGAGTTGGCAAAGTGACCTCACCGAGGCGGTCGACCGAACGATCTCGCTGAGGGCAATATTTACAGCTGAGAATTTTTGTCGCGTTGATAGGCGTTGTATCCTGACGAGGTTGGTGATGGATTTCACTCCGCAAGGCAGACACACCTGCCTACGAGTAAGGCCGACTCCAATGGGACAATCACCCGAACGATTTTTCCGCGAGTGCTGCTGCTGCTGTTGTCGTGACGGTTCTGCGCCAGAGATGACATTTTTGTGTTTTTTGTTTTCAACCATTTCACCTCAGTGACGTCATTATTAGTCGGCATTCATCGGTAGATTTCGCATGGGGACTGATTTTACGATAGCCCCCCCCCCTCCCCCCCAAAAAAAGAATGAAAAACAAGCGATTTTCTCGAACAAACGTTTCATGGCTGCCTCGATACGAGGAATAATTGCTATGAAAATAAAATATCTTCGTTTATCTTTCCTTGGGTGGGAATGACACCGAGATTGGCAAGAGGGGTGCACCGTATTTCAGGAGGAGACGGTACGGCTGGGAGCTGGCTTCAAAACCGGCGATTCCGTTCGAGAAAAGTTGGAGCGGGGCTACCGTAGAATGACCCGAGGTCAGGGGTTGGGCTAGGGCTAGGGTAAGGGTTAGTTCCATCCATTGTGAAAAACACGATGATGTAGACACCCCGTGTTCTGTGACGGGGGGGGGGGGGGGGGGGGGTGCTCGTAGACGATTGTTTTGTTTTGCGATCCAACTGAGTGATGAGGCTCTCGTACGACTCTCGTGCTCTCGTGAAATAGCATATTTCAACCACTCTCGTTGACGTCGGTAAAATTCCCCGAAACTTTCAAATTTGCCACGTGGAGAACAATCTGAAATGTTGTGTTGTCGGGTCATGTGTGTATGTATGTATCGTTAACCCCTTCACAACTGGAAACCCGTTTTTGGGGACAAAATTACCTGGGTGTAGTATAGAGAGGGGTTCGGGGGTTGTGAAGGGGTTAAGAACGACCGTCATCATTGTTTTCCCTTTCAACTTTTTTTCTTTTGTCCATTTTTTCGTTGCAAATAGCCTAGGTGGGTGTTGGCTTGGATTTTCTTTTGCTCAGATGCGTCGTGTCCATATGGCGATTGCAATGTGGCCAGTAGCTAAATGACCTGGTCACATTATTGATGTATTTCCAATAGTGTGTCTCTCTTTTGAGTGATTCTACGATTATACAGCCCCCTTCCCCCCCTAAAAACAAGAACAACAACAACAGCGGTTTTCTTTCACGAGCGCATCACGGCTGCTCGACACAAAGGCGGGATACCCTAATGCAAAAAAATGTGTCTACATATTTTTTTGCGTGCAAGATCGATCGACGACGTCGGGGCGTCGAGGGTCACCGTATTTCAGAAGATACGGCCGGGAGCTGGTTTCAAAACCGGCGATTTCGTTCAAGAAAAGTTGGGGGGGGGCGGGGCTACCGTATGACACGACATTTTGTGCAGCGCATCAGGGGTCTCTCAGTGAGGCGGTGGTGTGCCAGAGAGGAATATGACCGGTCGCCCCGGTGGCGTATCAGGTTATCCTCGAGCCTGGTATAGGTCAGTTTCGTGAGTTCGAGCCCCGCCGAGTGCATACTCGTATAAATTCGTTGGGACTTTTTCTTGTGGACGAATTGACTTGCGGAAAGCGCGAGAGCGTGAGTTAGCAACACTCGATGAACAATCGACGAGCAGGGGGATTGCTGAACCCTATGCGCGGTAAAAATTGAAGGCAAGAACCGGGGAGGAGAAGGGATGACACCTGTGACCACGGCTTGTCCATAAGCTGGAAAGTGAAAGTGTGCATAAAAAAAAAGTAAATATAAAATGACCGCCTTATAGAGGGAGCCCACCTTATTCACTCCAGGTTATGAGTTCTATGCCCTAGTCGCGCCAAGCGATTTAACACTAACCGCCTTATGTAGGGATACCGCCTTCTATAGGGATACCGCATTTTTGGGGGACCCCCACTGTGTAGAGTTTGTGGCACCGCAGAGCTCGTCTCTCTTCAGGTGTCATCGGCGCCGACACTGGTTGTGCTGGGTGTGTAGATGTGTGGGAGTATCATTTTTTTCTGGGCAGAACATGCGCGTAGATGGCCAGGCGTGGTTGTTCGACTGCGCTGCAGGTGTTGTCCAAATGGCCAAGTTCCCCAATTGTCAGTTTACAGCTCATGCAGCACCATCCATCGCCGTGTGTGTTGTCTTGACACCAAACCGTCTTTTGTACCCAACCACTGCATCATCAGGGTACACCTAGAGTCCGTGCTGATTCATCCCAACATGGAGAGATGCAAATTATGTGGCCATACGAGGTCGCAGACTGCTGTGAAACGGAGTGAAACCAAACAGCAGTGGTCGCAATTCTCTATTTCAATACTTGTATATTACTTCAAGCGATCGTCAAAATTCAACTAGACGACGATCGTCAATTAATTTATGCACGCCCCTCCGCACGTACATGCACCATTCATTCGCAGTAATCATGTTACACGAAAGTAGAGAGCACTACGTGTAGTATGTACTCTTTACTAATGAATAACACGAACATTGCACAACAACATCATGTATTTTTTGCTCCCAATATCCACCTAATTGTGTCCAGATAGATGTGCCTTTGAAATGTGGGGTACCCGGTACCTGTCTTTGGCATGCAGGTAGAATCTTTTGGCGTGGAATCTTTCAACAAGATTGTGTTCTGCAGGGTGCGTACAACCCATACCCGGGGTATCCATACCCGGGCGGTATTTACCCCGGGTATTATCCTACAAAGAGATTATGTACGGGTGGGCCAGCTAGCGTTGGGCTGCGAAAGCAACTGAGTTAAATCGACACACGACGCGTATGAAAGTCCGTGGAAGTGTGGTGAGCGAAAGTTCTATTTTTCCCCATCCGCCGGAGGATGAAGAAAAAGAAAAGTAAGTTCTGTAGGACATTCAAACCCGTACCCGGAACTTCTGGAAGTTTTGTACATTAATACCCGTACCCGGAACTTCTGGAGGTTCAGCACCCCATTGCCACAAATTCCCGGGGCACGGGTATATCATTTTTATTGCATATGTGAGTTATGGACGCCCGTGCCACAATACCCGGAACGTCTGTGAGTTCCGTAACACGTACCCGGCACTTTTGGAATTTAGGTTAGATCCGCGTACAAGTACCCTTATACGGAACTTCTGTGACTTCTGTAAGACTGTGGCACAATACCCGGGGTACGGGTATACCTTTGCCACAATACCCGGGGTACGGGTATACCTTTGCCACAATACCCGGGGAACCTATATATTCATTCAGGTTTTATAACCCAAAGAGTGTACTATGCCTTTTATCATTATGTCATGTCTTGTGTGAAGTGACACAAACCGAACACCGAACAGTAGTACGTATAGACTATACTATTATAATAGTGATACACTCCAGAGCTGTGAGATCAAAGATTTCAAGTTCATATTCTGTAGGGAATGTGGATAGCTGTGAGATCAAAGATTTCAAGGTTATGATCTGTAGGGTTTGTGGATTCCGGGTAAGGGTGTGGAAGTCTTTCAGAACTTCCAGAAGTCGCGGGTACGGGTATGAAAGTGTTTACGGAACTTCCAGAAGTTCCGGGTATTGGAGCACGGGCGTACAGAACTCACACAAGTTCCGGGCGGGTACGAAAGGTGCTCTACCTCCCGTACGCCGGGTATTGTGGCACGGGGTGTACTGAACGCACACAAGTTCCGGGTACGGTTTTGACTGTCCTACAGAACTAACAGAAGTTCGGGTACGGGTATGAAAGTCTTACAGAACTTCCAGAAGTTCCGAGTATTGTGGCATGGGCGTACATAACTTACAGAAGTTCCGGGTACGGGTATGAATGCCCCAGATAACTTACAGAAGTTCCGGGTACGGGTAATACCCGGGTAAATGCACCCTATCGGGGGGGATTTCAATCTGAAGTGGAGGATTTAATCAAACTTGCATGGACGGGATTATCTCACTGGGCCAATGTCTCCAAGGCACTCTGTCGTGCGTTTAAGGGAATTATGAATTATCGACAAATTATCACCGAGAGCGGCGATAAATCGTTAACCTCAAATGAGTGGCGACCGGGGCAACATCCGCGCTCACGGCCATACTGCGCTGTAACAGATCATACCATATGACGTACCCCGGCTGTGGTGCTTCACAACGCAAGGTACCAGGCCGACTAGTAGGTACGTAGCACTTTTCTTCTTTTTCTGGGGTATTTTTTTCCCCTTTGTTCCCTCCCTCCTTGCGTGTCCAGGTTTTTTGGCTCGTGTTCGGATTCTCTTATTTTGGTTTTACTTTTCTTTATTTTATTTTATTTTATTATGTTTCTTTTCCGAGCTTTGGCTCTCCTTTCCGGTTGTGTTGTTTCTTCGATTTCCCCTTCATTTTGTTTGTTTCATTTTTGTTTTATTTTTATCCTTGTTTTTATTTGTTTTCTTATTATTATTTTGTTTTTGTTTTTGTTTTTGTTTATTTCGTATTCTCTCTTCCAATGTATTTCTGTTGCTGACGTATGTATGTTGTGCCTGTCGTACCCAGTACTAGGGCATGACATTGCGTTGTCGAATGCATTACGATGCATTATCTCTGTGTCGTAGCTTGTGACCACAGAGCTGATCTTTCTGGGGTGAAGAATCAGTACGGACACTGGGTGTGCTGGATGTCGACGAGTAGAAGAACGGTTTAATGTGAAGAACACACACACAACAAATAATGGCGGTCGCAAGCTCATATTTGCCACCACAGCTCTCGACAAGCCAAGTGCCGCGACAAAGAAGAAGCGAAACTACCGAAAACACAGAAGGTAGTTCTAGACGTCGATGGTTGCTGCATCGCCATCGCCGCACATCTATCATAAAAATTAAAATACACTCCAGCTGTGAGATCGAGTATTTTGTCGAAATTCATCTTTGCAAGCCGTGTGTGATACTCCGATCGCGCGTATTACGGGTTGTGTGTTCTCATGAAGGATTTTTTTTTTTGCACACTTTCACTTTCCAGCTTCTGGACAAGCCGTGGTCAAAGGTGTCAACATCCCTTCTCCTCGCCGGTTCTTGCCATCAATTTTTATCGCTCATAGGGTTCAGCAATCCCACTGCTCGTCGATTGTTCATCGAGTGTTGCTAACTCACGCTCTCGCTCTTTCCGCAAGTCAATTTGTCCACAATAAAAAAACCCAACAAATTTTCACGCGTATGTATGCACTCGGCGGGGCTCGAACTCACGAAACTGACCTATACCAGGCTCGAAGACAACCTGATACGCCACCGGGGCGACTGGTGTACGATGATAAAGGTCGGCGACTCCCCTTGCATGTACTATATTCCGATCGGTAAAAAAACATTAACAATACGTACGCAATACGTAGTTTCCCGATAGGAGCCAAACTCGTACCGGGTATGTTTCTACCAAATCGAATCGAATTTAATTCGATTCATAAGGCCATTTCTTAGGGCCCGAATTATCGAGGAACTTGCCAAATCGAATTTCGATTTTTTTTTCTTTATTTCATGAAAAATACACGAAAAATTCAACTTTGGTTCTTATCAAGGAACGGCGCAGTGCGTTCTAGGAAATAAAACAATTAAAAAAACGCAAAAGGGTCAACAAACACCCGTGGGCAACGACCGAGGCGAGCGATGGCTCGCGTCCTCCCCGGAGCGCCGCGGCTAGCCGCAGATTCTTTTGGCCGGCAGCGGCTTGGAGGCTATGGCTCTAGGTGTCTCTTGGATGGGCTGGCGCCACCCCGTCGCCCGACACGGGCAGCAGCGACGGGAATATAGCGGTCGAACTTCTGAGCGAAGTCATCATGTGGTAGTTGGTCGTGTAACTTTCGAGGTGCAGGGCGACGAAAAACTGGGTTTGCGGCGGTCTCGGTTGTTTTCGAAGCGTCGCAGGCGGTCTACGCTGTGCGATGCGGCTGCTCCGGTGGTCCTACCTCTCGCAATGGTGGCTTCTCGCCTCTCAATCAGCCGACGACATGGCGCCAGTTCGCGTGGCCGGCTTCGGTTACACAGAACAAGCCATGTCTAGATGGACAAACTCCCTAAATTCAATTTCGATTTTCGACTAAAGTCGACCGAGAAAGCCTTTTTTTACCTCTTTGTTGAATTTGATTTTTCGTAATAATTTATTATTTCATTTGCCATCTGACAATGTAGCGTGAGTGTCAAAAACCATAAACATGATGAAAGAACACAAAATCCAGATGAAAGCGTGGAACGATGTTTCCAACAACCAAAAACCACGAAAATACTTTTGAGAATTCCTGCTTGGTGATTCATTTCTTGACCAATCAGATGCAAATTAAATTTAATTCTATAAAGAAAAAATCGAAATTCGATTTGGCAAGTTCCTCGTTAATCTGGGCCCTTATGCAGTCGTATTCCGCCAATCAAAAACGGCCCTTTTCGACTGGACTTTTTTTCGACTGGATTCTTCTGGTCCTTCTTTTTATCGTCAGTCGAATCGATTTTATAGTTTTTGTGCTCCTCCTAGAGGGAGTTGGTGTGAGGGAGTTCTGTCTGTACAGCAGTCGAAATCGGTTGGCAGCTCTGTGCTTCGCGCTTTCTTCGCATGAACGGCTCGGCGAACCCTCGTCCCAGCGATTGGTGGCTTTGGGCTTATAGCCGAAAGTAACCAAAGCTACGTTGGTGGAGTTGCACTCAGCCGAGAGCCGCCAAAGCTACAGTAGCCGCAGCCGTTGTTGGCAGCATGGGATCGAGACCGCGCGCTGCTGCCGTCGTGTGATACACGCTGCTGGCGAGAAAAACTAGGAATGCGCCACGCTGACTTGCTGCGAGAAGCAACAGCTGGGATAGCCACGCCAGCGTCAGCGCCTTGTATGATACTGCAGTGTGGTACTTGGTATGCGTGTGGGTGTGTGTTTGGTGGTGGGACGAGCGATGCGATCGGTTCAAAAATCACGTGTAAAACTTTTTCGACTGAGTTTTTCGACTGGAGGATCCAGTCAAAAAGTCGAGTTTTTCGACTGGATCCGCCAGTCGGAATTCTCAGTCGAAAAAAGTTGAGTCGAAAAAGCAAATTTTCGACTGCGTAAGAAAGCCCGGTATGGGCTTCATTCAGTCGAAAGAGGCCGTTTTCGACTGACAAATCCGACTGCATAAGAAATGGCCTAACAAATGAATATTTTGGATTCAAAAGTGTCCTTCGTTGATATAATACGTGCCCACGGGTAGAAACGAAAGAAACATGAACAGGACCCACAACACAACAGCAGTAGGTGCTACTACCACATACGATACGTCCTGCTACAGCTGTACATTCGGAGTTTTCTTCGGTTTCACTGACGACAAAATGCATGACATCATATAAAAATGCATAATACACTCTTCGGGACCTGAATTGATGCATGTGGGCTCCCCGGGGAATGTAACAAAAGTATACCCGTACCCTGGGTATTGTTTGTGCCACAGTCTTACAGAAGTCACAGAAGTTTCGGGTTAGGGTATGGGGATCTTACAGAACTTACAGAATTTCCGGGTACGGTACGGAAGTGTTACAGAACTCACAGAAATTCCGGGTATTGTGGCACGGGCGTACAGAACTCACATACGTTATAAAAATGATATACCCGTACCCCGGGTATTTGTGGCACTGGCGTACAGAACTTCCAGAAGTTGGTTCGGGTACGGGTATGAGTGTCCTACAGAACTCACAGAAGTTGTTTGTAGGGTAATACCCGGGGTAAATACTCCGAAGGTATGGTTTGTGCGTACCCTACGGAACCCAACCTTGGAAGATTTTCGTCGAGACTCGTCTTTGCAAGCTGTGTGTGATACTCCGATCTCGCGTTTTACTGGGTGTGTGTCCTCAGTAGCACGTATTATATTCTAAAAATAGGTATCATATGCTACTATCAATAGCACCTCGTAGTCCTGTTCGTGTTTCCTTCGTTTCTGAGGGCACGCATTAACGATGGCCGGACGCTATTAAATCGAAATTATTATGTTTTATGAATCGAGCATTGAGTCAACATTTCCATTTGGTGGGAAAATACAATTTTGGTTCCTATCGGGAAACCACGTATATTGCGTATTGTAAATGTTTTTTTTTTCGATCGGAAAAACGCAGATCTGCCGTGACGGCGATGCAGCTGTTAACAGTTGTTGCTGTTCTCACATTAATCGCATAATCAAGTCCGTGGTCACAGGACAGGCTCCAGTCACTCTGGAGCTGAGGAATACCCCAGGGAAAACACACAAACAAACCAAAGGTGGTACTTGTGTGGATCACAGCTGAAGCAATTCATGCCTCCACCACAAACATAATAAAGTGAAATCGGGAGTCAGCCTACGATGTGCCAGGTCCATACTGGTGCATACGTCTCACTACTCGCGCCTGGAAAACCGACTATACCGCTTGCCACCCAAGAAAGACTACCACGTATATATTGCACGTAGTACCTATCACTACGCAAACGCACGACAGACCCGAAGGGTGCGCCAGCTAGCGTTGGGCTGCGAAAGCAACGGAGTTAAATCGACACACGACGCGTATAAAAATACGTGGAAGTGTGGTGAGCTAAAGCTTTATTTTTCCCCATTCGCCGGAGGATAAAAAAAAAAAAGCACGACCGACGCAAATCTATTGGAAAAAAGAAACAAAGAAAAGAAGGAAGATGCAAAGGAAAGAAAAGGAAATAAAAGACAAGATAGCAAAAAAACGAAAAAGGAAAAGGAAGAAACGACAAGGAAAGCAAGGAAAGACAAGACAAAAAGAGGAAGCAAGGAAAGGAAAAGAGAAAAGAAATGTTTTACTAATATAGTAGAACCTAGGAACTGACTATAGACGGCGCATTGGGCTCATAGAGGGGTATGAAGTGCATCAATGGCACTGGGTGGAGAGAACGCACCATAACGAAGAAGTCGGGGCGGTCTTACGCTATCTTGTGACGGCCTTTGGAAGGCCCACAAATTTCGAGACGACAATGGCCAGACCAAGACGTCAGTCTCTTGGGCATGACGCCCCCCCTTCCCCGCTTCCCCCCTCCCAGGGAGAACGCTGAGTCGGACTGACATTACGTGCCATTCATCTATCCACTTACCGTGTCAGTATGCAGTCAAGCCTGTACTGGGCCTTTCCTCGGTCACGACTCTAAAACGTGCACGATATACCACGAGCAGGTGTAGCATAGTACGTGTTGAGGAGGGTGACTTTGTTATCAGTTGCGTGAATCAATAGTCGCTCTCCGTTATCGTTCAGCTCGTCACGTCCATATGCACCCAATACCTCGCTGTCGGTCCACTGGATCCCTTTCATGCCTGTACGAGCATTTGCGTCCATCAGGACAAGGAGGTGGTCCTTCTACTGGGTACCCACCCCCTTGTCAACCTCGTCAAGTGAACTCCAAAGTTAATCCTTTTCGCTGGTGCTCTTGTTGAGAGTGGGAGCATAGCCTACAATGAAAGACACACCGTTAGATTTCCCTTTTGAGTTGGATGCGAACCTCCCATCAATCTAGCACTGATGTACTCAACCGCGACGTCGCCCTTACCCATCCCTGCCACAATATAATCTCTAGCAGCCAAGCCTACCCCGTGGTTCTCCTTCTTTTCGTGCTTTCCTCCGTCTGCTTCTAATGAGCAAAACACATTACATACCCCGCCGCCGTAAAAGTGCTTTGTCCATTGCGCCTCACCTCTGGCAATCCTATGATATCACAACCTGCATCCTCGCAAGTCTTCAGTATCACCTCGGCGTGGCCTATATGCCGTTCGTGCCCTTGAAAAGCAAGAGTGCGAACGTTGTACACGTCCCCACGACGAGTTCCTCTGCTCTCAATCTAGCCCTTCTTGCACCTGTGCGAGTTTTCTGAGCAGCCCTTCGAATCCTCCTGCGTCTCCTCTTCTCCTTATGTATCATCGACGTCTCTTGAACTCTCTTCTGTGTTTTCGGTAGCTTCGCTTCTTTGTCGTGGCATTTGGCTTGCCGAGGTGGTGGCAAAATTTGGCTCGCGACCGCCATAATTTGTTTTGAAGCGCCACAGCCGGGTTACGCTATGGTAACCGGTATCCCCGGTGGCGTATCAGGTTATCCTCGAGCCTGGTATCGGTCGGTTTCGTGAGTTCGAATCCTCCCGAGTGCATACTCGTATTAATTCTCAGGGACTTTATATTGTGGACAAAATGACTTGCGGAAAGCGCGAGGGCGTGAGTTAGCTACACTCGACGAAAAAGCGACGAGCAGTGGGATTGCTGAACCTTGTACGGGGTAAAAACTTGAAAGCAAGAAGCGGGGGGGAAGAAGGGACGACACCTGTGACACCACGGCCTGTCCAGAAGCTGGAAAGGAGATGTGTGTGAAAAAAAACAACAACAAAAAATGGTACGATCTGTTACAGAACAGTAGCCGTGAGCGCGGCTGTTGGCCCGGTCGCCACTCTCATCGAGGTTCACGATCTATCGCCTCTCTCGGTGGTAGTTTTGTCGATAATTCATAATTCCATCAAAGCTACGACGGATTGCCTCGGGGACGTTGACCCAGTGAGAACACGCCATTCAAGTTGGATGAAATCCTCCACTTCAAATCGAATTCCTTCCCCGAGGGCGCGCGCATCTACCCGGTACTACCCGTACCCGAAACTTCTGTAAGTTCTGTAGGACATTCACACCCGTACACCCGGAGCTTCCGTGCGTTATGTACCTCCCACATGCTACAATACCCGGAACTCCTGGGAAAGTTCGGTAATACTTTCATACCCGTACCTGGAACTTCTGTGAGTTCTGGTACAGGACATTTATACCCGGTACCCGGAAATTCTGTGCGTCCTGTACACCCCATGCCACAATACCCTAGGCACGGGGATACAGCACTTTTTTGTACCCGTCCTGAACTTCTGTGTACGTTCTGCATGCCTGCACCACAATACCCGGAACTTCTGGAAGCTCTGTAAGGCTTCCGTACCCACCCACCCGAGACTTCTGGAAGTTCGAAACCTGCCAGAGATGCAAGCAGCACCCGACAGATGATATCATCTCTCTCTCTTTACCTTGCGAGCCACACATGCAGTGGCTCCAATTCACTTATGAGGTTTTCAAGTTCCGATGAACCCCCTCCTTCCTCCCCCCGCCTCCATCATCGCCTCAGACCCAGCACCACGCGTGCAGCAAGCTCCTATTCCTTTGAAACAAAACCCGAAAAATGTTGACCCCCCCCCCCCCTCCGCCTTCATTTTTCCCCCCTCCCCCTTCATGTATCCCCCCCCCCCGGTCCCCAGGAGAAGGCCCCCTCATCACCCCCACCGATCATACAAGTACAGTATCACTATACACGCAAAATAAACTGGCGCGTTCCACAGCCGTCAGATTTTGCCCCCCCTCATATGAACGTTTTTTTTTTCTTGTTTTAGTTTCAGCGCAAAGATTGATTCACGCCTCTCTCACCCCTGTTGATGCTGGTATACAAGTTTCGTCCTACACGGAAGTCCGTGGACCTATATATCCTGTATGTCCGTGAGTGAGGAACGCGCGCGATCGGGGAGTGATTCCCGCACACAGCTTGCAAGCAAAACATGGGGGCGTTTCGACAAAGAAAGGGAAGGAACGTTGGGATCTCACACAGCTGCGTACGAGTACGAAGAAGTTTTTTTTTTTTTTTTTTTTTTTCTCTCTCGTGCTACTCGACGCTCGCGAGTCGACGAGGAGGGAAGAGAATGCTGAATTCTTCTCGCGCCATGAAAAGTGCGCGGGGGCATGTACTGTGTAGTGGGGAGGAAGAAGAAGGGCCCGCTACAGTGTGACCCCGGATCTGAGTTGCTATTACGGAGGACGATAGTAAATAGGACCAAATATTGTTAGTAAACATACATGAATATATAGGTTTTTGTGTCCACCGTAGGTCCTATTTACTAGGGTTCCCCGTAATACTGAAAGGATCCCCCTATTAATATGGTATTAGGGTGCGAGGAGGATAGTAAATGGGGTGCAGAAGAAGAGAAAAAGTATACAGCATGCTTCGAAGTATGAGCAAGAGATCATTGTTCCAATAGTAGCACAAGGTTCCCCTTCGGCGATGTTGGTGGCTGGATTTCGCAGTGTTGAAATTACGAGGGGCGTTAATGTTATATGATGGGGCGATATTATTATTATTACATTGATATGCACAATGAGCTTGAAACAAAAACTCACTTTAAGGACGGGAAATTATAGTTATAGCATTATTTTTATCATGTCGGCATACACTTGATAAACTGATGCATTTTCTTCCGCAAGCCGTCAGGTTTTGTCCCCCTCAAAAACGAGTTTTGTAGTTTCCGCGCACAGACTGACTAGCATCACCCTGTTGACCCTGGTACAAGCTACACCGTAGTTCCAAGGGGAGTCGCCGACCTATGTCCTTATTGAGGACACGCACCCAGTAAATACGCGCGATCGGAGTATCATACACACAGCTTGCAAATATGAGTTTCGACGAAATCTTCGATCTCACAGCTGGGTTGTATTTTCATTTTTGTAATGCATACCTGGAGTATCATGTCGTATTGTAGCCCGGCTTTTCCACGAGGTTCGGAGATGTGGGTGGCATTCGTATTACAGTAGACGACGAGGCGATACCATTCCAATACGTGCGAAAGCATGATGAACAAAAAAAAAGCCCTTTCTTGAAACGCGTGCTTGAAATAGAGCAAAGAGAAAAGCAACACCCGGGGGAAAGCAGCGTACACAACACCCACCAGGTATGTATATACCAGCCACAACACGCGAGCTACGATATCGCTCAAACAGCAGTGCTCACCTCGCACCCCAACCTTATATGTTTTGCAAAATATCGACTTCTTTTTTTTTTTTCTATTCCTGAAGGTGATCGGGTGTCACCTTCACGGTATGTGCTTTATATATACCGGTATAAGTTTTTGTTTGGGACGCAAGAGCTCATCAGGGTGCGCTAGAGAACTGCCTAAATAACTGAAAAAAAAACGTCAAACGAGTTCTCTAGAACAACTTTTTTAGACTTCTTGTGAAGGGGCGAAACGGTTGAATTGGTTTTGCGACCCAAGTCTCCAGGGAAGATGGTGTTGTGATGGGGCCGCGCCCGTGCTACGATGGAGTTGAGCTCCGCCTCTTTTTTTGTTATCTGAGGGGGTTTTCCTCTCGAATTTGGGAGCTTAGCTTAACCAAGACCTTTCTCCCAATGAAACAAGAAGAAGAAAAACTTTCGCAAGATGGAGGAGAAAAAATAGAACTGCCTCTCTGGGATGACGAGAAGAAAAAAATCCCATGCGAGCCTATTATTTTTTTTTTTTCCGACGGTTCAGTCGGAAAAATGCGTTTCTGTCGCTGTCGAGTGTGGTTGGTGGCGGGGGGAGGGGTCGGCAAGGAAGTGTATTTGTGTGAGAGGAAGAGAGGGGGCGGGGGGGGGGGGCTGAGGAGGGGAGGAGGGGTAAAGAGGGGAGGAGGGCGGGAGGAGGGTAGGGGATGGGGGAGGAGGAGAGCGGAGGGGAGGGGGGAGGGTGGTCGGAGAGGACGCGGGAGGAGAGTGGGGCAGAGGAAGGGAAATGTGTAGGTGGGAGTGACATAAGAACAAATGGTTAGGTCTTTCGCTTCCGTTTCGATCTGGATGGCAATTGTTCGTCCCACGGATGGATGGATTAGAGGGAATATATGCAAGGAACAAGAGTAGGGAGGGAGGAAGGGATGGAGGAAGGGAGGAAGGGAGAGAGGAAGGGAGGAAGGGGGGGCGGGTAACTAGCTAGAATCCCTACGATCGTTTTTTTTTGGTTTGGTGCCGGTGGTTTTGGTCGGCTCCAACGACGCGCGCCGCGGTGGGGGTAACCGCAAACATTTCTGTGTGCTATATATATTGATATTTTTTTTTATTTCGTTTTTTATACTATATATTTTTTTCTGAATTGACGGAGGGCTCCTCAGCGCCTTCGCTGCTGCTGGACACCCTTTTTTTTAGTTGCCAAGCTTGACGTGCGTGCTACAATAGAGGCGCGCCATATTCCCTCTCGGAGGTTGTTTCCCTCAATTTTGGGAGCTCAAGACCTCTCCCATGATCTGATTTTTTCTGGAGAAAAAATACGAAAAAAATAACTACCCCCTGATACCGCCTACCGGATAAGAAACTCAAATTAGTCTACGTAGGTACACACGACGAAAGTCATCGGAAGAAGAAAGAAAATGACCTATTATTTTATTTTTTCTCGACCAACTTGGGTGAAGGAGCCTCGTCATCCAGGAAACTAAATAGCCAAAAAAAGGTATACCTCCATATCGTAACGTGTGTTTTTTTTTCTACAGGTTAAGTCTAAGGGAGAGGGATTTCGGGGCTCTAAAGAGGATACCAGGTATATTCTTTGCTGTGGCCAGAGTGTGCACGAAACAAGGTGGAGTGTTGAAATGCCCAGAGGTGGACTGACCGCTGTTCACACACGCTGTTCTACACCAGCACCAACAAATCTGCTACACGCGTTCATCAAATAATCCACACGCCCCCCCCCCCCCCCGCTCCCCCCGCCCCTCGCCCCCTCCCCCCTTCCCCCGTGCAGCTCGCGGACGTGCTGGAGGCCAGGGGGCGGCATGGTCGGTCGCTGTTGACGGCGGCAGCCGAGGGGGGCAGTGAAACCGTGTTTGGAGAGGTCTCGACTCTGTTGGGGGGCATGGTGAGTCGTTTGCTGCAGCGTCTTGTCCTTCGCCGATTTTGGCTATCTTCGTGCGCTGCGAGAGCGTGGACACTCGATTATCCCCTCAGGTAGCACCAACAACAACAGTGACAACAGTGACAACAGTGACAAATGACAGCCCCGGCGGCAGTAGTCGCAGCTGCAAGATCAACGGTAGCAGAAGCAACAGCGACAGAGAAGCAGGGGGGGGTATACAAGCATTCAAAAACTGAGGGGGTTGTGCAAGCCGGGCGGGGTTGGAGGGCCACACAAGGAAGGGGGCGGTCGGACAAGGGAGACGGGCGGGGGGAGGGGGCTTGTGCAAAGGGGGGTTATACATGAGGCTACGGGGGGGGGGGGGGGGGGGGGGTTGCACAGTGAGGTTAGTATACAAGGGGGAGCGTTGCACAAGGGGTGGAGGGGGAACATGCACACGGAGGACGAGGGAGGGAGATCTATTAGAGGGAGTGGGGAGACGGGGTTGCACAAGCTGGAGGCGGGAAGGGGAGGGAGTGTATGTTGTATATGAGGGGGGTGGCTTGTACAAACAGGTGAAGGATCGGGTTACGCATGGGGTCGACGGGGGGAGGGGGAATCGGGGTATAGATGGGGGCGGGGGAGGAGGGGTTGCGCATGGGACACGCGGTGCGGGGGGGGGGGAGGGAACAAGGGAGGAGTTGTGGGGTCGGGTCGGGTTGTATAAGTGGGGGTGGGTGTAGAAGGAGGCAGCCGCGGAATAACAACAGCAGCAGATGATGTGCAAGCCTCAACATGGGTCGCAGCGGGGGCGGGCGGGCGGACGGGGGTGAGGTGGGGTACGACGGGACGGCGGAAACGTCCGGACCCTAGGTAACGTGGCGGGAGAAGAAAGTACGAGGGTGATGTTTGTTCGATGCCGTGGCTGCGTCGTAGCGAGGAGTGGCTCGCCTTCCGCACGCAATGAGTTGTACGGTAGATAGTGGTGTGGAGCCAGAGAAGAGGAAGGTAGTGCTTGGTGAGATGGGATGCTTTCCATTTGGTACCTTTTTTATGGCTGCTGACCTCAAGTGCGTTTCTGTACGTCTGCACCTTTTGCTGCTGCGTCTGATCTAAAAGTGGGTATATGTACCATATATACGCCATTTTCACCAAATGCACAATAGTTGTCGTTTTTCCGACTTGAGGCGTGTTTCAGACGATCACCGCTGGCGGCGACCTTCGTGGCCTGTGCCTATATGTGATTTGACACACAATCCGAATCATCATGGAGATGCGTATGAGCTTGACGACATGTCCCATATGTTTGGTAGCCTATGCAGCGATTGAAGATCATTCTAAAACGAGGGTTCGGCTGTTCTATATGACTTTTATTTTGGTACATCCGCAAAACCGTAGCCCCTCCGGACGTGCTGCCTACAACCTTCGATTATCTAGAGCCCAGGTCATCTCGCCTCTCCAACCGTAGAAAAGTTCGACGAAGTCGTGGATGATCTCCCCCCCCCCCCATCCGGATGTGTAGTCTACGATACCACCTTAGATTAGACACCCCAGTTCACATCACCTGTGCGACGTGTGCAAAAGTTCACCGAGCTCGTCACCAGTTCGTGATTTCGGTATACATATCTCCCCTCCTCCTCTCCCCCCCCCCCCCCCCCCCCCCCGGCATCCCTCCCCCTTCCCCCCTCCTCCCATAATCCCCTCTGTACCCCCCCCCCCCCCGGCACCCCTCTCTCTTCCTCGCATCCCTCCCTCTTTCTCTTTTCTGCCGCCGCTTGATGGAGAAGGACAAGATCGGGGGTGGCGTATCAGCGGTGGAGGGTCGCTGTCTGGTCAGAATGGCGGCCAAGGGCGGAAACGCCGCAGTATTTAAAAGAGCCATGGACGCGGTTCTCATGGGGGGCAAGGTGAGCTATTTTATATTGATAAGGAGGCGTGCTTTGATGGGTAAGAACTATCCACGCCCCGTTCGATACCGCGCGGCTCTGCCTCCATCTGCCATCGTACGATACATCCTTCTCTGGCGGGCGAGACCAGGATTGCGACACGCTTCGTTTGCCGGCGAGCAGCAGCAGCAGCAGCAGCAGCAGTGATAGCAGCGAAGCCAGCGGAGTCGGCCTTGTTTAAGGATACACTGCTGTGTGGGTGTGTGGGGATGCATGCGTGTTGTTTTTCGTTGTTGGAGTAGGGATGAGCGAGGCATGACGGGTGCGTGTGGGGATGCGTGTCCTTCTTCTTGGTTGGAGTTGGGATGAGCGATGATATATAGTCTATGGGTTTACTCACAACATTAGCGGGTCGTGACAACGCCATTGACCAAACAGCTACTCTCTGTAGGGAGAGATCCTTTTTTTTTTTCCGGATGACTCGCGGTCATTCACGCGAGTGAACCGCCCCCCCGTTCCTTTACGGTCTTTTAACCCCTTTAGAGCCCCCAAACCCCTCCCTATACTAAATCCAAGTAATTTTGTCCCCAAAACCGGGTTTCCAGTTGTAAAAGGGTTAAAGCTTTGGTAGTGCTGTTTGAACTCTTTGCGATATGAAGCCGGCAATGGAATGGTTTTCTACGCTGCGCCAAGCGAATCGCCTGTTTTTTTTTTTTTCGTCAGTGATGTGCTCTACATACAGCAGAGTCACTCGTGCGAGAGTGGCTCAAATCCAGCGGTGAAAAGAGGGGCTAACCCCAGCGCCGTCGGGCAGCCTCGGTCCCCGTTTTTGCTTTTTTTGTTTTCTTGTCTGAAGGACGAGAGCTCCTTACATGCGTAACTCAAATTCGACCTATGCCCTTAATGAGGACACACAATCCGTAATACACGCGATCGGAGTATCACACACAGCTTGCAAAGATGAGTTTCGACAAAAATTTCGATCTCATAGCTCTATGTAGAGTGTATTTTTATTTTATAATGTAAACCCACAATGGCCGGAATGTCACGAATTTTCTTCCTTCCCTTTTTTTTTCAACACTCAAGTTTGACTTTGCTGTATACCAGTGTGCCGTGTAGCCTTAGTCTCCCGTTTTATTTTTTCTTGTCTGAATGGCGAGAGCTGCTTTTATATATATATATGTATAAAACCGGAATGTTACGAAATTTCTTTCAATTTTTTTATTGAGCACTCAAAAATATGATTTTGTTGTATACCAGTACCGTGTAGCCGTCGGTCCGTTTTTTTTTTTTGGTATGAATGGCGAGAGCTCCTTATACATAAAACCAAAAATGTGGCCGGAAGGTTACGAAATGTATTCCTTTTTTTTTTGCACTCAAGTATGATTTTGTTGTCGTGTCGAGCCTTGGCTCGTTTTCTTTCTTTCGTCTGAATGACGAGAACTCCTATATACTTGGTATATATTTAAAAAAAAAAAAAATGGCCGGAAAGTCATAAAATTTATTTTTTTCAGCGCTCAAAAGTATGATTTTGTTGTATACCAGCACCGTGTAGCCGTTGGCCCGTTTCTTTTTTTTGGTCTGAACGGCGAGAGCTCCTTTTTTATGTAGATGTCCAAAAATGTGGCCGGAATGTTACGAAATGTATTCCTTTTTGTTTTAGCACTCGAGTATGATTTTGTTGTACGTATACCTATGCAATATGAAATATGTAAACATATATGGGTGAAAACCATGGGTTTCTTAATGGGATGGCACTTTTTCAGTATACTCACACTCAAATTCAGTTTTTTTTCTGTGTGTGTGGGGGGTAATGAGGCACAAAATAGGCAGAGCTCTTCGTGTCCATAAAGTGCAAAGAGAGCATCAAGAAAATAAAGCGTATAAACTTGCACCTGTAGACCTACCATATGTAGACAATGCATATAGCACCAGGTCGAGTGTGCCGATCTTACTCGAGACGTGCGCCACATTTTTTTTCTGAAGTTCTCCGCAGTTTGGGAGCTCTTAGGGCGACCTCTCTCTCAAAAAACTGAAATTTCGAGAAGAAAAAACAAAAGCTGGTACACCGGAACAATAAAAATATCTCATGTGTTGGGGCCCAGGCAAACAACGAGAGCGCTGCCAATGAAGAAAACAAAAATGGCCTATTACTTATTTATTTTCCGACGATGGTATTAGTAGGTTAAGGAGACCCGTCATTCAGAAAACGTTTTCGCCAAAGAAAGGTATACCTCTACCGTAGCATGCGTAAAAAAAAGGCTACGTGCGGGGTATGGGGTGTCACTCGCGGTGGCTCGGGGTCTCTCGCGCTTTTCCTGGTCCTTGTGCGATCGATCTTGAGCGTTCGCGCCGTTCGAATTATGCGATATACGAATCCGTC
Organism: Undaria pinnatifida; assembly: GCA_012845835.1. Classification (NCBI taxonomy): domain Eukaryota; class Phaeophyceae; order Laminariales; family Alariaceae; genus Undaria; species Undaria pinnatifida. The sequence continues at coordinate 21,803,033 of JABAKD010000025.1, read as the reverse complement.
CGCGGTGGAGTTTCACGGTCAGTTAAAGCTGCCTGCTGGGCCAAACATAGTAGCCGCCTAAAGGCGTTTTCTTCTTTTTTTGGTCTGCGTGAGGGGCACGGAGTCACTCGCGCGAGTGGTGAGTGAAAACCCCCCCGAGCAACAAGGCGGGGCGCCCTCCCTGTGGCAGCCTTTAGGTCCACCTCGTCCTGCTAACCTCTTGGTGCTGTGTATTACTCGGAGGCGGGGGGTACAATAATTCACCGCGGTATTGCCGGGGACGGGAGGGTCTTACTGTCTGACACAGACCGAGGTCATGCATGTGTTGTGGTACGGCCTCGGAAGGCCGGTGATAGCCTCATAAAAGGTGCTTTTCGACCGTTTTCGTATTGCTTGGATGGCGGTTTTTCGTGTTTTCGGGTGTACGTTAGAGTTGGGAAGGGGGTGCACGACCCCTTCATGTTCAGACGTGGTCATGACGAGTGGGATTGATGGAGCTGGTTCTCTTCCAAACTTTTGAGCTTCGCGACTCTGAGCTGCACCAAGGACATGCTTGGCTGCCAGACCTGCCTTAAGGGATGCTCCGTGTCACTACCCAGCCACCTCACACATAACAACGATTACCCCCCCCCCCCCCCCCCCCTCGCCCTGCTTAACTCCGCACAAGAAGAATGATCGCATCACGTAGTGTGATCATGGTACGGCACCCACGAGGCAGTTGCATGTATTAATACCCATTGCTGTCTCTGGAGTGGCCACACCCGAAAACAAAGTGACTCATTGGCGCTGTCATCCATGAACAAGGAAGTAGGCGCAAGGTGCCGAAGTCCGTCTTACCAGCGGTTCTTGGAAGGATGCAGATCACCCTTCGTGCGACTCGCCGAGCACCTCAGGGCGCTTCGCGCTTGATGCGGGCAATGTCTGCCTGGTTGGTGAAATACCCGACGTGCTCCGTCCCGGCACAGTAGGGATGCGAGGGTCTAAGGTCATACGACTACGGCCATGCCCTCCCACAAACACCCTCCCTCGCCCTGCATCCCATCCATCTCCCCCCCCCCCCCCCCCCCCCGCTTGCCGCTGTTTTTCTGGTCTGGTGTGTATATCAGCGAGCGGGTGCCAATGCTATCGCCATGGGCGAAGACCTGAACGAGACGACCGTGCTCGTAGAGGCGGCGAGGAGCGGGGTCGGAGCCGTCGTCGACGCGGTTGTGGCCTACATGAACGACCTGCTAACGCAAGAGAGGGTGTGTGTAAAAAGTTTGTTTGTTTTCCTTGTGAGCTCTTGAGAGAACCACCGTTACAGGTATTCTTATTCTTTTTTTTTCCCTCTTCAACGCCTTTTACAACTGGAAACCTTTTTGGGGACAGATTTACTTGCAAAGTTGCTATGGGGGGGGTTAAGCTCCAAATGTGAGGTACCTCGGAAAAAAATGGTGAACCTCTATCGTATCCTCCTTATGTTATCCTCATACCGCCTGCTATGTACGTCGAAAACCAGAAACGTCCTTGTCCTTATTGAACTAGTATATATTGGCTTACCCCCCCCCCCCCCCCCCCTCCGCCTATCTATACTATGTACCCCCCCCCCCCCCCCCCCCGAACAAAAAGTGAGTATTACTTCCCTATAGTTGTCGTGGTGTGTGCTTGTTGGTTTTTTGCTAATTTAGGTGGTCGTCGCTATCACGTCGTGTTCGGGACCGCGGCGCGTGTCGGCGTTGATGGTCGCGGCGGAGAGCCGGAGCGTGGAGGCGGTGACAGCCGTGATGAAGGCGGTTTCGGCGATCGGCGTCGACACCAAGACTTCCGTGAGTTGCCCCCCCCCCCCCGCCGCCCCCAAAGCAAGAAAAAAAGAAGGCGGCACATGATGTTCTCTCGTTCCGGTAATGGTTTTGGTTGCCTCTTCTTTCTACATATTTTTTTCGTTTCCGTTTTTGTAGCGTCTTTTTTGTTTTCGTTTTTGAGTTTTTTTCGTTGCTTGTGCATGATACGATACCTTGGTTTCTGTATTTGGCCATGGTTTTAAGTTCGAGCCGACGGGAGGGAAGAAAGGGCCGAAGTATGGTTGGCTATGATTTCAAGTTTTTTGCGAGTCGACGCGAGGGAAGAAAGGGCCGAAGTACTACTGTTGGCTGTGATTTCAAGTTTTTTTGCGAGTCGACGAGAGGGAAAGAAAGGGCCGAAGTATTGTCGGATGATTTTCATTTTTTTTTGCGAGTCGATGAGAGGGAAAAAAGGGCCGAAGTACTGTCGGCCATGATGTTATGTTCGATATGAGTCGACGAGAGGGAGGAAAGAGCTCAAAGTATTGTCGGACCCGTCAATTTAAGTTCGATGCGAGCCGACGCGAGGGAAGAAAGGAAGAAAGGACCGAATTATTGTCGGATGATTTTAAGTGCGATGCGAGTCGACGAGAGGGAAGAAGGGGCCGAATTATTGTCTGGATACAAATGAAGGCACGCATCGTAGGGGGGGGGGGGGGGGGGGGGGGGGGGGCGTACTCATTTGTTGCTCGCCTTTAGGCATTTGACCTTTGACCACGAATCCCTTTCGAGACTGGGCATCGTAGGGGCGGTGTGGGGGGGGGGGGGTGGGGGGGAAGAGCCTGGTTGCAGTGACCTTGAATCTGAGTAACGTAGGGAGGAAACAAAGAAAATAATACATGTGGCTCTCAAGATACGGTAAAGGGGGCGGTCCCCTTTTTTTGGGATCCTTTTTTTGCGGTGTCTAGGGGGGTCACCGGCGCGAGTGTAAATCCGGTGTCCGTTGCGGTCATCTATGGATCTAGAGGCTTTTAGTGCTCACTGTTTTTTTTTTTTTTAGTTTTTCGATATGAATCCTTCAAGGGGATGTGGTGTTAGCTATTACGTTGCGCCAAGCTTAACAAAACTTAACGTGTGTTGGTCCCGTGAAGTACAGAAGTCGCTCGTGCGCGAGTATGGGAGTATGATATTGAACGGTGAACACCAGGTAGTGAAAAAGGGGGGGGGTGGGGGGGGGGTACACCCCCGGCCGTCGCCCTTGCTCATTGTGATCACCAATATATATATATATATATATATATATATGAGTCTTACTACGGTAGCCCCCCCAACTTCTCTTTAACGATTTTTTTCGCCGGTGTTGAAACCAGCTCCCGGCGGTATCTCCTGAAACACAGTGCCCATTCCCCATTGCCACACCCCAACGGCATGGTTTGATGGCCCTTTTGAAAACACGACCAATACAGGCAGGGTGGTTTTTTCGTACCACCCTTCCTAAGCTCGTGTCGAGCAGCCATGAAGAGCTCGTTTTTGTTGAAGGAAATCGCGGGCTCGCGGGGGCGGGGGCGGCTATCGTAGAATCAGTCACGTACTAAGTACATAAATACACATGTATCGGCCATGATGGGGGTATTTGTTTGTGTTGAACCTGCGTTATTTCTCAATGTGTCATGAAGCCGGTTTTGGTGAGGAAAGCTCGCTCTTCTACCACCGAGGAAAAACGCCACCTTTAGAAGGAGTTGGTGCGCGACGTACGCTGCTATCGAGAGGAACATTAAATAAAACCCCTCCAGTCCACCCCAAAACGCCTCCCTATACTAGTATTAAGTATTTTTCCAACCCAAAAACGGGTTTCCCCAGTTTTCCAGGCGTTTTTTCTTCGAACGACACACGGGGCCTTCCTTAAATAACCCAAAATTCGTCCGAGAGATGTCCTTCTTGTCCTTTCTTGTTTTTGCAATGCAAAAAATGCTTGTTTTTTTGCACCCGTTTCGTCTCTCGGACGTCGGGAGTTGCGCTTTCAGTTTCTAAGCGTTTTTGGTGAGGTATTATATAGTCGGCGCCCTCGCAGAAGGCCAAAAAACAACAACAACAACAACAACAACAACAATTAAATTTTGCTAGTCGGGGCGGCTCACAGACGAGTGTGACAACCAATTAATGAACAGCTCCATCAGCCTCTCCATTTATTTTTCCCACAGGCGGGTGTTGACGTCGTCAGCCGTTGCCGTCAACTATTACCACGACCAGTACCGTCCACCGTTCCCACCAATCTAAAACAAACATTTTTTATTTCCCCCTGGGCACCCCCAGGCGAATGTCCACGCCGTTTTCTCGATTCACACCTCAGACAGAGTGAATTGAGTGAATTTTTGTGCACACACGTCTTCTATGTGCCATTGCGAAGACCTCACCAGTGTATGTGTGTGTGTGTTTTTTTTCGTCGGTTAGTACATGCAGGATTTTTTTTCTTGTCGAGACCGATCTTTTTCGGCGAAAAAAAAAAAAAAACGTCTTTTTCAGGGTCTTATTTCTCGAAAAAGGGGGGACTTTTGGTGGGTAATAATGAGCAAGAGATACGTCATTTTCTTCAAGTTTTGCTGTAAGATGCAGTTTTCTCGTTCGATTCTGACCATGTTTTTCAGACGCGCGCTACAAAATAGAGGTTCGCCATTTTTTTTTTTTCCTGAGGCGCTCCTCAAACTTGGGGAGCTTACGAGACCTCTCGCCCACAGAAAAACATCGGATTTTTTGGAGAAAGAAATACAACCAACCGCTGCTTGTACCGCGACTAGCAGATGACAAAACAACAACAACAACAACAACAAAATGCCAAGGTACAGAACGCGCGAGAACCATGCCAAAAAATGGAAAAAAAAAAAAAAAACGAAGGGGGCGCATTTTCCGACGATTTTTGGTTGAGGAGCATCGTAATAGCTGAAATTATTTTCGGAAAAAACAGGTATACCTTAATACATCTTTATATCGGAACGTGCCACTATATTTTTTTTATCAACACGGGCAGGGTCAGATCTTCGATTTTTTTTTTAGCGCGATATAAATTCTACCCAGACGTATGTGCCTTCGAGTACCTCCCACCGGTTCGAGTGCAAAATGCGGCGGCGGCGGCGGCGGCGGCGGCGGCGGTGGCGCAATTATTTTTGTTTTTTCTGACCTCCGCGCTTGGGAAAAAGCCTATGAATTTGTTATTGAAGAATATAAAGGCCTCTTGTCATTGGTTCGATACGAGTTTTTGCCCCTAGAGGCAAAAGCCAGAGGCCGTTAAAAAAGACAACTGGCCACGAAACCGGCTTCCATTGGTCATGGGGGGGTCAGTATAGGATGATATACCAAAATATCCACCCTTTGACTGGATGTTGCGAGCGGCATTCGCCGGGGAGAGTCATGATGCGTATTTTTTTCAACGTGAACCAGCCTGTACCGTAAAACCCTTTTCCGCCAACCATTTTTGCCGTCTCCTCAGGATGTCGACTCCGACTCGTCGTCTGCCCAGGGAGTTTCCGGAGCCGCCGGGCGCACGGCTTTCTCGTCGATTTCTGGTAAACTGCATTCCAGATCGGCGTGGCGGCGGCCGAAAAACTCTAAGAGCGGCAGGTCAACAATGTCGACCGTTCCGAGCCCCGACCAAAACGTGAGTTTTTTTTTTTTTTTTCAGTGATACTGCGCCGTGTGATGTTATACCAGGTACCAGGTATGCATACAGAGTATATACCCACCTCGTGGTAGCTATCCAAGGCCTTACCCTACCCACGGATAAAAAAGGCGTGCCAGTTCATTAATTAAGCAAAAGCAAGCTCGACGACGCGAAAATGCGGTAAACATGTTATATAAGCTCGATATACCATGGAATGTAGGGCATGCGGTTCGGCAGCTGGAGGGGTCACTCCAGATAAGCGGTATCTCCATACACTGGTGGTACCCCGACGTACAAGGCGGTCTCTCAAGAATCCCTTGGTGCTGCTGAGGAGAACCACTCGGGACAGGGAGTGAAAACAAGGCAGCTTTCCCCAATGAAACGCCGGTCACGTTGCTCTTGACGTACTGGTCACCGCGCCTTCCGGGGGGGGGGGGCCCTCTACTGCGCACTGCTATCGTCAACGCACGAATCGTACATAAGCCGTGTGCGGACGGAGCATGCCATACGAGTTGCGCCATCGTTTTTGATTGTTGTACACGGGCGGTGTTCGCCGCCGCCGCCGCGCGATTGGCGTCGTACCGCGAGCCACACCGTTTTTTTGCCGAAGTTTTTTTTCACCCCGCGCGTGCGAATCAAATCCTGCGTCTTGAAACAGTACCGGGGGGACAACGTATGGCCGCTTCTGTGTGCTTGAGTCTGCGCTCTGTTGGTGCTTCTGTTCGTGCTCCTGGATTATTCGGCCTGTGGCCGGTCTGTGACCGGCCTGCTAACGTCGTGAACGCGGAACTGGATTGAACACGGCCCTCGTTGACGTCGTAGGTGACAGTAAGTAAACAATCGGATCAGAAGTTGCCTCGTACACAAAGAACTTTGTCTATGGCGCGCCGTCAAAGCACATGGCGGTGGCGTGTACCGTGTGCGTATTTAGCATGAAATACACACGAAAAGTCGCAATTACAATGCATAAGTTCAAGCGATGTATGCCGCGCGATGGACGTTGTACAAGCCACGCGGCTTATAGCGCTCGCGAGGACAACTTTTTCACGGCGCAAACCAACCTAACATCTAAACAGATAATTTTTCCCCAGCTGGAGAGTTTATCCTGCCGCTGCACCGAAGTGCATTCACCGCTATCGATTCCCCCCGCCCCCCCTGACCCCGCCCGCACCCCCCACCCTTGCCACCCGGCGTTTTTCCTGAACCGGTTGCATTGTTTTGTCGATCAAACGCTGTTATACTTCTTCGCGCCGCACAAAAAACAAACAAACGTTCCTTTGACGTGTGCCGTGTACTATTTATTTAGCGCACTAGGGTGATCGACATGATCACGGGCAAGGACCTCCATGGCATGACGGCGCTGTCCTACGCAACGAACAGCGGCGTGATGGAAATCATCAAGATCGTGTCGGCCTCGATGTCCGGTTACCTCCCCGCCGCCCAGGTACAGAACCTTGCCTGCTCATTCTCGCCCCTCGAACAGCTCGTAGTCGGTTACTACTACTACCACTGTTTCGGTGTAAATGGTTTAGAGTTTGTTGCCTCCCTGTTCCTGGCTCCGCCGCACGGAAAAAAAAATACTTTGTACAGGTTGCATGTTTGAAACACGCTTTTTTTTTTTAAAGGTATATCGTCCCTGGTATCGTTCATAGAAACGCCTCCCCCCCCCCTCCCCCTGTCCTCGGGGACTCCCCGAATCGGACTCTCCCCCCGACTCTGTCAAGCTCTTCTAGACGCGGGGTTACGATATGACAGAATTTACGTATCGCCTAATTTTGGAGAAGAAAAAAACTCCGTCTTCTCTTTTTCCGGGTAGCCGGGGGCTCCTTTTTTTTTTTTTGCACACTACTTTCCAGCTTCTGGACAAGCCATGGTCACAGCTGTCGTCCCTTCTCCCCCCCCCCCCCCCCCCCCCCCGGTTCTTGCCTTCACCTTTTATCGCGCATCTAGGGTCTAGCTTATCCCACTGATCGCGTCGATCTTCTCATCGAGCGTTGCTAGCTCACGCTCTCGCGCTTTCCGCAAGCCTACTTGTGCACAACAAAAAGTCCTTACTAATTCAAAAGAGTACCCACTCCCCGGGGGACTTGAATTCACGAAGCTGAGATCTACTTCCAGGCTCGAGGGTAACCTGATAGGCCGCCGGGGCGACCGGTGGTACATGCGCACGCATGCTAACCTTGTGCCGGCAAATGAAACTTTTTTTTTTAATGGGAGAAAACGACATGGTTTCGCTGTGAATGACGGGCGGCTCCTTACCCCCAAAATCGTCCAGTAGAGACAACCATGGTTGACGCATACTGTGTACAAGACGGAGGGAGTTTCACCCTAAATTGGTCGGTTGGTTGCGTTCCGTTGGGCTATTCGGTTAGGGTCAGGGTGAGGGTTGGGATATATATATATATATATATAATTTAAGGAGTATGTCAACCATTTTCTAGAGACGGCGGTAAGGTGACCTCAAATCGTCGGACACATGTATGCGATCCTTGCCTCAGCAAATTTACAAATTTCCAGCGGGGAAGGGGGGGGGGGGGGGGGGGGAGGGTCGCTCGCGCGTGTAACTCCGAGCCATTCATTGCAAAACGAGGCGTAAGAAATTACCCCCCCCCCCCCCCCCCCCCTGCCGTGCGTATCTACGGTCAAGTAGGTATTATATTCAATCTGCGATTCTAATGTGCGATTTTTTTCCGTTTTTTTGTTCCCTGCGTACGGACGATTGGACAACGGCCCTTCAACCCCGGCTACGTAACACGGGTGGGGACAACCAAGATGCTGGACGTGTACAGCTCGTCCCTCGCCACGTGCTGCGCCAATCTCCCCACTCCGGTGAGTGCACGATGAGCGAGAGGGACGGCGAGAGGAAGAGAGAGGGAAAGAGGGAGACGGACGTTTTGAACCATGTGCACGGTGTATTTTTTGCTTGTGTTCGTTCCCGACTTTTCACGCGTGCCACTACGGTAGTAGAGTTATATACCAGAGAGCTTTCGAAGTTGGCGGGTCGAGTGGGGTCTGGTCAGGAGGTGTTTGGGGTATCACGGGACGGGTCGGGTCGGGTCGGGCGGGGTTGAAATCTCGCGGGCCGGAACGGGTTACCCTGATTCGACCTGACCCGGGAGGCGCCCTGGTTTATATCATGCATATATGGCACTTTTTTGTCTAGAAAAACATATTCTGAATTTGACGGGAAAGCTCCGGAAGGAGTGACTTGTTACGCTTGTTTTTTTTCTATCTGAATCCTTTTTTTTTGTTTCTGTTTCCTAGGCCATCGGGTCGCACTGTTGCATTCTCAGTTTTTGCTCTTAACACCTGTTCTGTGCTTTGTGGGCGTCAAAGGTTTAGAGCTCCTCGCGTGAGATGAGCCGTACGGAAAAAAAAAAAAAAGCTGAGGCGCATTTTTTGCCTCGGGCTTGTTATTGTGTTATTTTTCGCTCTACTTGACGTGTAAAGCCACATATTTTCAACCCGGTTCTCTTCGTATCCAGCGGTTTTTGCGAACGTTGTCCGGGCTTTTTGCGCCGCAATCGCGTTCGTTACCGCTCTGGTAGTTTGCACCCTCCCTGCTAATATCCGCGATCCCTAGTGCCGCACGTCAATCCGTCTCTGGCTATTTTGCTCTTTTTGTTTTCGTTTCGTTTTCGTTTTCGCTGTCGTTTCCGTCGCCGAGTTTCTGTTCCCGTCGTTTTCACGTTCGTTTTGTCTTCGGGTTTCGAATGTTTCCTTTCCCGTTCCGTGCTCGTTTTGCGTTTTTCGTTTTTGTTTTCGTTTTCGGTTTTGGTTTTTGTTTTGCGTTTCCTTTTTATTCATATCAATTGCCCTTCCCTCTCGCTTTATTTCTTGCTCTTCGTTCGCCGCCCCATCTTTGCTTCGTTTCTTTCTTTCGTTTCGTCTTGCTCCTCCGTTCGGGATATGATTTGCTGTCCGGTGCCGCGGCGCCCGCGGGGGAAAAAACAAAACAAAACAAAACAGGTCGAACCCGAGCTTCTCGACGTAATCTCGTACCTCCTGCAACACGGCGCGAAACCGGGGACGCTTGGCCTCATCCGGCTCTCTACGAGCGTCCAGTATCCCCTCTTGAAGGTTGGTCCGATTTTCTCCCACCTGCCGTGTCGGAAGATTAATCGGGGCTCGGAACACCGGCCGCTTTATGCGGTCGCCCCTGACGCCGGCCGGCCGCAACAGAGGCGCGTGGTGTAGCACGCTTTTGGTAGTATCGTGGCTGACTTCACCAAGGCTTCGGTAGGGCAGGCGTCGGGTGTTTTTTTTTTTTTTTTTTCGGGCGTTCTACGATGTAGAGGCGAGCTCCACGTGTTTTTCCGAGTTTTTTTTTATTTTCTCAATCTCTCAGGAGCTTTACCCCTTCACAACTGGAAACCCGTTTTGGGAGGACAAAATTTGCTTGGATTTAGTATAGGGAGGGGTTCGGGGGCTCCAAAGGGGTCAATACATGTCCTGCTTAACCCAATAGTTGATTTTGCGCTACTGCTTGTACATACGCCGGAATGAACAGATCCCCATGGCCTATGTTTTCAACGAGAATCACCATGAAACCCAAAAAAATGGGCTGTTTCCGACGAGTTTGTTGTGGGTTATAATGCGAGCCACAAGTCATTCAGAAAACGTTTTTCGAACACGAAGAGAGCTACATCAATATCGTAGCAATCGTCCAACACTCGTGGGAGTAACCCCATGCCCCCCCCCCCCCCCCCCCCCCCCCCCCCCCCCGCTTCTTCGCGATCTTAAAAAGCTTTCGAAATGCCGTTCTTAAGCATGTAATAGGGGGCTGGGGCGTAGCACAATATTATTGCCGTCGCCTTTATGACCGAGCTGGTCCTCAGCTCGGGTGAGGTGTTCTGGAACACCGATTGCGTTTTGGTTGTTTTCTTTTATTTATTTTTTTGCTCAAATCTCACTAATTATTTTCGCACAACACTTTTATTTTCTCCCTTTCCCCTCCCCTAGACGTAACTCTGATCTTGGGGGTGGGTGGGGCCAGATAGCAGGCTCGTACCCCCCCCCCCCCCCCCCCCCCCCCCCCCCATTTCCTCCACTGCGGTATGTAGTTCTCATTGCGAGAAGGTTTCGGCCCTGTTTGAACCGAATTTGGGCACGAAGCATTTTTATTGTTCATCGGTTTTTCGCTTCTTTTTTTTTTTTTTTTTTTTTTTCGTCTCTCAAACGGGATGTTTGCGCGATGTACGAACTTTTGCCAAGTATGGTAGGAGTGTTAGATAGGAAAACATACCCAGTAGCAGTATTGAAACCCTCAAACGTCTCTCGATCGATCCGAGAGACCAACCCAACCCAATAACCCAAAATTGAAGGTCCATTTTTTTTTTTGTCAGAAAATTACTTCTTCTCAGTACTGTCTTCATATCATCATACATGTACTGTTTTTGTATTGTTTTTCGTTCCGACGACCCTAATTTTCGGTGGAGCTTCTGCTTTAAGTTCCCGGCATTGACGGTTATCTGTAGATCGTTTGTCGGTTTCGTACTAGTTTTTTTTTTGTTCTTTTTTTTCGCCGGTTGGAAATCGCGAAAACCCTATAACCCTCCTACGACCCTATACAATTGGAGTTACATTTTGGGACTATAAGATAGGAGCTTCACTAGAACCCTCCTACACGACCCTATACAATTGGAGTTATATCTTGGGATTATAAGATAGGAGCTTCACTAGGAGCTGCCTATGGTAGCAACTTTGTTGCGGTTCGTCGGAGTTGCGCAGGAAAACATACATGGTAATAGTACTGAAACCGCCCAAAATGTCGATACAAGGCCAACCCAACCACAAAAAAGATCAACCGAATCATTTGGCCAGAAATCTTTTCCCTTTCACTTACAATATTGTTTTTTCTCTTCACCTCATTTTTGGTGAGCTGGTTTGGTCAACACTAGGGGTTGTATATGAGGGTGAGGCCGTGTCACGGGCCGAAGGTGCGGGCCGGGCAGGGCTAGGGCCGCGCCGAGAGTTTCGAAAATTTGATGGCCGGACCGGGCCGCGGCCCATCATGTGGGAATTTGATGGGCCGGGCCGGGCCGAGAGTTTTGAAAATTTGATGGGCCGGACCGGGCCGCGGCCCATCATGTGGAAATTTGATGGGCCGGGCCGGGCTGGGCCTGGCCGAGAGTTTTGAAAAATTGGTGGCCGGACCAGGCCGCGGCCCATCGTGTGGAAATTCGATGGGCCGGGCCGGGCGGGGCCGAGAGTTGCGAAATTTTGATGGGCCGGGCCGGGCCGCGGCCCATCATCTGGATATTTGATTGGTCGAGCGGGGCCGGGCCGAGAGCTTTGAAAATTTGATAGGCCGGAGCGGGCCGCGGTCTATCCACTGAAAAATGGATGGGCCGGGCTGGGCCGTGGACCCATGAGATGTGTGCTACATATGGGCCGCTCTGCACAGCCCATGAGGCGGCCCACGAGTTTTTAAAGGCCCGCCGGGCGGCGGCCCATGAAATGTTGTGTATTGCTGCTGCTACGATGACGACGACCACCAGGCCCATGAAATGTCCGACGTAGTTTCGCGGGCCGGCCCGGGCCGCGACCCATCATATGTTGTGTACTGTATAGTACCTCTGCGACGACGTCAAGGTCCGCCCTGCCCATGGGGCAACCAACGGACGTTCACAGGAGTAGACACGGGCCGGCCCGTACCAAAAACCGCAGAAGAGCGGTTTACTGACTGCGCAGTATTTAACAGAACGGGCGAGGAAATCGAATAGATGGGATACTCGATGCTGCTAAAACATGACGGAAAAGTGAAAACAAGAATATGATTTACACATGCCAGGCATATCTCTGCATACCATGCACAACCGCCGCCGCTGCCAGAGTAGAATGAATTCAGGACGGGACGCAAGCAGAACCAAGCAACAATCTTCGCTCAGAAATAGTGTGTACTGCCCCATGCACAAGCAGCCTTGGCAATGACGAGAGCACATCTGTATATCCACACCTGGCCCACCACATTTTCTACGAGCACCACTCTAGACTGAGTCCACCACATCCCAGGCACCAACAGCCTGCGCCTTTACAGCGAGTCTTGGCGCATTCGCGCGCGTACGTTCTTCATCTCTGTCTGGCTGTTCGTCGAATAAGAGATCTCTGACGACGATGCTTTCTCTCTTTTAGTGTGTGCGGTTTCATCCTGCTAACACGGTGTAATGATGCGCCGCTTCTTTTTTTTGTCCGTTCGTCCGGAGAACCCTCGTAACTCGAGGGGGGGGTTAGCTCTACACGTCACCCACCACAATTTACCCACCGATAGTTTCAATGCTCTTGAGAAACTCTACTGGTCAGAAACATTTTCCCGAAAACGCCCAACCCTCCCCCCCCCCCCCTTCATGGTATATACCGCCTTGGGATGACGCTCCGGTTCAGCAGAAGAGGTGGGACCGCGTCACTGCTGTTTTCCTCGCATTTTTTCGCCGACCTTTTTGTCCTCTTCTTCTTCTTCTTCTTCTTCTGTTTTGCGTCTCTTTTGTCGTTTTTCAGGAGAGCTTGCTGGGGGCGGTGTCGTCGGCGAAAAATCCTTTCATTCCGGGGATAAACCTCTCCGTCGCCCTCACGGGGGCGGCGAGGCGAGCGGTGGAGGGGGAGAAACGCGCTCTGCTTTCCATGCAGGTTTGGTCGGCCAGCCTCTGCTTCTCGTTCATATATGTGTATGTATATACGTAAATTCAGGATATTGTTGCAAGCGCAGCCGGTTCGTTTGGTCAAAAGTCTTTTGGTCGAGCATTTTTCGCTGTTTCTTTTGCGGATGCTGTATTGTAGCTTTGCGGCAGGGTTGGTTGTGACGTGTTGGAATGTGTGCGTGTGTGTTTTGGCACGTAGGAGAAACAGGGGGGGGGAGGTGGGGGGGGGTCGTGGCGCGTTCTATTTTTGATAAGAGGTACTGCTGTAGCCCGTTTTTGTTTTGGTCGAAACGCTTTCTTAAGGACAGGCCGGGCCTGTTCCTATCCCGAAATTTTCGGAACTTTCGTCTGCTACAATAGAAGTAGCACTTTTGGTGCGATTTTTTTTCTGGACGACAGGGCTCCTTAGCCCAACATCGTGCAAAAAAAGGCCATTTTTATTTTTGCATGATGATTGTCGTTTTGTACCTAGCTAGGCCATGGGATTTTTCATCCGGTGTGATAGCAGTTTTTTGTTTTCCATTCATAATCAGGTTTTGAGAGATAGCCCCTTAAGCTCCAAAGTTGAGGAACCTTCAAAGAAAAAAGACCTCGACCGCAGCATGGGTCCGACGTATTTTTTTTTCTTTTTGGGTCTAGCTTCGTAGGCCACTGGTCGTGTGTATGTATGCCACACGATAGAGAAGTGCTTCTCGACCCGCCAAATCCTGTTCGTGAACAAGAATCCACGGCCTGGATATACCAAAAAAAACAAATACACATAGACAGACACGCACAGACACATCACATGTAGTTGAAAAGAAAAAAGAAAGATCACGCTCGTCTCGATGATATTTAAGCCCCCCCAAAAATCCCTCGCCTATAGTAACTTCAAGTAACTTTGTTCCCCAACAGGGTTTCCAGTAGTGAAGGCGTTAAGGAGCCCCCCCCCAACCCCACCCCCGCCCCGCCACGCCCCGCCCCCCTCGTCAAACAGAAAACAAAAAATCGAAAGAGGAGAGTGCCTTAATTCCGTAGCACGCGTCCTTCAGGAGTTTTTTCTTAATCTGGTACATATGATAGCACCTTTGTTTTTTTTTTTCCAAAATCAGTCTTTTGGGGGGAGAGATATGAGCGAGAGAGCCTCGGGAAAACACGTGGTAAAAGCTCTACCGTGACATGCGCTTCGTTCAGCGGGCACGTCTGAGCTAAGCCGATGGTTAGGGTTTGGCGCGTACTAAGCCAAGGGCGGGAAGGGAAGGGCGTTGTGGGCGGGGAGGGGGGGAGGGCGGAGGTTACTTCGGCGGGAGGTATGACATGACATGGTGGCATGAAATCTGGATCCTGTGGCGCTCAGCCGTCCAGGAAGCCTGATCCTGAGCCGCCTTTGTGGTGTAATATCGCTTCCCCCTGCAGCCCTCTCTCGCGTCTTAAGTCAGGTACAGGTTTAAGTGCTCTGGCAAGATGGTATCGTTCGCTTGCATGAAACGCGATGTTGCTACGAGTACGCCGTTGTCATCATCACCGGGAATAGCTTACGAATCGATAAGGCTTTTAATCACCGAAAACGTCAACTTCACATAACCGTGTTGCAGGCGGCGGTAGACGAGCTGCTGCTCGAGGTCCTCGAGCACCTGCCGCAGACGGTGAGGGGTTTCGAGGGCGAGATGAAGGCGTGTTCGGCGGTGTTCGAGCCCGAAACCGTCATGGCCAGCCACCGGGGCATGATGGGACCTCTGAGCGTGGCTCTTCAAAAGCGCCAGCAGATGGACACGTACTGCACGATCCCCCTGGTTTTGGATTTCATGTCGCGGAAATTCACGAAGGGCCTTCCTAGCCTGAGGGACACGGGGGGCGTGCTGGAGAACAACCAGGAGCTGTCGAACCCCGGGCAGACCTTGTACGGTAAGCCAGAATGGACCCGAACCATAAGCCACGTTTACGTTTGACTTGTATTTTGCAACAGGTCTTGATATCGAACCCCGGCGCTGTGCCTGTGGATGTTTTGGCCTGCGAGTTGACTATACTTGTTTAGAGTTTCTACGAGTAGTTGAGCGAATTAACAGACAGCTATCTGCCAGCGTGGGCCCAAAATTTATGCCGCGCGTTTGCCTTGGCTTGTAGCCTGTGAACTGTGTTTGTGGGTTGGCTGTTGTCCTTACGAAATACGAGTTGAGAGGATTAACAGACACCTGCCTACCAGTCTGGGTCCAAATATACGCCGCGTTTTAATTGGCTCGAGCCACGTTTTGATTGGCTTAAGCCATGTTTTAATTGGCTTGAGCCACATTTTAATTTGGCTTAAGCCGCGTTTTAATTGGCTTTTAGTTAGGAAAGTGCTTTGCAGCGTTGGAAGCCCAGAATGGCATGAGAACACCGATTATATTCTAACACGCATACTGCTCTCTCCGCAACATGAACGCGCGCAACTAATTGAAACCTGTACCAGGTAACGTCTATGTAGATATATAGCTAATTAGGCGGTTAGATATAGTCAGCCAACTCACTCTCCTCTCCTGTTTTTTTTTGCTCTCCGCGGTTAAGCATCACACGCATTTTTTGAAACTGGATTTACTTGCGTATAACGCTGGCTAAAACACCGACGAGTATTTAGGATGTTTTCCCTTTTAAACCACGTTTTGCTTTGTACATTTTGCTGAACTCTCGTATTATGCTTGACACGCGCTTGACACGCTCCTGTCTGTTATTTGTGCGGTGTCCGCGTTGTATCATATCAATATCAATGCCGCACCCGCTGGTCCCGCCGTGGAGAAGGTGTCGATAGTGAGCTAAAGGCTATTAACAAATGAGACCAAAGAAACACGCCGCGACTCTCCTATCGTCGTATCACCACCACCGCCGCCGCCGCGGTACCGCGCGGTCTCGTCCAATAACGCCGTTCAGTTTCGCTCGATCAGCCTCGCCCTGACGAACTCACTTGTTCTTCCGGGTTTTTCACACGTCTGGTCACCTCTCGCGAGTCAAGTCGGGTCACGCCGACCTGACCCGACCCGCGACACGACCCGCTCCGAACCGACCCGACCCGACCCGACCCGATCCGATCCGACCCGACCTGACGCGACCCGAGCCGACCCGAGCCGACCCGACCCGACTCGACCCGATCCGACCCGACTCGACCCGACCCGACCCGACCTGCGAGAGTTTAGGAGCCCTTTGATCCGACCCAACAAGCGGGTCAGGCTGGTCGGGTCGGGTCGGGTCGAGTCGGGTTATGACCAGTGGCAAAAACGTTTTTTTTTTTTTTTTTTCAAGTTGAATGTTTTCCCGTCTGCAACCGGTGCCCTCGTCTCTCGTCACGGGGCCGTATAATGTGCGGGGGGGGTCCTATCAGGCGACGGTTTGATCGCGGAGGGCCGGATCTTGTTCCTCGGGATGGTGCTGCAGAGGGGCTACGGGGAGGGCAAGCTCTCGAGCATCACGTACTTCCCGGGGGCGAGGTTTATCATCGCCGGGCTCCTTGCGCGGCCGGACAGCTACTACAAAGTGAGACCAGAGGCGTGCGTGGCGCTACCGTATGGGCTACTAGCCAAGGCTACGGTTCGGTTCCGCCCTGTTCGTTCAGTCCTTGGAGGGGCGCTAAAAAAAATGAAAGGAAGTAAGGAAAATGCAACCCAATTTGACAAAATGGCACGGCCAATCACTAGGTTTAGGACCAAAAACGAACAATGAACGGACTATGATACAAATTTGCAAGGAAAAAAATGGATTACAACCGTTGACCCAATAGTACGACCCACACGGTGTAGCTCCGAGGCGCTGAGGAAGGCGTGTGGACGACGCGTGCCGCGTACGAGTACACGGGCGGAGGTGCGTCAACACCGTTTTCTTCGCCATGGAGACTCCTTCCTACTGCAGCTTGACCAAAGGTCCCTATGTAACACCCCGCCCAACAAGACGGATGTTGAAAACAATAAAACGGGCACCCCGCGGATTAAAAAATACGAAATCTTAAGTTCTCGTACAGGCTGAGAGGAGGCGTGTCAACGCATGCTGTATGTATGCGGAGATAAGTGACGTAGAGGTGCTGAGCACTTGGACACCTTTTTTTTTTTCTGCGACTCCTGAGAGCTGACAAGGTACATATACGTCCCCACCCAAAAAGTGATCTCTTGATGAAAAAAAAATATAAACAAGGGGCAACCCGGATGAAACAAAACAAACTCCATGGACGACACGTATACATGTAAACAAAAAAAAATAGAAAAATATCGCAAAGCAAGAACGACAGCCATTTTCGACGAGGTCGGGATTGTCAGTCCTTGAGCCACCTGACATTTGTAAAATAAAATACAATATACACACCAGTATATATTGTTTATACAGAATATATTTCAATTTTTTATTCCCAAAAAGTGCTACCTGTGTATCGTAGCGCGCATTTCTCGTATTTCGCGAGTACAAATACCGCTTCGGCCAACAAGGGCTATACAGCAAATCAAGACTACGCCGGGGGGGGGGGAGGGTACCCCATTTTTTCACCTCCGGATTTGAGCCACTCGGCACGTAAGTAATGAACTCTTTATATCTCACTGACACAACAAAAAACAGCTGTCTCTCTCACCATTCCTGCGCTTTCACCATGCAACACTGCGGGCTCATACCGAAAAAAAAAACGGTGAGATATTGATCACAAAAACCTCAAGACCGCAAAGGGAACGGGGTGGGGGGGGGTCATGGCCCCGAGCCACAGTACCAAAAGAAAGTCCCAAAAAGTGACCCCGCTACCGAACCGAACCGAACCGAACCGAACCGAACCGAACCGAACCGAACCGAACTGAACCGAACCGAACCGAACTGAACCGAACCGAACCGAACCGAACCGAACCGAACCGAACCGAACCGAACCGAACCGAACCGAACCGAACCGAACCGAACCGAACCGAACCGAACCGAACCGAACCCAACCGAACATAATATCCGAAATCACCGAAATCCCCTAAACAATAGACCGACCGGAAGTGAGCCGAAACCGAAAAATGTCCAAACAAAATCGAAGAGCCTAGACGACGCGTTGCGAACATCACAAGCGGTTTTGATCACGAAAGGGGCAAACAATGGTCTCCTGTATTCCGCCGTTGATTATATATTAAATGCGACGGGCGGACGACGCGTCTGAAAGCGGGTCGCTGAGGCATGTGTGCAATGTCTCACGTTCGAACCGGTGCGCTGTATATGGCCTGATCCGGAAAGTTTCTCACGACGCCTCTCATCCGTTCGTCGTCTCGACCAATGGCCAAGCAGACCCCCCCTTCTCCCCCCCGGCAAATGCCAAACGGCCAAACCCGCGCGTGTTGTCTTTCCTCTCACGTCTAGCAACCGTTCGTTGTCTTGGAGCGATTGTGTGTCACTGCCCCTCCCCAAACAAGAAACACGCCTGTCTTATCCTCTCTTACCTCTCACGGCCGCTCGTTTCCTTGACCAAGGGGTGATCAGAACCCCCTCCACCGCCCCCCCGCCCCCCTCGCTCCCCCCACTACGAACGGTACTCCGGCTCGACAGGGATGCGTGGTCAATCGGTAAACGGCCAAGGCAAGAAAACAACTTAGTACCCCCCCTCCCTCCCGCCTTCTCCCGTTTTTTTTTTCCTTTCTTTTTTAGGTACCCGCCCTTCGAATGGTGCTGGACTTGGTGACTTATCTCTCCATGATGTGGGTGTTCGGGGCGCACGTCCTTGTGAACGATGATGACGAGTTCGACTGGGCTGAGATCGTCTTCGCTATCTACATCTGCGTGAGTGCGCGCTCCGGACCTCGTTCAAGCTTTTCGGGGGTTTCTGTGTGTGGAGGCGTTTGAAGGCATATGCTACACGGCAGGGGTGGGCACCTCTTTTTGTCTTCTTTTTTTTTTCACAGTGGCCGCTTGAGGAGTTCCAAAGCGGCGAAAATAATTATTTTCGTGGTGGCACGGTGGCACACCAATACTGGGTCCGTCGGAGGAGTGGAACGTGCTTCTTTTTACCCCCCTCCACCCCCCCACCTTGACGCCTCACCTCGCTTCGCCCGGCATTCACCCCCCCCCCTCGCCCCCCCTCGCCCCCCCCCCCCCCTGCTATCTGTTCCCTTTGCCCCCTCCCCGCCCCTTGGCACGAGTGAAAGAATAATGCCCGACAAGGCGCACAAGGTCCGCCCGATCTTCCTGCCTTTTATGCTTCTGATTCTTGCCCCCCCGGCCCCCCGCCCCCCCCGCCCCCCACCGTCTTCTCGACTGAAAGTTCCTGCACAGGAGTGAGTGCGTACGATTTGACACATACATCCCCCAGGGTAGAGATGTGTTTGACACATATATCCCCCCCCCCCCCGGGAGAGGCCCGTGAACCCCTTTTTTTTACTGGGGCGCTCCCCAATCGAAGCAGCTCCGTATTCCTCACCAAGAAGAAAGCACACACACACACGATTTTGAGTAAAAACAAGACGAGAGTGCGCGCAACCCGATCCACAGCAACAAAATCCAAAACCCATGGCCTTGCCCACAGTAGTACAACGTCGTGTGTATACGACGAATAAAAACTTTTTTTTTGTTTTTGTTTCTTCGACCAAAAACCGAAAATAACAAGAAAAAAAAAAGGGAAAAAAAATTAAATCCGGCGATTTTGGGTTAGTAAAGCCTTTTATATCGTAAAGAACCCCAATATATATATGCACCTATACTAAGTTCAAGCATTTACTCTCCAAAACCGGTTTCCAGCGAGGTCTGTGAAGACGTTTTAATCAAAAGTGATATTTAGATATATCTCTTTCGTAGCAAGGAGCGTCGGTTTTGCCCGGTCTAAGTTCCCGTTTTTTTTTTTTTTTTTGCCTTCCCCCCCCGCCCCCCCCCCCCCCCGCTCTGCTCGATTTTGGAAAACCTCATGAACTACAAAGGGGGCAATCCTGACAGAGTTCAAGGAGATCGCGGAAGACCCGTGGGAGTACGTTCGGGACCGATGGAACGTGCTCGACGTGATTTCCCTCTGCCTGATGTTCATGGGCCTGTGGTTCCGCGCTTTGGGCGAAGTGAACTCCATCGCGGCGACGTCCCTGTACGCTCTCAGCGCACCCCTGGCTTTCACGAGGATCCTGTTCTTTGCGCAGATTCTCCCGTCACAGGGGCCCATGATCCAGGTGAGGTCGGCGGGCAATGAAGAGTGGCGGGTGTGCACAGCAGTACGCTGATGTTTTTTCTTCTAGTTTTTAGCCTTTTTTTTTGTTCTTTTGTGTACCACCCCCGGTATGTATTTCATACGCGGTGTTACTACTGTGTTGCTGGTTTCACGTTTAGTTGCTGCTGTGTGAGGGGTGTACACAGGCGTACGTTTGTTTCTGTTTTGTTTTTTTTTCAGATGTGTGTCTTAGTTGGTGTTGGTGTTGGTGTTGGTGTTGGTGTTGGTGTTGGTGTTGGTGTTGGTGTTGTCGTTGTCGTTGTTGTTGTTGTTGTTGTTGTTGTTGTTGTTGTTGTTGTTGTTGTTGTTGTTGTTGGAGTGTTGGTGTTTGTTGTTGTTGTTGTTGTTGTTGTTGTTGTTGTTGTTGTTGTTGTTGTTGTTGTTGTTGTTGTTGTTGTTGTTGTTGTTGTTGTTGTTGTCGTTGTCGTTGTTGTTGTTGTTGTTGTTGTTGTTGTTGTTGTGCGGGGTGTAGGGGAGAAAGCAAAAGGGGAATGGCCCAACAAAGAGGTTGGACACACGGTTACGGTACGGCGCGATTGTCCCGGCGTCTGGCGCCCCCTGCAAGCTCCTTTTACAGTCATCGCACATGCGATTGTTTTGAATTCTTCTCTCAGCCCGGGGCATGCACGCGTCATCGGCGTCGCGACATATATCTTCGAAAGTTTTCGGTCGTCTCGTGGACACGTAGCTACGGAAGACAGGTGCACACATTTTTTTCGCGGAAGAACTGATTCTACAATATAGGCCCCCCCCGCCCTCGAGGAAAAAAAACAGCAATTTATTTTTCTAGCGAACGTTTTTCATGTTTGCTCGACACGAGGAAGGATACTAATAAAAACAAAAAAAGTCTGCCATATATTTTTTTCTCGTGTGCGAAAGGTCTATCGAACGATGACGTCGGGGGTGGGGTGGCGAGGAGCACTGTATTTCGGGAGACACGACCGGGAGCTGGTTTCGTGAAGCTGGCGATTCCGTGAAACCGGCAATTTAGTTAAAGAAAAGTTGGGGGCGGGGGGTTACCGTACACAACGACTCGTAGTTCCTTGCTTGGGGAGCCGAATGAGAAAACAATGGGAGTGCGCCGTCCCATGGTCTACCGTGACCAAAAAAAAAAAAAAAAAAGTCGTCATGCTTGCGAAGCACCTTAGCAAATTTGTAGCTGCTCGGCGGCGAATTTGTTTTTTGTCGTTGAGGAAGAGAGTAGCCGCCACATCATCGTATTCAGCAACTGTTTTATTACACTATTTTTCTACTTTTTTGTGACGACAAAACATGCCACCCCTCCCCTAGCGTATTCGGAGCTTTTTTTTTCTTTTTTTTTTCCCAAGGTATGTGTTGTTTGTGTTACTTTTTGTTGCAGGCGCCGACACACTCTTGACACACGGTGTACGTACGGGCAGAGATAGGCCTCGCGTTTGTTTCCCACTTGGGAGAAAAGCTGTGTATACTTCCACCCACAAACTTATTTTGGAGAAGAATGAAAGCCGGGGCCGAACATAACAGTATTGACGACTGATTTCCACGGTAGCGTCTTCAGCTGTTTCTTCAACGAAAGCGCCGGTTCTGAAACCAGCTCCCCGGCCGTACCTCCCTAAATAAGATGCCCCTTGCCACCCCGATAGTCCTTTGCAAATCAAACATATTATATGAATATATATCATTTTTTGCATATCGTCCTTCCTCGCGTCAAGCAGCAGCCATGAAATGTTCGTTAAATAAACAAAGTTGCTCTTTTTTTTTTCGTTGCGGTATCGCAGAATCGGTCATCGGGTTGGAATGCCATGTTTGCGTGTTTCACAAAATATCGTGCGCATCACACACCCAGACCATGCGATTTTTCGTCGGATAATATCGTTTTCATTTTTTTTTTCAGAGCCAGGTCTTGGGGCGAGTTATAGGACTCCCCAAGCACGGACAGATAACAACAACAAAAAAAAGCTTGAAAAACATTAACTAGGGCGTTATTTGGCTCAAAAAGTCTGTCGTCGAATATAGTTTCTGTGCACAGATTGGTTAACATGACTCTGTCGACCCTGGTCCAAGCCAGTTCAAAGGGGAATCGCCGACCTATATCCTTGGTGTGAGGACGCACACCCAGCAGCACGCGCGATCGTAGAAACACGCACACAGCTTGCAAAGATGAGTATCGACGAAATCTTCGATCTCACAGATTTGGAGTGTATATTTTTACTTTGTTTTATAAATATAGTAAGGCGTCTCTCTCCTGTCGAAAAACACGCCTTCAATCGGCGGAGACAGCACGTTGTAAGACAAAACATGTTGGTAGGCCCTTTGCGTTCCATGCTGCGCCGGGACCCTCCCCCGTCGAGCGCGACACGTTCGAGCACGGGACCTGCCCGGGAAAGCATGCGCCAGAGGAAAAGCCTAGCCTGTCGCGTGACGTATAATAGCGCAGAATTTTTATTTTTTATTTCGAAGGGTACGGTAGGGGGGGGGGGGGGGGGGGGGGTCCCGTTTGTCCCTCCGGGGTCCTCTTTTTTCAGCGGCTCCGGGTCAATCGCGCGAGTGATCCCCCCGGTTCTTTGCGGGCTTGAGCTTTCGTGTATACCTTTTTTTGGCGAAATGAGTCCGCAATATGGAATGGCAGTAGGCGGCGCTGCGCCAAAAACAAGTTGCCCAGAGGCGTTTTTTTTTCTTCTTTCTGTGAGGTTTATCAGAGTCACTCGGTCGAGCATTTGGACCAGGTCCGGCAGTAAATAAAGATTGGGTTACCCCCGCCGTACAGTGGCGTTCGTCGGATGCCAGGGCGTTTTTGAGGCCCCTGTGCGTCGCTTGGGGACGTCCGTTCTTTCGTCCCACAAAACCGTTTTTGTTGTAAGATAAAGGCGCAAAGCTGATGAACAAACGGGCCCACGGCCTGGAGGCACACACAACGAAAAATAGTCGCAAAACAAACAAGATACGATCCCGACCATCCTCTGCCAAGATTCCCCCCCCCTCCTTCCCCCCCCCCCCCCCCATCTATCAGAAAAAATCAAAATCCGAAAAACAAAAGCTTTGGTCATCACCACGCTAGGGCTTTTCTTGCAGTTTAAGTGTCTGAGCTCCTACGACGGGAGTGTTTAGCTTCAGCACCTCGCCCGAAACACGACAGGGAAGACACTCGTTCGCGCAACGCGACCCTACCAACACTTGCGTGTTTGGCCATACGAAAAAATATAGTCCTTTCTGAAACACAAAAGTAACAATCGAAAAATTGCCGCGCTAACCGATGATTCCACCCTTGAGGAGGTCACATCGGTCACATCGGTCACACCGGTCACGTCGGTCACATCAATCACGTCGGTCACATCGGTCACATCGGTCACGTCGGTCATATCGATCACATCGGTCAACATCGTTCACAAACATTTTCGCCCGAAAAACGCAAACCCTACCCTATCGTGAGAGGACCTCAAGTGCTGCTATAAATATTGTTACTTGAAGCAGTAGTGCTACTAGTGCTACTATCTACGTCGAAACACGCGACGCGGGTACAGGACGGTGTCATTGACAACCAATACCTCGTCCCCGCGTTAATCCACCAGTTGCAGCAAAATGTTTCGAGTTTAACCCTTTCCACGCCTCCCCTCGCCGTCAACGCTTGACCCCCTCCCGTCCCAGGTTATATTTTCAATGACGGGCGAGCTGGTCAAGTTCGGAGCGGTGATGCTCGTGGTGATGGGTGGGTTCGTGATGTCATTCTACAGCCTGCTGAAGGACACCATGACCTACGGCGAGGTGAGACGGGTGGGGTGCAATCCAAATTTCAAAATGAAACCTTTTCCTATCGGAGTGTTGAAAAAAGTAATAAGAACGTTGCTTCTCCAACGTTGTCTATGCGCGCTGCGACAGATAAGAGAGGAAACATATTTTCGTCTGAAACGGTTTTCAGACGACGGGGGAGCGCATTAACCTAAATTGGTCGGTTTCAGTATTTGTCGTTGCTTATTTTATTCTTATTTTTCTGCAAAGATTTTAGTCGTCGGGCAGGGGCATACTAATATATGCCGTGTAGAGTTGGTTGTTCATCGGGTTTTTCCCACTAAATAGTTGGTGCTTTCTTCTCAAAATCACCGAATTCATCGTCGTTGTTTCCTTCGTTGTAGCTTTTTTTTTGCAAATAGTAGTGGTCGTGGGTGTGCCTATTGACAGGCCATGGAGAGTTTTGTTTGGTTGCCGATAGGTTTCTATCTTTTTGTTGTTGTTGTTGTTGTTGTTGTTGTTGTTGTTGTTGTTGTTGTTGTTGTTGTTGTTGTTGTTGTTGTTGTTGTTGTTGTTGTTGTTGTTGTTGTTGTTGTTGTTGTTGTTGTTGTTGTTGTTGTTGTTGTTGTTGTTGTTGTTGTTGTTGTTGTTGTTGTTGTTGTTGTAGTTGTTGTTAAAAAAAACAAGATCGGGTTGAGGGGGAGAGGTACGGCAGGAATTCCTCCAGTGAGGGAGCCTCCTATACAATTAGTCCTGAGTATCTCTACCGCACCGTAGCCTTTCTCTGTCTCGATTTGGAGAGTTTTTCCCTTTTCACTCACGTGTAGTATTGATTCTGCGATCGTTAGAGATGTCCAGTTGGATGAGAAACATACAGCGTGATATTATACGATATAGCAGGTTTAAGGCCTCTTTTTTTGTTCGGCGAAAAAACGTTTTTCTGAAAGGACAGAGGGGCTCCGCTTACAATATATAAAAAAAATGGTCGGGAGTGTCTGTCTTGACAGTCTTGTGTAGCAGTCTCGGAATGTTTTTTTTCATGTGAATCCTCAACGGACGACTTTCTCGCTTTCAAGATCTTAAGGGTGAACGCGTTTTTTTTTTTACTCCTTTTACTTCAAAATGGTCGGAATTAATATATTTTGCCGTTTCGCATTTTATGAACATATTGCTCTATACATGTGTTGAGAGGCAGAAGGTCTCTTCGATATATTTTATACTGCGTTGGGGAGGACGCTCGGTATTTTGCATCGGAACGGCATCGACGTTATGTTGTCGGAGTTGGCAAAATCACAGTAAGAGCGAAGATGAGTATCGACTCTAAATTCGTCGAACTCGCCGCTGGCCTCTCGTTAGAATGTTTTTATATCATGTAGTTTGTATGCCTATATGCCAACGGATTTGGTCATACATCGGGTGTGGTATTATAGCTCTCTTTATGTTTGTTTTTTCTTCACCAAAAAACAGATTATACCGTTTCTGGGCGAGGTCCATACATTATGTTGTGTAGATACTTTATATCTGCTAAGTGAGGACACGTGCTACGAGAACATAAGGTATTTATTTATCAGCACTTTTCTTTGTGCGTTTTGAAAAAAAAAAAACCAAAATCGTCGGAGAACGACACCTTTTTTTATTTTTTTTACACCTTTTTGGCTGTATTGGTTTTGTTGAAAGTCAGTGAGTGTTTCGCCTCTAAATACTTACATATATATATGGCTACGAGCTCCACGATCAAGAAAACAAAAAGAGCCAGTGTACCATGCGTCCGGGGAAAGAGTCTCGAGGTGCACTTTTTGCGCCAAAAAAAGGTGTACCCTCTGTCCGATTGAGCTCTCCTCAAGTGAGAAACTAATGGCTAGTCATTAGTCAAGCAGTTTGTTCCACGAGAATATATATTATAAAAATTAAAATACACTCCAGCTGTGAGGTCGAAGATTTCGTCGAAACTCATCTTTGCAAGCTGTGTGTGATACTCCGATCGCGCGCATTACGAGTTGTGTGTCCTCATTAAGGATATAGGTCGGCGACTCCCCTTACAGCTACAGTGTAGCTATCAGGGTCAACAGGATGATTTTAGTCAGTCTGTGCGCGGAAACTATAAAACCCGTTTCTGAGGGGGACAAAATCTGACAGCTGTGAAGGGAAAGCGGGGGCCTGGTTTTGATCAAAAGCGAGCGGGTTTGGAGGGGGGCGGGGGGGGGGGGGGGGGGAAGGGGCAATTTGTGCATGTAAGCTATAAATCCTTTCGAGGGGATAAATCTGACGGTTTTGGCACCAGTATATTATTGGGGGCGGGGGGGGGGGGGTGGTGCAGCTCGATATGTGCCTGGAAACTATACATTATTTCGAGGGGATAAATGTGACATTTTTGGAAATAATACATCAGTTTATCATGTATATCCTGGGGTAAGTCGTACAATCAGTGAGTAAAGAGAGGGTGGAGTGTTCGAGGGGGTGGGGTTGGGATGGGTTGGGGGGGGAGGGTGGGGGGTGGGGGCGGGGGGGGGGGGCGGGGGGCGGGGGGGGGGGGGGGGGGGAGGGCTTCAGGGGAGGAGTTTGTTATACGTGTGGTGCTAGGTCTAGGCGAAGGTGCGGGTGATGGGGAAGAAGGGGGCGTTCGAGGCGGGGGGGGGGGGGGACCACAGCGGCATAGATGGCTCTCGAAAGATATTGAGGTGATATCCTGTGCGTGAAGTGTTTATTAATGTGGCGGATTTCGATATTTGGTGGGACGTTTGAGTAAGGGAGAGCAAGAGGGGGGGGGGGGGAGATTTTTTAGGAGGTTTAGGTCACAAATAATATTCAAATACACTTCGGCTGTGAGATCAAAGATATGTATCAGCTTTTTTATACGCGTGGTGCTAGGTCTAGGCGATCGTGCAGGTGGTCGGGAAAGAGGGGGCGTTGGAGGGGGGGGGGGGGGGGGGGGGGGAACACAGCGGCATGGATGGCTCTCGAAAGATAATGAGGTGATATCCTGTGCGTGAAGTGTTTATTAATGTGGCGGATTTTGATATTTGGTCGGGCGTTTGAGTAAGGGAGAGCATATATAATATATATATATATATATTTCAAAAATGAAAATACAATCCAGCTGTGAGATCGAATATTTTGTCGAAACTCATCTTTGCAAGTTGTTTGTGATACTCCGATCGCGCGTATTACGGGTTGTGTGTCCTCATTAAGGACATAGGTATATGTATTTTTAGTACTACAGTAAGGCATAGACGAGTTGGTCGGGTTGCGCGAACGAATGCTTTCGAAGTTCATGTTCCGGGTGATGATGTTGATGTTGATCTTGAGCTCTCTCCTCATGCCAGGATCTCAGAAAATTCTTAGAATCTTCTGCACCCCCCTATCGTGGGATAGCGCCTTTTTTCACCGTAGTAGCACGACGACATACACCACTCCGTACGGAAATATAAGCAACATTTGGACATGAATATCGAAATAGCATGCTGATTATATTTCCGGACAGAGTGGTGCCACGATAGAGGTCGCACGTACGGAAATATGAGCAACATCTGGGCATTAACATCGAAACAACATGTAGTTTATATATTTCGGGACAGAGTGGCACCACGATACAGGGGAGCACTTCTTGTCTGACTTTTTTTTTTCCCGAATGACTTGGCTTCCTTAACCCAAAAATCGACGGAAATAGACCAATTTTTTCGTTCGTGATTCTCGTTCAATACCTAGGCCACGTGGGATCTGTTCATCCGGCACGAGTACGTACGTAGTTTCATTTTTCCCCGCAAGTCAATTTTTGTGAGAGGTCTTATAACGCCTTCACCACTGGAAACCCGTTTTCGGGGACAAAATTTCTAGGATTTAGTATGAGGAGGGGTTTGGGGGCTCTAAGCTCCCAAATTGGGGAAACGTTAGACAAAACGTGCTGCATGCACAGGTCTTATGATATATCGCAGCGCGCGTCGTCATCGCAGCACTCGTCATTATGTTTTATGTAAATATCTATATATTATACGAGTATATATATATATGTTTACCAGGGTATATATTATCAAAATTAGTGTAACACGCTCCAGCTGTGAGGTGGAAGGTCGCGTCGAAACTCGTGTCGTTGGAAACTGTGTGTGATGCTCCGATCGCGCGTATTACTGGGTGTTTGTGCCCTCATTAGGGGTATAGGTCGGCGACGGCGACTCCCCTTATATAGGTCGGCGACTCCCCATATATATGTATTGGCTGGATTACCAAGAGTACGCCAGCGGGTCTCTTTCTCTCGAGACCATGAACGGAAGATGAAAATACCCTAAGCAACATCCTGTGAACCAAACCAAAACAAACCAACACCGGGTACCTGGCAACATATAGTCAGCCAACCGAGAGCCAGCTACGGATTCTACATGGTGATTTGTTCCGGAAGAGTGCATTTTATTATTTTTTGCGTAAAACGCTTTTCATAAAGTGGGACGTCGTACGTTCCAAAGCATCGTGCTCGGCACCCAAACATCTTTCCCGTCTGTTTTCCGCGGTTATTCATAGCAGCGTTTTGTTTCTCTTCACAAAACAAGACCCTGCTTGATGTCTTGGTGTCCTCCCAGGTAATTCCTGTCTACTCTTCTTCGTGGACTGCCTTTTTTTTCCTTTTTTCTGCAGAAAACCCTGTCTGATGGCCCACGTATTATTTTTCCCTGCCTGTTCGAGGTGGGGTTTTTGTTCGGTCCGCCCCCCCCCCCCCCCCCCCTACCCACCCCCCTGCCCTCGCCCGCCGGCGATAGTAGCGTTTGACGTTTTTGGGATGTAAAACGAGCATCCCGCCCGACGTCGCGTTCTTTTCATCAATCGCCGCAGGTCTGGCAGAACGTGTTCAAAGCCATGCTCGGGGAGACCGATTTCTTTGACGAGTTCTCCGGCAGCCAGTTCGACAGCGTAGCGACGGTCCTCTTGGCGACGTACCTGGTAATTCTGACGATCATGATGCTCAACCTCCTCGTCGCGGTTCTCAGCACGGCGCACGCCAGGGTCGACCAGAACGCCGACCAGGAATACAAGGTCGGTCGGTTGATTGGGTGGTTGATCGCTAGGTTTGGTCGTTACTGTCGGTCCATCGGTCGGACCGTTGGTGGGTTGGTCGGTGTAAGTCCGGTGTACTGAAAACTTTTTGCGTCCCCAGAACCCAAAAGGTAAACGTCCAAAGCAAAGATGGGGGCTGGCCATCACCTGGTCGATACAGGTGGGCTGACCATCACCTGATCGTTAGCCATCATTGTAAAAAGGTTGTGGGCCTCTCGGATGAAGACGGGCAACAAGCGTCTTCACACGAAACCATCCCTTTGCCTGCCCAACCTCATCACCACGCCACTCCAACCCAGCAACCCCCACTATCTTCCCTCAAAAAAGCAAACCACCTACCAACATATTTAGCTTCTGTGTGTTACGCTATATCGTACTGACTATGTAAAACCCGCCCACCAACTCCACCCGCGCTTTAGAGAAAGATTGCTTTGGGATTACAGTTGTTCACCGCCGAAAAATGTTCGAAGTGCGGATTCATTTTTCTACTCCAATTTCTGTATTTGTTGCTTAAGAAGCGTGGTAGGAGTTGTGAAGGGGCCAAGTTTCATCAATTTTTAAGCTGCCTGGTGATGGCGATCACGTTCGCTAGAGACACTTGACCGACCGACCAACGGACAAGCCGACTGACAGACAGGCAGACCGACGGAACGACCAACATACAGAACGGTCTTTTTCGCGTCCGCGTGCTGAACAAATGATGGGGGGCATGAATCCGCAACGGAAAGGTAAGCTACTTTTACGCTGCTCCAATGGAAAAATATATCTATAATAAAAACGTCTCAAGTCTTTACTGCCGCGATGTACAGAGTCACTCGTTCGAGTGGCCAAATAAATCCGGCAGCTGTACGGAGGGAGTTATGAGGTATTAACATCATCATAGCATCCCCCCTACATCGTTGGCCTTGAGTTTTCTTCAAGTGGCCCATAACTGCCCCCCCCCCACTCCCAGCCACTCTCTCCGGCGTCACTGATACGAGAATGTGCTGTGAGGTGGTACCGTATCACGGCGTGATTGTGGGGAGTTTCATTGCCTACACTTTCGGCGCGCGCCACACAGGCATCAATGCTATACGGCGCGGATTATTCGTGTTGGGTATTTGGGCAGAGATGGGGGCATCGGACGGCATTTTCAAAGAACCGAAAACCGGATTAGGAGGGGTCATTCTTTGGAATAAAGAACCGGTTCAACCGGGTTTTCTTTGTGGCAAAGCATCCATAACATTGAAAACGAGGTCTGGAGTTTTATCAAGTGGCGCCTTTTGGTGTACTCAACAAGGGCGTGTTTGGTTCCGCTCGAGAGTATTGGATCTGTTCGGGACGGATTGTCTCGTGTTTTCATTAAATGGCTGAACGATGTCCTTGTTACATGGTAAAGCATGACGTCAGGCTGCATCAAAACCACCACACCACCAGAGCCTCGCACACCCCATGCGCTCCCGAGGCTCCTCAAATCACCGTCACGGTGTTGCCATCGTGCGACGAGTACACGCGACAGTCGCTATGCCTGTTAGTCTACACGGCACGACTTGAAAACCACCGCCAAAATTCATACTATTGGTATCACTGTTGCGTACTGTAACTAGGGGAGGCATGCACCGGGGAGAGAACGGAAAGTAACCTTGAACACAGGTTGTGTCCTGAATAAAACCGTTAAACGTGAAGTAACCCCCTCCACTTGATCCGAAAAGGAAACGGGACCAAAACGAAAAGCACACAGACTGCGTCGCACAAAATTCTCCAACCGTGAGAAAACCAATAACTCCAAGGACGCACCCGCAACAAGAGCATACATGTAACCGCTGGAAGCCATCCAAAAGCACGCCCTGAATAATACCTTTCGCCCCTTGCCAACGACAACGTGATAAATAAATGCCCTCGTGCGACGAGGTGACCACAGCACTGGGATATTCTCACTGTTGCATACAGCGGTGCGACGGTTACTCCTGCAAGCAGATATTTCAGCCTTTAGCGTGAACGCCAAAACAGCGACGACACTCTATACTTGTGCTACATCTAGAGCTGTGAGTCGTCACGACTTGAGTCACCAACTACTTATTAGTCGGGTTACTCATTTCATCGTTTCCCGGAGGTGCCCACTATCCGACTTACTGGGTTTCAATACATTGTAGGAGGGATTGTGTACTGCAGGACGGATTTATTCCTCTTTGGGCGCCACCCCTGAGGGCTAATTGGCGCCTTTTGCTGGCCTGACTTGAGTCGGCAAGTCGGCTGGCCATCAGCTGGGTTTTCCAGCCGACTTGCCGACTAAAGTCAGTTAGTCGGTTAACGGGACCTACCGATTACTGGTAGTTAGTAGTGATGAAATCCCCCGATTCACAGCTCTTTGTGTGGTGTGGGGGGGGTGATCCAACGCCGATTATCCCCCACAATCCACTTACATATATATATATTTCGGTTGAACTCATGTCCTAGACTATTCAATACCAGGTTCGGCACAATCGACATCGGATCAACCATCCTTCACGCGTTCACCTTTTATTAATTCGCTATTCACTGTTACAGCCACGTTATGGCCGTTTAAACGTTTAATCGGTCAAAACCGGTTACCTGGACCTCAAGATCTGCCAGTTCTTGTTTTTGGAAGACCGAGTACTCACACACATGACTGATGGGTTTCCAAAAACCGAGGTTAACCACTTTTTTTTTTCATCTGACGCCCATCTCTAATCTTGGACCATCGTCGGGACGAACCGCGGACCGCGCAGCGTGATATATAGGGAGAGCCCTGTTCTATAGAGACATATCTATCTTTTTTTTGCTTTTGGTTATCTGTGCTTTTTGCGTTTCTGTTTCGTTTTGACAGGCCATATAGACTAGCGATGACGAACGAACGCGAGTCAATGAGCGCTTCACTGAAATCAGACAACGTTTTTTTTTTCACGGCAACCTTACTACTGCCGTAGCAACACCCGACCAACACCTGACACCCACACCCACACCCACATGCCTTGCCGAGGGACGACGCGCGCACACTGCGACAATAGCTAGGAAACCCTTTTTTTTCTGCTTAAAACCTTTTTTTTTTTCAACAGTGAAGGTTACATGGCCTTTTTAGCGCCGCACCCCCGATGTGGGTACATTAACACTTGGAGCTAGACTAGAAAAACATTTCAGGAGCTAGAAGTGGGTTAAAACCCCAAGATCATCCAGAGGAAGGTTGTACTCGTTTTCGGCAATATTTATGGTTTGGTGTATTATAGCTAGGCGATTTTTTTATTTTTTTGTTGGATCGATTTGCACTTTTTTTTTTTTCTACCCTCGTGAGGCCTATTGGATTATGGATGGTATGGTAGGATCCGTGTCCCACATCTTGGATATGTGGACATCCATATCTTTTTTTGATGCGCAGTCACTTCGCACGAGTAGGGTAAGATTCTTTAGGTAGATGCGGGGAAATACAACATGCGGCGAGATTAAGTTTGTCCCTTGCCACCGTTTCGAGTGGGGTAGGTACACCTCCTCAAGCAAGGAGACCTTGACAAATTAAAATACAACCTCGTGGCAAACGACACGCCAACTTTTGCCCACTCGTCAGACCACCCACCTACCCAACTACCCACCCACTCACCCACCCACCCACCCACCTACCGGCGACAAACATGCAAACATAAAACGTCCCGGCCGCGTTCGATCGAAAACCAGGTATCTAAGGCGCGCCTGATCCAGCACTACGTATCCGTAGTCGAGATCGACCGCCTGCCCGCGCCCTTCAACCTCATGCAATGGGTGCTCTGCTTCCCGATGCTGGTCGCGGACTGGTGCTTCTCCACCACGCTCTACAGGGACACCAAACGATTCTTCGGACGCGCCGTGTTCTGGGCGATGCTCGGACCTCTCGCCGTCGCCGCTGGGTCGGTGCTGTGGGTGGTTTCCGTGCTGAAGGCAGTCACCGTGGTGTGGCGAACATCTGCCGGCAACACGCTCGGGGGGAAACTGGCCAGGGTTACGCTTACGGTGTTGTGCTGCCTTGTGGGAGCACCGGTCTGGCTGCTCGTTTTGTGGATCAAGGGCGCCTTGACGGGGATGCGGCGCGTGGCCCATCGGTTAATGAGTACTCGGGGGGGGCGAAGGTTGCGTCGCGGGGGGGCCAAGGTGGTGGGCAGGGAGGACACGGCGGGAAAGCCGGCGAAACGTTCCTCTATTCCGGAGCATAGCGGCCAGTTCGACAAGACCGCGCACGATGAGCTCGACGATGTTGTCGTGGTCATGCTCGGAGATGCTGAGGGAGGTGAGATGTCTTTGGCACGACGATCGGGGTTCTCACCAGGTTTCCGCAGGCCTCCTCCTTTTTTGCGTAAAAGCCCTCTACCGTTCGAACCCGAAACCTGCTGACTTGTTGCGACAATTTCAAACATCGAAGCCCGACGAGTATGTCCATGGTCTACAAAAAGGCGTGCTTATACAACGGATGGGATAGGCCCACGAGGCATGTTCATACAACGGATGGAATATCAATAACAACACCCCACCAGGAACCATGGCATTCAGAAACGTCTAGGCCTAAAAATGCCCCCTAAAAAGGCCACCCCGGTCGTGGGACGAGTCGTGCACGCACTCGTGCCCCTGTGCTTTTTTTTTGGCGGGGGGGGGGGGGGGGGGGGGGGGGACCGTGTTGGTCGCTTTTGGAGGAAGGGGGGTCGGGAGTTGGACAGCGGGATACTTGACGCACTTGCGGCATTATGAACAACCTTATGGATATTCACAGAAAACATATGCTTGCGCGCAATTTCCCCAGGCAGTCGTTGGCTTAAAATGCGTTCTTTATGGACTCATGTTTGCACAACAGTGTTCCCAATTCTTCACCGAAATGTCTGACATATGTGAGCAGCTGTTAACAACGCCACCGAACAGCCAGGTACTCCGAGCAGCTTTCAACGGGCAGGTCGTACGCCAGGCAGCTATGACCTTGCCGGGCATGATACGCCATACGCATATATGCATGGGTAGTGCTGCTGCTGTGCTGCTGCCGTTGCTGTTGTGATGGTGCTTGATACTGCTGCTGGTGTTGTTGTCTATGTTGTTATTTTGGCAATCTTCTCAAGGGCGGTGCTGATACAAGCGCAACGGCATTCAATACCACTCACCCGTGTTTGTTATGGTAGATGTGCGTATACCCCTCCGCGCGGCATGCGTGTCGTCCCTGCTGCTACTGCTGTTATTTACTACCGCTTATCCTTTCCCTGCAGCTGTTGTCGGTATTGGTACTCCTGCTACTGGGTCGTTGTCTATGTTCATACCGCCGCCATCATCCCTCTGTTGTTGCAGCTTCTACAGGCGCTCTACTCATTGTTTTGCTTCCGCCGTTGACGCTGCACCCTTATCGTACGTGTGAGTTGTGTCTATCCTCACATTAAATTGTTTTTTTCTACCCAACGTCATCAGTACAAGGAACACCAAGTGTTCATCCGATTCTTCACCCTCAAGAGATAGAAATTCTGTGTTCACAGACACTGTGAAATATTCAATAAGACATGCATTTTTTCGTGTGACCCTAAACTGGCGGTCTACCCATCGGTCACTGAAAATAGGCATTGCCGTAAATAGTACCAATAGCAGTAGTTTGCGTATGTGAGTATCGACTATTCAACTGATCGAACTCACAGCTGACGCACTTGAAATATTTTTACAAAAACGCACTCCTGTGTATCATACCTGTATATCCTTTGAGACTTGAGAGGAGAAATTCATCATGAAAATGGACGATTACGGCATAGGAAACTGCTACAAATAATAATAGTTGGCGATGATACAAATTGGTGTCCGAGCTACAACAGAAAATACTCGTACGGGACGGGTGCAGCATTACCCCCTATTCGTACCGCCGCACGCTCGCGCAATATTCGTAGAAGCTTGAAAGTATCGCAGTTTCGTCTACGACATTCATTGCTGGCCTTTTTCATCACAATGAATGGAAGTCTTGCGTCGCTCGCTTTGCTTCGCCCCGATCTGCGAGTATCATCTACGCACGACGAAGGAACATCTTGTATATGCCTTGCGCATGTACCAGTATAGGCACTGTGGCGATCAGGTATTGACCGCTCGCTATGGTGGACTGTACCAGGGTCTAAGCGAAGGGTTGCGAAAGCGTGCCTCGCAGGAAGATTCGTCGCTGGCGTACCAGGATTAATGCCACCTCATACGAAATTATGTTTCACACAAAATTTTCGTATGTGCATTAGTACTGCGTCACTTGGGCTACCACGTGGGGCCGACTTTAAGGGCTTGAGTATTTTTTTTAAATTGTCGCAAACATGTCAGCTGTGAGTTAAACCAATTTTCTCGTAGGAGAGCAATTCTTGCGTTACCCCACTTTGCTTCGCGCCGACCTGCGAGTATCAGCTGCACGCCGAAGAAATATCTTTTATGTACACACCTCGCCCATGTTTAGCATCGGCGCCCTGGGGATCGGATATTGACCGCGCGCTGTGGCACGCTTTACCGGGGTCTATGCCAAATGTACGAAATTGTGCTTCGCAAAAGGGTTGGTTGCTTGGGCGTACCAGAATTGATGCTATATATTACGAAATCATATTTCGCAAGAAATGTTCGTATGTACAGCATAACTAGTACTCGAGTGCACTTCTCTTGAATAGTACTTTGTCTTGCGATGGATGGCGTAGGGGGGGGGGGGGGGGCGTACTCATTTGTTGCTTGCCTTAGTCATTTGACCATCGACCACGCATCCCTTTCGAGACGGAGCACCGTTCCTACTCCTAATAGCGACACATCCAACATTTGGGCGCTCATTACGCTTCTTGCGTATATAACATATAAACTGTTTGCTTATCCCATCCCCGTCCTGTTTCGCCGTCTGCGGCCACCATCTATCTCCTAGGATAGCGATCGTTTTCTCGCTACTCTCTGGTCTACCAAACTCTTCCATATCACACACGTATGATTTCCTCATCTCCTCCTCTAACGTATCTCGTTCCTCCTTGTATATTTCACGTCCTCCTATTAGTGAGTCCTACTCTCTATTGTTGTGCCACACGGGCACATATTTGTAGCCACGCCCTCCTCCTCCCGACTACTGGTACATCTCTTACTTCTTTCCGGTAGGTCCAGGTCCCCTACACGAAATCGCAGTTTCAGCTTTTTCGCGTAGTCCGTTGGGCCGTGCAGGCACATTTTCATTCTAACATCTTCCCTCAGCGCCCCGTATATCTTCAAGTGTTTCTTGTCTTTCACCTTATTGATTAGCGCTTGCCTTCCCCTTTCTTCTATTCTTTCTTTTACTTCTGTCTTGTACCCGCTAAACCTCTCTAGGGACAGTACTGTACCTCTTCTTGGTGCCCCCTCTAAATCCTTTAGTATTTTCTTGACTACGTTATCCCGTCATGTACCAGCTCTCCCTTTTGTTGTTTTCTCCCATGCAGCCCTATCAGCTATGACCGGCAACCCCTCTCTTCTGGCATACTCTTTACTTTATATTGCCATTTCAACTTTCTCGCGTCCCTACGTATTTGTTTTAAGTGGGTACGTTCCTATTGATGTTCTGCTCTTGACACTGTATTGCTCGCCGTACTTTAGCACCCCAGTGTCTTTTTACCTGCTGTCATCTGCACTGTTTCCAGTTGATTTGCAAACTTCGCGCGTTCCCTTCCCATACTTGTCCTGCATACGCTAACTTTGGTACAATCACATTAATCAGAATACATATTTTAATCCTAGTGTCAAGGTGGGGGTCAGTTAGGATCGCATCCATCTTGCCTGCTTGTGATTCACCCTTTCCTGTTACTTTCGCTATGTGTGCATCCCAAGAGCAGTCCTCTGAGATCTTTACGCCAAGGTACGTATATTGGTGTACGATCGGTAGTTCATCTTCTCCCCACTCCCATTTGAAATTTACCAGATTCACCATATCTTCGTTAAATGCAACCACTGCGCATTTTTTCACGTTCGCTGTCACTCTCCATTTCCTTTTGGCCTGTAGTGCTTTTTCTATCTGCTTCTGCAATCCTTCGGGTGTTTCTGATATCCCCACGAAACCATCCGCAAACATCAACCCCAACACCGTATCTTCCCCCCCCATCGTGACTCCTTGCTTTGTTACTTCGACTGCTACTATCATATCATTAAAATATACCTTGAATACATTGGTTGACAGTGTACATGCTCCTTGTGCAACTCCTTGTAAAATATCAACATATTATCACGTTTTCCCGTCCAGCATCACGGCACTTCTCGCACATTCCGTCATCTTTTTCGTCATTTTCCACATATCTCCTCTGATCCCAACTTCCCACATCTTTTTCCACAACCCATTCCTCCATACTGTGTCATGGGCCTTCTGTACATCTAGGAAGAGACAGCGCGTCGTTAGCCCGGCGTCTTTCCGGCCTTGAAAATCTTTTCTAATGTGTGCACATGGTCTACGCCATTACGGTTTGGCGTAAATCCTGCTTGCCCTTCGCTTTTTTTTTCGTCCTTCTCCAACGTTGTTCTCATTCTATCGTTCAAAATCTTGCAGAATGTTTTGCCGACGGTGCTTGATAGCCTTGTCCCTCGGTAGCTTCCCGGGTCAGCCTTATCTTCTTTTTCTTGGATAAACTTTACTCGTTATGCTACCTTTTCTCTCCATCTCTTGGGCGCGTACTCGTTCTTCCATATCCAATTGAACAACATAACCATCACCGCATAAGCATACCTTCTTCCCCGTACTTCATACATGTATTGATTGTTCTATCTGCCCCTGCTGCCTTTCTATTCTTATGTTTTGCTGCACACTTCTGTACTTCCTTTTCTGGCGAAGTGTCTGTTACCCGTCCGAACCACGATCTTCCCTTTCTGATGCACCTACGTTCACCTCTGCCCACGCATTAATTTCCTTCTCTAATTCTGCGTCGAACGTTTCGCTGGCGGTGGGCGTTCCTAGCTTGCGGTAATGTTCCATAAGTACTTCCCTTTTCCCCTTCGAGCCACTAACCATCCTTGTCCTTACTAAAGCTATTCCCGTGTCTGCCTCGCCTGCTTGTTGACCCAGTATCCCCTTCGTCCCTACTCACATCTGTTCATCCCGGCCATCAAAGTCTTCGTTTGTTTTATTAATTGTGTCTTTCCATAATCCCTTCTTCTTCTTTACCGTTTCTTTTACTTGCTGGCCGTAGCATACGCCTTCCATCCTGCCGTACTTGTAGTATTTTTTTCATGTACATCTTGCGTACGCCTCTCTCCTTACTCAACTGGCCTATTTTACTTCCTCGTCCGACTAATTGACTGCTCTGTTACGTGTTATCAGATTCTTCTCCCCTATTACTGACCGAGGCTACGGTAGGGGGGGTACCCCCATTTTCACTAGTGTGTTTGAGCCACTCGCACGAGTGGCTCTGTACCCCACAGATGAAGATGGTTCAGGCACTTGTTTCGGCGCAGCTTAGATCACCTTTGCATTGCGAATTAATTTCGCCAATGTAAAACGTGAAGAATACGTAAATTCGCATAGGAACAAAGGGGTTACTCGCGCGAGTGACCCCTGGCCACTGAAATAAAAGGCTCAAAAGGGGACCCCCCTACCGTAGCCTGGGTCTACTTTAGTTGCTGTGTTCTTCAATCAATTGCTCCCACCCTTCTATAATGCTGTCTCCTGCACTATCTCGTTCCGTATCGTTCTCTGTTGTACCCATGTTTCCCAACAGCTCGGAAAATCGCTCTGTATTCTTGGTCATCTCTTCTCGGAACTCTCGCTGTTTTTCTTTGACTTCTGGTTCATCTATTCTACGTCTGCACATTTTCCTATCTCGTCTATTCTTGATATCTCTCGTCTGTTGACTCTCTGCCCATATTAGACAGTGGTCAGTACATCCTACATCTGCTGCATATACATTCATTCCTTTTTCCTTACTATTTCCATTTTTCATCACTATGAAGTCAATAACGGATCTTACGCCCTTTGCATGCACTGCCTATAGTACATTCTGGCCCTGCCTTCTTCTTCACTCTACCGTTCAACGTCTTCATCTCGTTGCTCTTGAGGAATTCCAACATCTCCACCCTATTCTTCTCTACCCCATTCTTGTTATTTCCCGATTTTGTCCAATGTTTTCATTTGGGTTACTTTCCTTCCCGACTCTTGAATTAAAACCTCCCACTAGTACTACTTCCCCTTGCCTTTTATACCTTTTTTGATCTAACTGCTATATCTCTCCGAAAATCTTTTGTATCTCTTTTACCGTACTCTTCGAGTATGGGGGCATGTAGACGTTTCCTAAGAAATAATATTTCGCTCCCCTCTCCCCTCGCACCTTGATCCATATGCTTTCGTCATATTTTGTGTCTTAGACCACCTCTATTTTAATGTCATACAAGAATCCTTTGGCTAGGAATCCAACTCCCCCCGCCCCCCTTTTCTTGCTATCCTGCCCCTTTCTCCATTTTCCTATCCATGCGTACTCTCCAAGTACTCTCCAACTCTTCATCTAATTTTCCCTCCCTCGTTCTCCCATGACTCTTGAATTCTCACTATATCCAGGTCGCGAAAACTTGAACTTGTTCGACTGTTTCTAGCCTTTTGCGCTCTTCAGTGGCGAATCCACATACGTTCCATGATCCTGTTCTCAAGCTTCTTTTTCGCTTGGCTCCCCGCTCTACTTTTGTCCATTGTTCCTTCTCCGTCTTTACTGCTCCTATTATCTCTACTGTGAACTGTCGTCCCGCTCCTGTTTCTGGCTTTGTCTTTGTCTGTTCTACGGCACCACTGTTCTCCCCCGTATCCTTTGGTCCATTTACCATCTATGTCATCTCCTGCCACCCCCTCGTCTCCGTTCACTCATATTAATAGTACTGCGTCTTAGTCCCGCTATTCCGTTAGCTGTACATACTCTCCATCCTAGCCTTCCTACCCATGCGGACACTTTTTCTGTCCCTATCCCCTGCTTTTCGGTGTCAAGAACGCGGCTCTGAAATGCTCTCCTCCTCGTCCTACTTTTCTTATTGCAAAGCAGTGTCACAGTCCTACTTCGTTGCACTTCTTCTCACACTCTATTGTCGTCATGCCGCCGGGAACTCCAAATATGAGCACTACTAGTGATTTACCCTTTCAATCTTTCCTTTCCCGTCCACCCTTCCTCACCGTCTCTGTCCCAACCTCTTCCGAGAATATCCCCAGCTTGTTTTTTGTATTGTTAGTAGTGGGAAATGTTCCAGTTTCTGGGACTTCCAAATCCTAGAACCTGTTGAGGGTCTGGTGTCTTTCAGTTATTTTGCCGGAGCACCACACTATAGAGTGTCTCCAGCACGAGCTCGTAGCCTGGAGCCAAGTCCAACACCCTTCACACAAGTACCCTCAGGCAAGATCTGCATGGTAACCTTCCTGGTGTCCCACGATCGTATCATCTATCTTCTTGCCCCTCTGCTGTGCTGACTACTTTCCTCCCAGGAGGTCAAGTTTTCCACGCAAGGTTCAAGGACGGGTTGCACAACACAAAGCCTTACTCACATATCAGGATGCCCCGTACGTTGCTTTCTCCATCGTCCGTACGCTTCACCATGTGTAGCTACCCCACTAATACTCCCGAGTAGACTTTCGCTGTCGAAAGCTTGGCCAACGATTCTCCTGCATTTTGTACCGGCTGCTATCTTTGAAGATGTCAAGGTATCTACGTAACCTCTTGGTGTTCCTTCTGTTTGGTCATGTGGTCGGTCATTCACAAGGTGTTTGTTTCATGAGTGCAGTAGATCTGACTATATTTCATAAAAAAATATTTGAAGGGCGTCAACCGTGAGTTCGACGAATTTCGGGTCAATACTCACCTTGTCGTGCATCATCCACCCCACCCCTTCCTTCGGCGCATGGCATGGCATGGTATGGCATGGCATGGCATGTGCACCTAGTAGAGTCGGGGATTTGAGGATGATGTCAAAAGGCCAGATTTCCACCGCCCAATAAAAATCTGTAATGTTTCCCGGGCACCTCATCACGGGATCCAACCTTCATGTGAATATTATACGGATTGCGGGGGGGGGGGGGGGGCAATTCAGCATGGCAAGGCGTGTACCAGCACGATCTCATTGAAGAACGCTGATATCGACATGACCACCACCACTAATACCACCGTTCTAACATCCCCAGTTCGACCGAAATACGACAAATCAATCTACTTGAACCTCCCGTTCCCGTTCGACCCGTTCGCAGGCCTCGGAGTTGGTGATCTGCAGAGATATCTCGACGACCCCATGAGTGATCCTGACGTGCGACGGGACGAGGAGACAAGAGCCACGACAGTGGAGCACATCAAGTTGCTGAGAAACAGGCTGGAGGCAACAACGAAGGGCCACATGATGGAGCTGCGATCCTACCTTGTACAGGCCACCGAGGAACTTTCCCGGAACGTGGAGGGTGCCGCGACGGTGGGCGGGAGCGAGGGTAGAGGGGGCGGGCTTGAGGATATGTTGAGGGCCACATTTGGCGAGCTCGACCGAAAGTTTGACTCGAGGACGGCCAAGCTCGAGGAAAAGATAGGGGCGCTGATCGAAGACAGGCTGGGTGCTGTCGCCCGGAAACTGGACCTAGTTATCAGAAAGCCGGCTGAGTAGCGTGGCATGTATATTTTACACGAAACGGCGGAAACGGCCGCATGACTAATGTCGAAGGCTACCCACTCTGACGTGGTGCTCGAAGGATGCGGGTGTCGCTGGAATTGAACCGTCTTTTTAGTTTGAAAACTCGGCTGAGAGAGGGGTCAGAACGTAAAACAGAATATCGTGCTCGACCCTGCCGCCGTTCGTATGCCCCCCCCTCCCCAAATGGTCTGTCAGCCGCACCGCCCTATAATTAGTACACTAGTCCGATGCGGGCGCGCGTGAGTACAAGGGGGGCGGGCTCGTTCGTTGCTTGTATCACGTTGTCTAATAATAGAACGCTACGATAAAGCCGGGGGAAGGGTAACGGACCGCCGACGCATTTACGTCCTGTAACAT
This sequence comes from Undaria pinnatifida, assembly GCA_012845835.1. Lineage (NCBI taxonomy): Eukaryota > Phaeophyceae > Laminariales > Alariaceae > Undaria > Undaria pinnatifida. The sequence continues at coordinate 21,761,177 of JABAKD010000025.1, read as the reverse complement.
CAAATCGTGGAGAGCGCTTTGCAAGCCCTCTCTCTCTAATTTGTTGTGAATTTACTTTCCACTCGCTGTTTTGTTGGTGCCCGCTCTATCATCGGTCGCGACAAATCCACTCCCTCTACGTAAAAGATTTCTATGTTTGCGACGTAAAGTAAGTAGTTAGTAGTGCTGTGTTATTTCATTTTCGTCCTTTAATCGTAAAAACGCTTTGCGCCTTCCCTTTCAGACACGAGATGCTTTTTGGCGTCGACTTTGATGAGGAAGCTTCGTTCGTCAAGTATCGCATTGATGTGCAGAGAAGGTTTTGCTCCCGCACAGCAGACGCTGTTATCATGTTCCTCGAGTATAATACAATGTAGGAACCCCCTGAGTAGTGCCGGTGTCCCGAATAGTGCGGTGCCCTGAATAGTGCCGGTATATTGGGCTGGCACATACCGAATAGTGCGGTGCCCTGAATAGTGCCGGCATATTGGGCTGGCGCATACCGGCACCCATTCGGAACCCCCCCACTGCTGGATTGCGGACTTTGAATGTAACATTTTGCGTCGACCAGTGTTGGCGCGGTAATTCACGGTGTCGAAGAAGCACGAAGATGGTCATTTTCTGGACCTGGAGACCTTTTTTTTCGCCTCTTCCGAATCTCACACACTCGAACTTTGGTACATGCTAGTAATAGTCGATTTTAGAGTAGGGGCCTTCCCTGCGCTGGGGGCGGGTCAAGGGATGGTCACAGCAGAAGTGGCGATAGAACGGGCTGATGATCATCACACTTCCGAACGCGCCGTGAACGGCGAGCTCATCGTGTGTGGCGTGCGTAGCGCACCCCGTACGGCGCACAGTGAAGCGTGTTTTGGAAGCTGCGGCTTTTGACATGATTTTTTCGAGGCCATCTTTTGGCCCGTCGGATGTCCGCAGACCGACCGCTTGGCAGCCGTGTTTTGGCAGTAACTACCCATGACTGCCGTTGTCTTTGCGCTCCCTGGGCTTAAGAGTGGAGTGAGCCTTGCCGCACGCCAAGTCGTTGTGGGTACATATTCGGGTGTTTTTTGTTGTTTGACAGCCCGGGCCCGCACAGTAGACTTGCTTGGCCATTCGGTCGATCTCGTTAAAAAATACGATAGAACGCCTGCTTGGTCTATCGACTGCTCGATGGCGTCTCGTCGATACACGCGATACCATGTATATGGTGGTACGTGTTTGTTCATCGCCTCTCCCCGGCGCCTCCTTGGGACGCGAAATAGCACACCGCGATGTTTTGGGCGAGCTTTGACCTGCAGTTTGATTTTTGTGTTGTCTGTCACAGCTGATCGCGCGAATAGACCTTTATGGCGGTTGCCGTTGGCAGCCACTCTAAGCAACGCACTCGTGTATGAATTTATGAAACGATATTTTTTGGGGTCTTTTGGGGGTAGTTGTAGCGTCTTCCACGAGAGGAATCGGGTTTGATGAGGGCACATATTTTTGTTCTATTGGTAGTATTTGTTTGGGAATGCGGGAGAAGGTCGTTTGCCAACACCGGCGTGGGCGTGAGCGGACCATAATTTGATTGTTACTCCGAGCGAGGTCAATTGGGTGGGCCTTTGGGTATTATAGCTTAGTCGTCCTCAGGACGAGTTGGTTTAATGAGTGTGGCAGCTGTTGATTTCTGTTCCACTAGCAGCATTTTTGGGAGCGCGGGACAAGTCGTTCGACAACAACGCCGTGGGACTGAGCGGACCATAGTTTGATGTTTACTCCCCCGACACGTGAGTGTGTGGTTGCCGTATTATACAGTATTATACCTGGTATACATCGCGCGTCACTAGCCAAGCGAAAAGCGAGGACGGATGATGGTTTCGCGCTTTAAGAGGAGGTTTAAATGACTGATACTCAATCATATTTATACATTCGACTGCGTCGATGAGACTCAAGAATGCCAAGTACATATTAGTGCTTCCAGACACCAATACATTTTGCTCGTTTCCGCAGCTCTTACGGTGCTGTTTCGCATGTGGTATGCCCGGCCAAGTGCAGGGCGATGTTTGGAACGAACAACGCGGTTACAACGAGGGATTTCTTTGATCTGCGCGCGCTGTGAGCGGAACCGACATATTTTTGACTGTTGTGTCAGTATTGCTGTTTAGCGGGCTGTGCGTGTCTGAACTACGAGCAGACCCGCTCTCACTACGTGTTTTCTTCTGTCAAAAGGTTTTAGGCTCGAAGCGATCACGCGGGATGTTCATCGCTTTCGGTCTGGGGACACATCACATACATCTATCTGACTTTACATCCATGTTTGTTTGGATATCAGGTCGCGAGCACTCGTCGATCAAAGGGAAGGGACCAACTCAGACGGCGGCCTCAAATGAGATCCACTAGATTTGATACTGTTGATGATACCGTTGATGATACCGTTGATGATACCGTTGATGATACCGTTGATGATACCGTTGATTATACCGTTGATGACACCGTTGATGCCCAATACCGCGGCAAGGGCGGGGTAACCCCAGTTTCACTGCCGAGTGTATGACACTCGCACGAGTATGGCTCTGTACGCGGATATACCGGGCTTGAGGGGTATATTGTGTTGGGGCGTAGGATAAAACATGTTGTGCATGGGGGGTATATTGCGCTGGCGTAGGATAAAACATGTCGCATGGACGCGGTGTATGTCGCCAAACGCGAAACCGTGAACGGCCAAGACCGCAAAGAGAACGAGCAGACGCCGGTGCGAGTGACTCTCAGCCCCCGGGAATAGAGACGCCATGCTTCAGCCCCGTACCGCGCAGCCTCGTTCCGATGTACGTGACGGGGACAACGAATAGCGGAGTGACCCACTGAAAGGGGTGTGGTCCTTTTCCCTTCAAAATTCTGGAACAACTGGGGAAAACATCTTCCTGTGTGGGCAGTGCGTTATTGTGACGTTTGGTTTTCTTCCGATTTGTGATGGGTGAGGAGATGCGGGGGGGGGCAGAGCGGTCAGCAGCAAACCAACACCTTGTCGAAAGTAGAAGTACCGTACAGGGTGAAGGGGCAACTGACGGCGGCCGAAAGTAATTCCCGTTGTTGCGTTCTCTTCCAAAATGTTCACATTCGTATATATATATATATATATGAATAGTAGTATTATTTAATAGCTGTCATCACCGGCGATTTCCGGACCGCCAACTGAGGGAGATCCTGGAAGGGAAACACGTGGACTTCAAACCATGGCGTTCGGTGCAATCATCAGTTGTTTTGTTGCTAGGTTCGTCATCTGCCAGCGAGGGGCAGGATCAGCCGCCCTGCCCGTCCACCCTCTGTTTTTCTTTTCCCTAACTTTTTGAATACTTGTACGGTTCTGCAAGCCAAGTCCTCAGGTTGTTTAAACATGAATATGTGGATAAAAAGAAGGTTTGTCTGTCTGATATTTCCGTCTAGTTGGTCTGATTGTCTGCTTGCCTTGTCTGTCCGCCTGTTCGCACCCCTCAATGTTTTCTGATTTGTGTGTCGGCATTACCATGTTCGTGAGAGTGAGCTTGCCAATGGCACCGGGTAAAGACCAGAGCGGCCAACAGAAGACGAACATCACCATGATCGTTGAGAGTATAACAGCTACCCCTATGATCCAAGCGCTCGCTACCGTCATCATCATCACTGCACCCTCCCATCCTTCGCCATGTCTCACGGTACAGTCCATCAGCAGGAACAAGCCCGGGCCGGATTGCTGTAATCTGAACCAAGTCCTCCACCCCTTTGCCAGAATATTCCCCGTATGTTGCAGCCCGATGTCCTTGTTGCAATATGTTCGAGCGTACGCAACAACGACACTGAATGGCTTGCATGCACAGACACTCTCGAAGCGCTTCTCGTCAATGTGCATCGAGAACTGAGCAGACATTGTTCGGCATATCGCTTCTTCACTGTGCCAGGCCAGCCCTTCGTGTTAGCGTGCCTGGCTGCTGTTTTCCGTTATTCCTTAGGAAACCCCCCGCTGCGTAGAAGCGTTCCAACGCAGCGTGTATAATGCGACGTTCACAGGGCTCCGTGTTTCCTACAGGGCTAGTGAAGTTGTTGGCTGGCCGTTCATCTGCACGCTCTCGTCGTGAGTTACAATAATGGAAGACTTTTGGGCTAACATGTTTTTATGAACCATGACGCTTCTCCTGAAGCCCTAAAAAAACCGGAATGCCATTCTTGTTTTGCAATACATATACACTGTTTTGTTTGATAGACCTAGCTAGGGCATGGGTTCGCTTAACGGGTTTTACATCGTCGGTTTACTCAACCACGTTCGTTTGGGAAGAGGCAAAGCACTCCTCGATGGAGGCAAGACTAAGAAGGCGAACAGTGATGCCGCCTCTACCGCAGTAGTGGCTTGTGCCGCTTCTCCTTTACGGACAAGGCGTGCTTATTGTAAGCCGCCACCACCGCAAGTGCCTTCATCTGTCCTGCAGTCTCATTGCATGAGCCTTACGTGCTGCCTTCTTGTTCGGTCGACGAATGAATTCAAATGTAGCTGTGCATGCCCCCCCACCCCCGTGATTGTTCTTGATTGCTGATATGCAGCAACGATGACGTTGCTGGATAACAACGGGAACGTTTCTAGGTGTCCAGAGCGTAATAATGATATCGCTACTTCAAGCACGCGTACGCGAGAGCGGTTACTATGCGCTACTAAGTTAAGATTAAATCGTTTTGAGCAAGAATATTATAGCGGGCTTCTTACTTTGTCTCTGATTAAGAAAGCAGAAATACTGCGTGCGAAAGGGCGCAGGGCGCGGAACGGACGTAAAAAACAAATGAAATTCGTGTCCTGCAAGCGGCGTGCGAGGGCGAGTTTAGACTTTTCGCAAGTGAAGGGGTATCGCAATCCGCGACGCATCATCCATCCACACAGCATCCATCCGTGGGAATCCACAACCCGAGTCTTCGCACTCAAAGCGTGCAGCATATTCTAAGAAGTTTCTGAGCTCTTGGCTTGGCGTGGGAGAGGCTCAATATCTCACCCTCGAAACGTGACTACGAAGGTGTTCAATCGCGCATTTTTTCGACCACAACTTCTACGCGCTAAAGTCACCAACCAATCAATCTCGTTACGTCATCAGACCCACCGCTGCTAGTTCCTGATTTTATGAGCCTAACCGGACACATTCATTCGGCCCAAAAGCGCAACGTCTGCCCTGAGATGAGTCGGGTGTTAAACGGGGGGCTCCACGACAGCAGCAGTAACGACGCATGCTACGATCGAGGCAGCGCCTTTCGTTTGGTCTGAAATGATTTCTGAACGATGACGCTCCTTAACCCCAAATCGTCTTGGAAAAATGGAAAAATGGGCCATTTTTTCCTTCGTATGATGTCTCGTTTGTGTACCTAGGCCCCGTGGGGATTTTTTAATCCGACCAGGTATCATAAAACGTAGAGAAGGTTGTATGTTTTCTCTCTAAATCAGTTTCTTGGGAGAGGTCTTTCTTCAAGCTCCACAAAAAAACGGAGGACCTTACAATAAACGACGTGTGGTGGACCTCTAGCGTACCACGCGACGCACACAATTTTAGCCAACTTCACGTTCTCCATCTTCTAACACGCCCTCACCGCCAACGCGTCACTGCTGCTCCCACGCTCGTGCAGTGTGCGCAAATAGCGTATCTGTCCCGCGGATCTCTCCCCTGCGGTCCGGGCAATGCGGATGGATGGCCACATACAGCGCCACAAGACTGCTGCCGTAGAAGTTTGTGTCATCCCACCCTGTTCGGTGGCATATTTAGCTTCGTCCCGTCCCGCCCTCCATCGTCGGGAGACGGTGGGACTCGTCCGCAGCTTGAGCATTTTTACCTTTTTTTCATCTAGTCTATGCTAATTCATTTTCGCCCTGCTTGTCCTCGGGTTGGCGTCATGCCGGCCGAAACGTACCTGTGGAATGGTAGAACATCTTGTGAAAATTGCTACACAAAGCTACGATAAGGGGGGGTACCCCCATTTTCAGTGGTGTTTTTGAGCTGGCCCAGTCGCACGACGAGTGAGTGACTCTGTACCCCTCGGATGAAAATGGTTTAAAGGCAGTTATTTTGGCGCAGCTTAGATATCACCTTTGCATTGCGGATGGATTTCGTCAATGTAAAACATGAATGAAACCTACGATCGCACAGGAACAAAGAGGTTACTCGCGCGAGTGACCCCTAGCCACTGAAATAAAAGGCCTGAAAGGGGACCCCCCTGCCGTAGCCTGGGTGAGCAATTGGTTAACCTTTTGCACGTGGTCAGACGGACGGTTACTCTCTAATTCCTCAGGAAACGGTGTCGTCGACAGACCAGGGATTTTTTGGGTCGTGGGGCTCGAATCCTACCATCCACCCAAAAATAAACATTTACGATTTTTCCCATGATGATGTCGAACTTCAAAAATGGCTCTCCACGGTATACCCAGGAAATTAGGATCGCTTGGATATTGACACGTCCGCCCGTATATCCGGCCGACCTGCAACCCTGCCGTTTCAGGTGGGGGAAAGCGTTACAGGGCTTTGTTTGGGCAGGCATTCATCCAACGTTTTGCAATTGATCAAACGGGCTAGTACCTCACTAATTCCTCAACAAATGTCGTCGTCGACACATTCTCACCCTCCCCCCCCCTAGCACACGCCACGGAGGTTCCTCCTGCGGACCTCTTTGGCCTCCAGCGGCGACACTGCTGTATCGACCATCACAGGCTGCACGCTAATACCCTCAAAGTTATGCAATGCAAGAGCGTCGTGTTGCGACCAAAAATGGAACATGGCGTGTCTTCGTTTCTGGGGGCCGTACGGCGTACAGTTAATGAATCTGTCGAGCCATTTTTGGGATCACGGCTGGTAGGAAGCATCCGAGACCAGACGGACTAGAATACATCTGGGCTCGATGTCCAGCAGATGATCTCAGACCAGAGAATTTCGAGCCACAAAGGGATCCACCGAAGCCTTCCCAGTGTTATTCGAGGTTGAGGCGGTGCTGCTGGGGTCTACAACGTGTAAGGAGGGTGGCAAGTGACACAGAAGGGTTGCCAACGCGGCGGTCTCTTCCATGGCCGTGCCGCACAGGGGCGGGGCACGGAGAGGAGCTGGTTAACGCAACGCAACGGGGGACGGCGAAAGTGATGACAAGGGGAAAGGGGGTTAGCGTGGGGTGGGGGGGGTGGGGGGGTGGGGGGCGTACGTATACGGTAGCTGGGCAAAGAAAGGCAGGGGAAAACAGTGGTTTTTGAAGCAGATCTCGTATGCCGCGATTCCAGTCCGAAATATGATTTTGTTTTTATTTGTTCGGTTTTGTGTCGTTTTCTTTCTTGTCTTCTTCGACGTCAGGGGAAGAGGCGACGACATTGAGCGGCAGCAGTACGCACCAGATACATATATACTATAAAAACACAATGCACTCCAGCTGTGAGATCGAAGATTTCGTCGAAACACGTCTTTGCAAGCTGTGTGTGATACTCCGATCGCGCGTATTACGGGGTGTGCGTGTCCTCATTAAAATTAAGGATATAGGTCGACGAATCCCCTTGGAAATACAATGTAGATTGTACCACGGCCAACAAGGCGATGTGAATTAATCTGAGTGCGGAAACACTATAAAACCTGTTTTTGAGGGGGACAAAATCTGACAACTGTGGCTGGAAATACATCAGTTTATCAAGTAAATACGGTAAGTTTTACGACCGGTGTGAGGGAAGGGCGGGGTTGAAAAAACAAATAGCAAAAACTGGAGGCCGGGGGCGAAAAAGAGATTGGAGGGGGGGGCGGGGGGGCGGGGGCAACCCAATCTGTGCGCGGGAACTATAGACCCCTTTTTGGGGACAAATCTGACGGTTGTGGAAGGGACCCAGGCTACGGTAGGGGGGTCCCCTTTTGGGCCTTAAATTTCAGTGGCTAGGGGTCACTCGCGCGAGTAACCCCTTTGTTCCTATGCAATCTTACGTTTTCTTTATGTTTTACATTGACGAAATCAATCCGCAATGCAAAGGTGATCTAAGCTGCGGCAAACCAAGTTCCTGAACCATCTTCATCCGTAGGGTACAGAGCTACTCGTGCGACTGGCTCAAACACACCAGTGAAAACGGGGGTACCCCCCCTACCGTGGCCTTGGTCAAGGAATGCATCAGTTTACCATGTTAATCAATATCCTGTAAGTCGTACAACCGGTGAGGAGAGGGCGGAACGTTCGAAGGGGGGGGGGGGTTCAACCGCTTTAGGCCGCATAAATGTATACCTGGTAGGATTTTACGATTATACTTGTGGTGCCAGGTCTAGGCGATGGTGCAGGTTGCGGGTAAGGAGGGGGGGGCGGGGGGGGGGGGGATATTTGGAGCTACGGTATGGATGGCTAGAAAGGTAATGAGATGATATCACCTGTCTTGTAGTGTCGATTACTCTGGTAGATTTTGATTTTAGGTAGGGTGACGGGAAAGAACAAAACGACTGGGGGGCTGAGGGGGGGGGGGGGTTCCAAGTGCTTTAGGTGGCATAAATGTATGAATGGCGGGAACTTACGATACGCGTGGTGCTAGGTGTAGGCGATGGTGCAGGTGGTTGGGAAAGAGGGGGGGGTGGTGGGAATACATGAATTGGAGCTACGGCATGGCTGGCTGGATAGGAATTGAGGTGATATCACCTGTGTGGTAGTGTTCAATACTCAATCAGGTTTGATCGGAGGCGAGGCAGCAGGGGAGGGGGAGGGGTTGCTTTTTGTGTGCGTGGGGGAAGGGGTTTGTGTGGTGGTGGTGATGGTGGCTGGGAAAGGAGGTGGACCCAGGCTTCGATAGGGGGGTCCCTTTTTGGGCCTTGAATTTCATGGCTAGGAGTCACTCGCGCGAGTAACCCCTGTTTTCTTTTGCGATCTTACGTTTTCTTCATGTTTTATATTGACGAAATCAATCCGCCATGCAAAGGTAATCTAAGCTGCTCCAAAACAACCGCCAAAACCATTTCATTCGTGAGGTACAGAGTCACTCGTGCAAGTGGCTCAAACATACCAATCAAAACGGGGGTGACCTCCCTACCGTAGCCTTGGTCGGTGGATGATTGCAAAATATTAGAACCGTGGTATGCAAACGTGTTAAAGCTTCGCGGTGTGTTGTCATACATGGATCGGGTAGTTGGCGGTAAGATAGAACATTCCACTTATATATATATGCAACCATGTATTATCACCATGATGACTATTTGATAGTGACTTGTGTGGGAAGTGTGCGAAATATTTTTGTTGCTACATGTATTTTGACTTTTTTTAAATGTTAAATTGATGACTAAGTATGCGTGCCAGATAGGATAGTTATTATTCAACAGGTTTGTGATCTTGACGCTCAGATATATTGTAGCATTGGAGTCCAAAACTGCCGATGTATTTTGTCGGCGATATTAAGAAGAAGGTAAACGAGAGTAGAGAAGAACCGGAAACCTTTCGGTGTGGTGCCTAGTAGCGTTGCTTATTCCCTGGGTACGAATGTTTTGTTCTTGGCTACCTTGTTCCCTTGCGGTTCCGTTTTTCGTTTCTTCTTCCGCTCCGTCCTTCTTCTGTTTTTTTCACTCTGCGTGCTGCTTCGTCCTCGAGCTGCCTTGCTTCTTTATCACGTGCTCTTCTTCTATAACTTTTGTGTTGATTCTTTCATTCATATTTTAAGTAGATACAGTTTATTGCGTGATCCGCTTTGGCTCCTTTGATAATTCATTTTTCATGCATTTCCCTGTGTCTTGTGCTTCTTTGTGCCTTTCGTGCTCGTCAGATAGATACAGGCTTTCCATGGCTTTCTTTCCTCGATTTGTTTGCGATGGCAAATTTCTCTGGTTTATAGCAAGCCGCGACCACTAAACTGGGTGCCGACTGCAAAACTACTAGAGGACCGGGAGCATCGCTGCCTGGTCCGCCCCTTGCTTACTGTGTCTACGACGGCGGTGTCCGCACCGACATCACCGCCTCCATTACCCCAAACGACAAAAAAAGGAAACAGAAAGTCCAAACGAAAAACAGAGAAACAGGGACGACGAAAGGGACAAAATGATGAAAGAGAAGACCGGTTCATCAAAGAACCAGCATACCGGCGGCGGAAGCACCGTAGTATCCACCGGAACTGACCTCCCGAGGGGGATGGGGCAGGTAACCCGAAAAAAAGCTCCAGCAAAGAAAGAGCAGGAGGAGGAGGAGGAGGAGGAGAAGGAGGAAGAGAAGGAGGAGGGAAAGGAGGAGGAGGAGGAGGAGGAGGAGGAGGAGGAGGAGGAGGAGGAGGAGGAGGCGGAGGAGAGGAGGAGGAGGAGGAGGATAGTGTGCCCGCGCTCAATTACGTTACCTCGTTAGATATATAATATGCTACTTCGTTTGGCAGGGGCTGCCAGGCGATTATGCAGACGGCAGGTAGGCACCAAATGCCCTGTGTAATTGGTTGGTAGTGTGGTCTACCGCAATTTTGGCATATCTGCCTGTACTTCCTTTTCACATGATTATTATTTTTGTTATTATTATTTTTATTATTACTTTTATAACCATTTTTTTTATTATCTAAAGTACGATTTTTCGCCCTGTTTTTTCCCATGTCGTCCAACATGTTGTGATCCTGTAGATGTCGCGTCCACGTCTCGTGCTCGTGTTAGTGGTGCTCACGAAAACATGCCCTAGCGTGCATTGGATGATCGCTGAGTGATGTTCCTTTCCTCTACATCAAACCAGGTAGCATATGTCAACGCAACCGCTTTCATTTCTTGAAAATGACAAATGAAAATTCTTCGCACACCTGATGCAGAGGAGACGAAGCCCGGAGATTGCTCATCATTATTTCCCTAAATAGCAAAAGGGTGTTTTCGGTACGGTACCGGTATTCTCGGTGCCGGTATGGATGTCGTACCGAACTTATCGAAGTGTCCAGCACCGGTATTGACGTTGTACCGAACTTACCGGAGTGTCCGGTACCGGCATTGGAGGTGTACCGAACTTACTGAAGTGTCGGGCACCGTTATTGATGTCACACCGAACTTACCAAAGTTTCCGGTACCGGCATTGATGTCGAACCGAACTTACCGAAGCGTCCGGTACCGGTACTGATGTCGCACCGAATTTACCGAAGTTTCCGGTACCGGTGTTGATGTCGTACCAAACTTACCGAAGTTTCCGGTATCGGTATTGATGTCGTACCGAACTTACCGAAGCGTCTGGTGCCGGTACGACATTCTGTACCGGTAGCGGTACCGACACACACTTAAATACATATTCTGGCAGTACCGGCGGTATATACCGCCGGCAACGCTTACCGCTGATTGGCTGGGGCTCGAACATAAGGGCAGCGCCACCATGGGAGGATATAGAATCCTGTTCCCGTTTCGAAAATCCTGAAAAATGGGGACGATAACCGATTTGTCCCGCGGGTCGACACCGCCGCGCATGATGGTGCGACAGTCATCTGTTCACATTGGGTTATCGTTGATTGGCTGTGCAGCTCGTAGAGCCAGAGACACCCGGGGAGGAGATAGACCACAGCAAACGGGCGGGGGGCGTTCCGGCGCACCCGATGAGGACAGGGCTCCACCGCCGTTCTAAAAATCCTTCCATACCCCATCAACTCCAACAAACCGAGGACGAAAACCTACTTGTCCCGGGTCGACACCACACCGCACGGTGTGGAAGCCTTATCCAGCTGGGGTTCATACACAAAGCCAACACCACAGAACAGGGTCCAACCCCGGTTCAGAAATTCTTCAAGGTATATACAACTAAAGAAAAAATGGGGCAACTCGCGCTTCTACTGCTGAATGTTTATTCGTATACCCCAACCCCGCGGTAGGCGGACATTTCAGTTGACCCCCTGCCTCGATACATACCCGCATAGTGTAACCCAACCTTCGATTGATTGGCTCGGCCGGCGTTCGTGGATAGAGGAGACCACCATGTTAAGATACGGCCTCGAAATGCCTGTAGTTTTCCGAATTTGAGATCATTTGGGGGGGTTTCGTATGATATGGCTTGCGTTTTATATTCGGGGAAGTTAGAAAATAGATCGGAGGCACGTGCCTCCGATCTCAGAAGCCATCCGGGGCTCTGGTGGAATCCAATAAAGCTACCTTTCTACGAAGGCAAAAAAAGTGAGTACTCTCCGAGGACCTGCTCAATTGGCAGACCTGCAGGGGGCACTCTGTGTCCCCACCCAACAACCTTACACATGGCGTCGTCTTAGGTCAGACTCGCTATTGTGGCAGCGTTCCTCCAATCTCTCCGATGGCTGTTCCTCGTAGCATTTTTGCTTTTACTTTCCATCGAGTCCACTATCCCTGCTCCTTCACAGGTGGCTCCTCACCAGAGGGAGCGCCGTTCCTCCTCCAACGGCGACCACAACAGCAGTGAGATGACAGTCCCTCCTTTTGGTCGCCGGATACGTACTACACGGACGACACCGTCCAACTACGTGCGGACGACACTGCTATTCGGAGCACACCCCTCGTCTCGGCTTTGGTTGCATCAGTTCCCCGCCAGCTGTGTTAGTTGCATGGACCATACCATGGCGGAACTGCCCGAGCCCCACCCATCAGACTTGTTCGCTCCGCGCTCAGCCAGCATGTTGCACCGCACATCTCCGCGAGCTGCTAGCACAAGCCCCAAGATCACCGGTCGGCCTGTACGTTTTTAGCGCTTCGGGGCTGAGGCATATGCACGACGTGCCACGGAATCAATCCTTCGAAGGACCATCGACGGGGACTTCGCGTGCTGATTGAGAGAGCCCATCGGCCTGCACACACCTTTGTTGACGGATCAAGACCGATCTTCGCGGGACCCCCTTGGACTACGGGCACCGTGCTCTAGGAGCTCATGTTGGGGCTCCTTCCTTGTGGTCCTCCCTGGGAATGAACAGGCGGTGCTCGTGGAATGTTTGGGCTTTATCGTTTGTCAATTTTTTCCAGTACACGCGTTATTGTATGGGTATGGGTTTCAGTACATGCGTCGATCCGTCTTGCGCGTCGAATAAACTGCTGTGCCCCCTTTCTGCTGAAAATAGTACAGCTACTAATTTGACGCAACCCGGACCCCTCCCCGACCTTTCGCGATCAACAGCGTTCCACGGCGTCACGTAGCTTCAACCACCATCATGTTTGCAGCGCTACTAAATACAATGCAGCATAATGAGCTCGCTGTCAATACATGCCATATACAGCCGGATTCTCTGCTGTAGAAGTCACTGTACGGCAGCCGAGCCGTCTATTTTGCTCCTGCCCATTCACCACATAGCTCGACCCTTCACTGCTCCAGCGTCCACAGTTACAGCACTGCAGCTCTGACACCCTCCGCTGCTGTGCGAATGTTCTTTGCAAGTTCGATTTGCGAAGTTTTTTCGTCTTGGCCCTCCCGTGACTAGAACTTGAATTTAGTGAACGCTGCAACTCTGTGCTCGCTTTTTTGGGCTAGGCTGTCGGCGTGTGCGGTGCCCTTTGTCCCATCATTTATGGGTACGCGGGGACTAATACCACTTTCTGTATGGGCACAGCTGCGATAGTGCGGCACTCTGCACTGCTGTCGACGCAACTGTCCCTTAATAGTGCGGTCGGTGTGGTACGGATTTTTTTCAGCTGTCCAGGCGTTAGGCCGTCTTCCTACTGCCGTAATATGTGCCGCCCTTCCTCAATGCTGCTAGGATAAATGCTGCCTTTTTTTTGCAGCTGCCACGATGGATACTGCCCGTTGCAATTCGGTTTACAGCTGGCGGAGACGCTGACCACTATAATTTTGGCGCAAACGCTGCCTTTCCGCTGCTGTTAGTATATGTGCTACCGTTCACGCTGCTAGGGTCTATGCTGGCATTTTTTTTCCTCTGCACATGTTCGGACAGCTACTACCTGTTACAGAGCATTTACCACAGTTCGCGGAGATACTGCGCTTTACAGATATATTTTCGGTGCAAGTGGGGACCAGCCCGTTTGATGCGGTACTTGGGGGCAAACAGCCCTTCTATTCGGCTGCGGGCGTACAAACCTTTTCTACAGCTGGTCTTGGTACTGTACTACCCTTTTTTTAGGCGGTTGGTGATGTCGTCACCCGTGGTCACAGGAGCAATCTTGCAGCAATCAACACTACTGGAGGCTCGACCGTCCCTCTATAGTGCGGTCCGTGGGGAGACTGTCTTGTTCGGACGCTATACTACCCATCTTGGTGCGGTTGGAATTGCCGTTACCTGTTACAGCAGCGATATTACAGCAATCAGCACTACTACTGTAGGCGCGATCGTTCCCCTATAGTGCGTACGGTGGGGAAACTACCAATTGGAAACTACCTTGTTTGGGGGTTATACTGCCCATCTTCGTGCGGTTGGTATTGCCATTACCTATGGGCACAGCAACGGTAATGCAGCGAGCAGCACTACTGTAGGGGCGACCGTCGCCCCCCTATAGTGTGGACGGTGGGAAGCTACCTAGTTCGGGGATTATACTGCCCATCTTCGTGCGGATGGTATAGTCGGTACTTATGGGCACAGCAACGATAATGCAGCGAGAAGCACTACTGTAGGCGCGATCATACCCCTATAGTGCGGTCGGTGGGGATACTACTTTGTTTAAGCGATGTACTGACCTTGTCCTCTGACTGGCACATGTACAATCCTCCCCTGTGCTACCCCCCCCCCCTACACTACTGTTGGGGCAGATGCTGCCCTTTTTTTATACGGTTGGCTGCGGGATCCTCTTCTGTGCTAAACCTCCCTACACTGCTATTAGGGCAGATGCTTCCCTTTTTTTAATACGGTTGGCTGTGCGACCCTCGACTGTACTACCCCCCCTACACGCCTGTTGAGCGACCCTTTACTGTGCTACCCCCCTACACTGGACCTAGGTTAAATGCTGGCTGTTTTGGTGAGATGAGCGTCGACGTGTTAGGCAACTCTTTACTGTGCTGACCCCCTACACTGTGCATGGGATAAAGGCTGCCTGTTTTGGTGCGATGGGCGTGGGCTTCCTGTGCAGCTCTTCACACTGCTCCCCCGCCCCTACGTTGCACCTAGGTTACATGCGGCCTGTTTTGGTGCGATGGGTGTTGGCGTTTTGGGCGACGCTTTCCTTTGCTACCCCTCACCGCCTAGGTTAAATGCTGCCTGTTTAAGTGCGATGGGTGAACACGTACCTTTACTTTTTTGCACCCCCTGCACTGCGATTAGGGTCAGTGCTGCCGATTTTTGGTCGATTTTACTGCGGTTCGTGCGGGCGTTACCCGCATACCCTAGGGTTTGGCGCTGCTCTTATGTTGCGGTTTTGGTAGATGGTACCCTTCTTACAGCTGTCCTATTTTCATACGGCTAGTTGACGTGGCTACTACTATCACTGACGCTGGACGGAGTCGAGGCCTGATTAATGCTGTTTGCTGAAACACAGATATACCGCTACTTGCAGCAGGGACACCACAACAATATATCTGCCTCCATAGTCTCTTTACGCGTCGTTCCCATCCCGCCACCTTCCCCCACACCCCCTCCTTCCGCTGCCCTCCCTACAGACAACAAGCAACAACAACTATACCAGTGAAGAAGCGGGCTACTCGGGGCAGGTTGAGGTCTTCCACGCGCCCCAACCTGGATGGCCACGAGACGGGGAGAGCTCGCTCGAGATCCCGCGACTCGAGACGGGGAGAATCACCGGAGGCGGGTTCCGGTGACAAGACAGAATGTGGAGCACCATACCTCCACCCAGGCCCACCAACCAAGAGGGTCGACTCGCCGGTTCGCGCAGAGAAGAAGACGGACCAACCTCCATCGGACTCGGGGGCGTCTCGATGTCAGCTCTCGCCAGCCCCAGGGGAGCACCACCAGCTGCCCCCCCCCGCTCTCGACAGGCGCCACCTGGACTCTCGGCGCTCGGCAGAGCGCCACCCCCAGGGCTCCCGGGACCTGGGCGCCCATGCCGACCCTTGGACGTGGCATATGCGGCGGCGCGGGCCCAGCGGGCCCTCGACGACGCCAACAAGACGATGGCACGCCGACGTCGGTTTGACGAAGATATCGAGCAGACGAAGACCGCTGCCCGGGAGGCATCCCTGGTAGCGAAGAGGGTGCAACAAGCCTTCGCCCAATCAGTTGCGTCGGCTGCGGCGGGAACTACCGCGGCCCCCTCCCCTTCGTCGCGCCGGCAGGGTGTCGCATCCCAACGACCCACGACCTGGGAACGGCACCTTCTTCAAGGGCATCGTCGCGTGCATGTCGTCTGCTCCGAGAGTAGACTTCTCCTCAGCGTTGGCGACCGCGGTGGTGGAAACGGCCTGCGCCCTCCTCGCGTCAGAGAGACCGGTGTCGCGGCAAGCAGTCGTCCTTTAAGTGGAAGCGGCCTGGCTTCGTGTGGGTTGTACGCCCTATTCCGGACAGACGAGAGCCGCCCCGACCCTTGTCCTCGTCAAGGCCCTACTAATAGCCCACGACGAGTACTACGACCCTGTCGTTTGACCGAATCCCGGAGGAATAGTTGGCAGGACGAAAATGGGGCAAACAGCGACTCACAGCGACAGTCGCGACCGCGGGGACCGCAACGGTGGAGGTGGCGGTAAAAATGTTGGGGGTGGCGACCACCACCACCGCTGCGGCAGTGACAGCGGTAGTGGAGGCGGGCGAGGCTCATCGGGCGCTGGTGTGGCTTAGGGCGCCGCCGAGGGGAAACGTCGGTCCAACAACCAGGGCAGTGGCCGCAGCTCTGGCGGAGGCAAAGGAGGGCGGAGGAATGGCGCGAGAGGAACGTTCAGCGTGGGACGGCTCGTCAACCTCCTCCCGCTCGTCATCGTACTCGAGCACGGACGACCACGGCGAGGTGGCCGTGGTAGCAGGCAAGAGATGTCAAGGGCAATAGCCGGAGGAGCATCTGGGCCTGCGGCTTTCACCCTTTTGTTGCGTGTACTGATGACGACCTTCGAACGGGTTGACACGGAGGAGGGCTACACTAAGTTGCATACTTTTGGAACGTGTAACGGCACGTCTTTTTCTGATTTCAGTCGGGAGTTTCGCGTACTTGTGTCGATCACTACGGGGAGTCAGCGTGGTTAGTCTCCGGGGGTGGATGTGGTGTTGGAGGTGGTTTGGGTGGCTGGTGAATGAGCAAATTCCGGCTCTCCTGCGTGGGCTGTACTCGGGTTCGAAGGCAACGGACTCACGGCGTACGCCTCGTTGGATGCTATGTGGCGGGCTTTTAGTGACTAAGCTCATGATAAGACACCTGCCGTCAACAGCGAAACCTTTTTTTTCTCTCCCTGTTTCTTTGACGGGAGCGCGGTCATCTGCCCCGTCGGGACCCCGGCCCGCCGATCATGGGCGCCGCCAGGGCCGCGTGCCGTCCCAGTCGCTTTCGTGGCAGACGGAATCGAGCCTTCATTCAACTGTCATGCCCATCGATGGTTCGTCTGACCGTTGGCTTGACCACACATCGAACTACTGGCCACTAGAAGGACATCACCATGCAGAAGGTTTCGTCGTTATTGCCTCGTTTAAGACAGACGACCCTCCCTTTTGGAGCGGCCTCCTCTCACCTCGCGCTGATACCCTCCGAGAAAACCGGGGGCTTTGCCTCAACTGCCACGAAGACAACCATTTCGTCAAGCATTGTAGACATCCTTTCATCACTGCGAGTGGCTACTTGAGCCCTGAACTTATCCAACTTGGCGACGATGACAAACATCGACGTTGACAAACACGCATGGTCTGCTGCAGCCGAGACGAGAAACCGTATCGCCCGAACAACCATAAAAATCGTCGCCATCTTTCAGGTCAATCACGAGGGTATCAGGTCAGGTAAAACACAACGATACCACATACACGTCGGATGACGATGGTGGTATCCCGCGCTCGCCCGTCTCTTCTGCCCCCGCTCCTGCTCCTCGAATGCGCTTTGGAGCCGCCCACAACCCGGGCGTAAATACTTTCGCGTGCCAGCCTGGCACATTCCGTAACGACAATCGACAGCTCGACGGCGGTACGGCACCGTCGACAACACTGTCGGGGGGCACCTCTCTTGGTTTCAGAAGATGCTCGTGTTCTGTTGCTAGCCTGTCTAGTAACGTAGCACAGATTGCCTCTGTCAAGATCCCACGGGCTTCTCACGGCGTCTGCGAACGGTTCTCACGGCGTAGTACCGGCGGCGGAAACTAGCGCTTCGAGCGTGGGTTCCTTCAGCCAGGTAATTTTCTTTATTTGTTTTTTCGACGGCAAGAACGCGCGCTTCCAGCGATGTTCCTCTCGGCCATGGTCTGAGTTCGGCGACGGGAACCGCGCTTTCAGCGCCGTGTCCCTCAACCGCGGCAAAAACTCGGCAATGGGGGTACGCGCTCCAAACGCCGCCCCCATCAACAATGGCACGGGAGCCTGCGCTTTGCGCGCACCCCCCCAGGCACGCGTCGCGCAACAATATGGCTGAGGTGACGGCGCGTCACCTTTTTACCCGAACGTGTTCATCTCCTCCTCTCCCTGACCATGCGGTAGCGGTCGGTTTGAAGTATGGGACGGTCGACCCTCAAACACTTTTTCTGACCACGAGGTGGCGGTCGATTTTGAGGTGTAGGAAGGCCAACACTAAAACACCAAGATCGTTTGCGAGGCTCGATTCGGTGTTTGCTCGCGATAACAGCGGGAACTCTGTCTTTTTTTACATCAAGGAGGAGTCGACAAGATCAGCTACCTCGTCTCCCTTCTCCAAGAGGCATAACGGAAAAGAGCCTCCTCGGGTAAAACCATTATTGCCACTTGCCCGAGCCCCGCTCCAGAAGACACCCACAGGGTTTACGGACCCTGCTTCGTCTTTTAACACGCTAAACCGCGTGGTTTAGGCTACGTCTGCCCCAGTGGCACGGGAAAAAGATCCGACACTGAGCGACGGGCCAGTGGTGACGCCACGTCCTCCAGCCTGACCATCATGACGCTATTCCCGTACCTTTACGGAAGAATCGCGCCTCTCGTCAAGCAGAAACAACTTAGAGCCCCTGCCCCTTCGGGCGCAGTTAGAGCAGTTTTCTTGCGATTATTCGCCACAGAGCGAAGAGGCCACGTCTCGAGAAACCGTGGGTTCGGACTCGCGTCGTGCTCCCGAGGCCTGATGTTCCTGAGGGGGACACTACAGGCCCAAAGAGCCGAGGACTGGTGTGCCCAGAGGGGGATATTGCAGACGCAGATGTCCAACGAGGCTACCGACGAGTTGGCACCGTCGGTGTTGCACTCTTTTTCGGGTGCAGCGAGGGTGGCTTCTTAAGAGTTTCCGCCAGCGAGTGAGGAGGACCCGAGGCGAGAACCCCGGGTTCGGACGCGCATGTTGCTCCCGAGGCCTTGTGCGCCCGCAAGGGGACACTACAGGCCCAAACAGCCGAGGACTGGCATTCCCAGAAGGGGACATTGCAGACCCATAAATGTCCAACGAGGCTACCGACGGGTTGGCACCGTCGGTTTTGCCATTTTTTGGGCGCGGTTAGAGCGGACTCTCGCGTTTTTCTGCCAACGAGCGAAGAAAGACCCAAGGCGAGAAACCACGGATTCGGATTCGCGTCGTGCTCGCGAGGCCTGGTGTTTCCGGACGGCAATTTCAACACGGCTTTAGACCCTTCTCTCGAATACTCCACATACAAAATTATGTTATTCTGGCACCCCCCACCATATTTTCCAACGTGGTCCCCTTCGTCTTTTGCTGTGGACGACGTGCCATATTCTTGGGCGGAGCAGTACATGATGGCCGAAAAGACCAGGCTTTTCCAAGACCATTGAGCAGTGGGGCTCATAATGTCGTCACTTAGTCCAAGCAAACGCAAACGCATCGGTCGAGGCGTGCGCAACTTTGACTCCGGTGTTGGGGACAGGGAGAAGCAAAACGCCGTGTTAACTGGCACTTACGCTAAATTCACGCAGAATCCAGCCCTAAAAGTCACCTTTTGAGCTCTGACAACAAGCTCCTGGCTGAACCCAACCCTCTGGACCCAGTGTGGGGCATTGGTCTCCGGGCGGATGGTCCCAGCGCCAAGAACCCATGCCAAGGCAGAAGAAAGACTTGCTCGGTGAGGCACTTTCTGCCGTTCGCAAAGCTATTCGCGACAATGAGACCGGGCCGGCGCACTCGGCCTCCCTAGTTGGTTCCGCACCCGCACTGCAAATTCAAAAACCAAGAAATCTCGTCCGCGCCGCGGCCGGGCCATTAACAGCGGCCAGCTTCCCCTTCGGCATTTCCGACCTATTTCTCAAGTGCGTTGGCCAATTAAATGCCGTGGAGGTTTGGAGATAACTTCTGGCGTCGGCCCTGACCTTGCGCTCTCAGAACACGGCCCCTGGTTCGTCGAGGGTACTGTGACGCTGGACGACGTTTCGTTCGCTATGAAAATCGCGTATATCAGTCGAGCAACGCTCGACTCGGAAAGGGACTGGACTCCTCTAGATTTGGGGACTGGCAGAATTGTTTGGGCTCCCAAACACCTCCGAGGGTACTGTGGGAAACAAAGCTCCGCATATCCTCCGGCCACAAGACACAAGAGAGCATTGGCAAAGTGGGGACCCTCAATGCACGAGTCCAGAGGTAGTTTGAGTTCGTCATCACGTTCGCTTGCACACTCGAGTACCGCAAAGGCAGCGCCAACGGCATAGTCGATTTTTCCGGCCCGTTTTCCAGAGCCTGCTACGGAGTGCGACCGCAGTGGCTTGACAAACTTCAATGCCGTGGGGTTGACAAGCCCCAAACCCGTTGGAGATAGTGGTATCTACCTCCTACGGACCCACGGGATGCGCGCTCCCTCCTCGCCGATCCCAGGGGTCGGTTTGGGTGGACTCGCGCCACTCGACGATAGCACTGTCTTGAGTGGGCTCGTGCCCTACACCGAAAGCACTGCTTTCGGTGGACTCGAACCCCTCGCCGAAAGCACTGTCTTTGGTGGGTTCACGCCCCGCACTGGATACGCTTCCTTGGGTGGACCCCCTCTCACCTCTACAGCATTTCACGATTTTTGTACACACGAGCAACGTATAAGGATTGAAAGACTTTCTGCTTCCCCGGGGAGATTAGTCGCGCGTGTTTCTGCCTCCATCGTTACTTCCGAAGGCTGTATCGGCCCCGGGTCGATTTCGCCTGTCGCTGATATCGTTTTCGCTTTGGGTTTTGCCATACTCATCGAGGGCGGGACGGGCTCCGCAGAAGCCCTGGCTGCAGCGACGCTCATCGCACAGCCGATTTATCTATCCCGGAGTTCTACAGAGGAGACGCCCCCCGCCGCAACCACCGGTTCGACTGTGTCCGTCTCCGCCTTGCTTGGTACTCCACCCTCTCCGGCGTCGACGACGCGCCGACGAACAGCAACAGCAACGGGTAATGCACCCCCACTGTAGATTATTGATTCGGGCCCGACGGGGCGCCTCGGCCATCTTCCAGACGAGTTACAACCCCGACGTGAGTCCCACGGCCACGGCCGGCTCAGCCCGCCGCCGTGACCCCTGCTCTTGCCGACTCGCCGGTCCGCACGGTGCCACTACCGTCCGACCGCGACCACGCAGAGCCTATATGGGAACTCATCTTTCACGGCTCACATCTTCCCCTGGTGACACGCCGACTGCGCATACAAGGTCGGACGCCCTCGGCGACACTGCTGAATTGCGGTTGGCTGGTTTCGTCGCGCGTTATTCACTTGCCGATTTGAATCGAAAGCAGCACGCTGAGCCGACGTGCCACTCCATGATGCGTTACGTCATTATCGGTCGGCCATCGGTCCTGCCGCCCGACGTTTTGGCGTGCTACCTCTCGCGCAAGCGTCCATCCCTCTCAAACATCAAGGAGCTGGCGGGTAAGGGTCGACTGTATACAACCGACGACGACATCGTCCTACTTGTCCGTAACCCGACGCTGCCCCCAACAAGGTCTGACAAAACCCAACTCTGTGGGGCGAGCTGCGTGCTTGCTAAACGACGAGCCAGTTCACATCTACGTTCCCCTGCTCATGCGCCTTTGGATAATGCAATCTTGTCACTCGACGGCCTCTTGTTACCTCGGCACCACGCGCACGAGGCGCATGCTGGAGCGGTTTTATTGGTGGATTGGCAGAACTTGTGCACCAGGTGGTGGCTTCGCCACTGCTTGAAGTGCCAAGCGCGGAAAAACCTACGGCTGACTGTCCGCTGGCCCATCATCTCAATGCCTTTCCCGGAAGGTCCAGGTGTCGCCGTCACTGTGGACTACTTGGGCCCCTTCCGATCACACCACGAGGCATTACCTACATCCTGCTGTTCGCCGATCGCTTCTGTTGTCGGGCCGACATGTTCCCCGTCACTGCCGCTGAGTTCACCGCGGAGGGTACAGCCAATATCCTGGTGAATCATTCCATCCCCTAGTGGGGGTGCCCGCGCACCATACTCTTGGACTACGGACTGCAGGTATGCTCCAAGCTTTCACACGCTGTATATCAGCTGTTGGGTGTGCACAAGCTTGCTTTAAATTCCTATCATCCCAAGTTTGATGAGGGGGTTGAGCGGGTAAACCACACTATGGCCCAAATGCTGGCTATGGTCGTCAACGAGCGACAAGACGATTGGAACTTGCATCTGCCCCACGTCGAATTCGCTTACAACAATTCATTCAGCGCTTCGACGGATCTGGCGCCCAACAAGGTCCACACGGGCAGACTCCTACGGCTCCCCCTGACTGTTTTTGACCGCACTGGCGTCGTGGGACACCAGAGTCCAGTCCGCGAACACCTGGCATACGTCGACTTGGCCACCGACCGGCAAAAGCGCGCAAACGACATTGTCCGCGCACACCACGCCCTCACCATTTCTCGTGTTAACCGAAACTCCGCCCTCGCTGACGCGCTGCGTCCAGCACCTAACTTCGCTACGGGGGGTTGGGCATGGGTGTGCAATTGTGCCTCCACCATCCGCCAGGGTGTGAAGGCGAATACCGACGCCAAGGTACTCAAGGCCAAACTTGCACTTAACTGGACGGGCCCGTACAAGATCCTGGCAGTTGGTCCCTGCTCCGCCGTCGAGACCCCGGACGATTCGCCGCTCAAGAGCAACCTCCTCTATTTGGATCTCCCTTCCGACCTGCCCGGTTTGGACGCTCGTCGGCGTGTGGCCATCGAGCGCTGCAAACCCTGCGCCAATCCCCACGACAGCAGGGACAGGCCCAAATACCTACCGGCGGGGCTGACGCAGTACGTGCTCAATAATTTTTCCGAGAAGTCCCCGCCGTACCACGACACTCACGACCGACACTCAAGACGACATTTCGACTCCATTCCAACGGTTGGAGGTGGAGAAGATCACCGGTCATCAGTCGGTAAGGGGTACGGGGGCGAGGTGGCGTCGTCGCGGTGCTATAGAAGAAGCATTGGGCGGGACTCTCCGAACCTTCCTAGAAGCGGGAAGTGGACCTTCAAACATCCCCTCCCACATATTGCGTTATTTGGCCAGAACCCCGGACAAGAACCGCCAAACCAACCGCCTCTATCGATAAATGCGGACCGGGGCGGCAAAGCTCGAGCTCTCCCGCAACAACTACTTTCTTCGCGTGTTCCTGGCTCTATAGCCAGACCGTAAGAGGTGTGGGAGTGGTTTTGAGGAGCCGCATCTGCGACTCATGGTCTAGTTCGTAGAACCGGAGTTTCCCGGAATCTCCATATTTCTGCATATGCGACTCTTCAGGGTGGGCTAGTGTTAAGACACGGCCTCGAAAGGCCTGTTATTTTCCGAGTTTGAGATCATTCGGATGGGTTTCGTATGATGAAGTGGGCGTTTTATATTCGGGAATGTTAGGAAATAGATCGGAGGCACGTGCCTTCTATCTCAGAAGCCATCCGGGGCTTTGGTGGAACCGAATAAAGCTACGGCTCTACGACGGCATAGAAAGTGAGTACTCTCCGAGGACCTGCTCAATTGGCAGACCTGCAGAAGGAATTTTGTTTCCCCACCTAATCACTTTACGACCACCCACTAAGAAGTTCAGCAAGTTCAATGATTATCATCTCATAGTGACCTGTGATTAGAGAAGTTGTACGTGGACCAATTGCACAATACAACAACAGTCAGTCCAGATCGAGTCGACCGGTGTAATTTACTTTTTTGGGGTATCGTATTATTACAACAGCAGTAATACCCTTTAGTTCTTTTCTTTTTCCCATCCCATTGACTGTGATGCTCGCATTACTCTCGCCCTCTCAGTGGTATAACTCGGATCCGGGGTCATATTGCGGGCTCCCCTCTCCCCTCCCTGCAACGGTACCTGCGCGATTTTTTACAGCGAGAATCGAGTGTTTGCGTTAAAAAAATCGACGAAAAATCTCCATCATGCTAGAACGGCCGGATTCACTCCGGCATGCTTTTGGTTGTGTATGCGGTGAACGAATCGCAGAAAAGGCGTACACGGCCTCCATATCACAGGCGGGGAGCGGTGAGGCAGCGTCGAATTTTGAATTTAGACATGGTGCGGTAGCACCTATTAGTAGACTCACCGAGAGGGGCAGGCCCAGCACAACACTATCAGACAAACAGCAGCACAGCAGAAAGAGCAGCATCAGCTGCAGCGCAGTAGCTGCACCTCAGCCGCTGCCGCAGCAGCAGCAGCAGCGGCGGGGGCTGGGACGGAGGTGGCGGTGGCGATGGCCCCTCCAGATGAGTTGCGGCACAGCAGCTCGGCTCGGCCTGGCTCGATCGCCACGGTCATCACCACAACAACAGAACAGCCAGTTTATTGTGATATTTTTCGAAACAAACGCAGGAGACACCAACCGCAGCCGCAGCGCAATAGCCGCCGCCGTACAGCAGCAGCAACAGCAGCAGCAGCAGCAGCGGCGGCGGCGGCGGCGGCCGTACGGCGTGGGTGGCGGTGGCGGTGGGGGCTTCGGCGACGGTTGTGGTATAGCGACGGTGGTTGACAAAGTCAGCACCGGATACGACATCACGCAGCAGCAGAGAACCAGGTCACATTGTAGAGAGCGCGTGAGCGTTGGCCCCCTAGTACCTACCTATGAGGTTTCGCGTTCGCGTCATGCTTCCCCAGCCACCCTTTGGTGCCTCCGAATCAAAGTTGGGTTGTGTCTACCGCTGCCAAGCACAGCGCACAGCGAGCAGTGTCTGCCGTGTGCTGCCGTGTGGGTTGCGCCCTCGTGCCCTCTGATTGTTGTGCCGTTGTGCCTGGAGAGCAACGGTGTTACGCTCGGTATTCACAGGCCAATCGTATGAGCTTGTCGTCATTGATGGAAGTTCAATCTAAGTCGTTCACTCTAATCGGAATTTTCATGCCGTTTTGGGGCAAATTCTTCCTTCCAAGTTCGCTCAGCAATTTTTTTTAATGGAATTTGAGATTGAATTCATTTAAAGCAAACACTCCAATAATTCAGCATTTTCTTCCCTCGTCAATTTACATCGATTTGTACCTACCCACGCCGCTAGGCGATTTCAGCAGTTGGTTGATCCTTTTCCCCCATTTCTTTTTGCAAATATATATAGCCAACAAAGCTCACAACGGTGGTTATTTCACTCAAGGACCAACGCTAGTATTAATAATAGTTGTCATGTTAGAGTGTAACCCCACTAGACAACCCGAGCGACTGGCTCTATATCGCTCACTGCCCCGGTGGCGTATTAGGCTATATCCTCGTGCCTGGTATAGGTCAGCGCCGTGAGTTGGAAACCCCCCGAGTGCGTACTCGTATGAATTTTCGTGGGACTTTTTCTCGTGCACTATTTGACTTGCGGAAAGTGCGAGAGCGTTAGTTAGCAACACTTAATGAAAAATGGAAGATCAGTGGGTGCTGAACCCTATGCGCCAACATAGTTGAAGGCAATACCCGTGGGGGGGAAGGGAAGGACGACACCTGCGACCGCGGCTTGCATGTCCGCAAGCTGAAAAGTAGAAGTGTGTAAAAAAAGAAAATGTCACTAGAAGAGATGATCAATCAGCAATCAGCAGCAAGGAGCACGGTCAAGTACGAAGCAACACAAACATATTTGTCAGTTGCGTACCAACAAGACCGCTTGCACTTGACCGGCGAACGACCAACGCAACAGAGTCAGGGACCACAGCAACAACAAAGCATCCCATCCACACACCGCCTATATTTCTCCAAAGAGTCTTCTCGGGGAAAAAAAACACCGAACAATGCGATACGGGGACGAATGCTTGCCACCAATGGTTTCTTCCGTGCACACTGTCTACTTACTACCACCTTCGCGTGGAGCAGCTCAACCCCAGGAGGAACTTGTATAATACAACCCTCGAGGCCCCGGGGACGCAGTCACTCGCAATGCTGCTGTGTGGCTTTTTCTGGCGCAGTAATCGTAATCACTACTACTACCTCCTCCTCGTTTAGTCATGCGTGCACTTACCACGACTATATCGATGTATGTATGTACGTGTACCTACCGAAATTCAATAAACAAATGCACTACTATGGTCCCTACCGCAGTACCATGGGTATTTTTTTACAGTAATATTATTATTCGTTTTGGGACAAAATATGACCCCACATTTTGGAAAAAATGTGTTGTCAAGTTTATATTTTATAGCCTCTCCATACATCAAGATCCGAAGAATAGCTGGAGAGTACCGTTCAAAATAAAAATAATTGAGCTTTTCTTGCTTGGACACGGCGGCCTTCGAACAATTTGATTTAACCGAGAAATGCTACAGCACTGCCCGCTGAGCTATACTTAATCACTTGACTCAGTAGCTCAGTGGGTAGTGCTACGACATATATGGTATATATATTAAGAAAAAAGTACACTCCAGCTGTGACCTCGAATATTTTGTCGGAACTCATCTTTGCAAGCTGTGCGTGATACTCCGATCGCGCGTATCATGGGCTGTTTGTCCTCGTTAAGGACATAGGTCGGCGACTCCCCTTGCAAGTACAGTGTGGCTATCAGGGTCAACACGGTGATTTTAGTCTGTCTGTGCGCGGAAACTTTACAACCCGTTTTTGAGGGGGACAAAATCTGACAGCTGTGGAAGGAAATGCATCCGTTTATCAAGTGAATCCTGTGAGTCGAATGACCGGTGAGGGGAGGGCGGAGGTTTGAAAGACGTGGGGGCCTGGTGTTGATCAAACGGGAGCGGGGATTGGGGGGGGGGGGGGGGGGGAGGGACGGGCGGGGCAGCTCAATTTGTGCGTAGAAACTATAAATCCTTCGAGGGGATAAATCTGACGGTTTTGGAAAGAATGCACCAGTTTATCATGGGGGGGGGGGCAGCTCCATCTGTGCGTGGAAACTATATATTCTTAAGGGGATAAACGTGACGTTTTTGGAAAAAATGCACCAGTTTATCATGTAAATCCTGTAAGTCGTACAACCAGTGAGTAGAGGGCGGAGTGTTCGAGGGGGTGGGGGTGGGGTGGGGGGGTGGGGAGGTGGGGAGGTGGGGAGGTGGGGTAGGGGGGGGGGGGGGGGGGGGAGGCTTTAGGTCACATAGATGTAGGGGTTTGCTATACGCGTGGTGCTAGGTCTAGGCGATGGTGCGGGTGGTCGGGAAGGAGGGGGCGTTGGGGGCGGGGGGGAGTGTGGAAATTGCAGCGGCGGCATGGATAGCTCTAGAAAGATAATGAGGCGATGTCCAGTGCGCGGAAGTGTTCATTACTCCGGCGGATTTCGATCTTTGGTGGGGCGTTTGAGCAAGAGAGAGCGGGGGAAAAAAAAAGGGAGGGGGGGGGAGGGTTTTCAAGACGTTTAGGTCACATGTTTTGGGTTTTACTTCCACGAAAGATGGTTTATATTGATTGAAAAAGCCGAAATGGTGTTGGGGGGGGAAGGGCTGTCCTGCCCCCGCCCCCCCCCGGATGCGTACGCCTCCCCTACCTCTATATAAAATAGCGGGACGGAGGAGGGGGAGGAGGGGGAGGAGGGACCGCCCCCTCCCTTTCCCGTCTTGATTGCGCCTCCCTCACCCACACAACAAACTGCGGTCGACCTACCTACCGGTCGGCTTTCGCTAGTGAGACGCCCCTCCCTTCTTAGGTTTTTCGTGTGCAAATCGGAGGCCCGTTCATTCCGAACCCCGAAATTGCTAAAACAACCAAGTAGTTCCGTTTCTAACGGCCCGTGCGATCGGGGACCTACTCGACCCACCACTACTTGTGTGTGCTCTCGTGTGGGGTTTCCGTTTCTAACGGCCCGCTCATATCGGTGACCCCCCACAATCGCTAAACGGTTAATGATACCGTGATTCCGTTTCTGACGGCCCGTACGCCCGGGAAAATCACCGCTAATCGACCACTACCTTGCGCGTGCTTTTGGTTGGTTTTTCCGTTTTCAACGACCCGCTCCTGCCGGGGACCCAACTCGACTGCCAAACGATCATGGATGTGGGGATTTCCGTTTCTAACGGTCCGCTCATACCGGGATTATGCCACCACTGACCGACCACTATGTGTTTGTGCTTTCGGACAGTCCTGTTTCTAACAGCCCGTTCACATCGAGAACCCACCACGATTGCTAAACGATTATCGAGTGTGATGATTTCCGTTTCTAACGGCCCGTGCGATCGGGATTATGCCATCACTAATCGACCAACACCTGCGCGTGCCTTCGGGTGGTTCCGTTTCAAGCGGCCCATGCAATCGGGAACCCATCACGAAGGCTAAACGATAAATATGTTATGGTTCTGTTTCAAACGGCCAGTGCCATCGGGATTATGCCATCACTAATCGACCACTGTGTCCTCTTCCCTTCCGTTTTCCCGTCCGCCGTGGAATTTTTGCCGGAGGGTGGGCGGGAAAAAAACCCACTTGACGACTCCCTTACGTCCCTTGTCTTCTGCACCGGTCCTCTTCAGCTCGTGCCGGCCCGTTAGCTACTTATGTTTTGGCTATTCGCTGCACCGACGATCCCCCGCTTCACACCGCGCTACAGTTGCTTGTTGGTATTTGACCTCTCGATCTTACTTTCACATAATTATCCAGAACCTTCAATTTTCCTATGATACCCCGTACCCAACATCCTGCACCCTACATTTGGAAACCCCGAGATTTCCCGTTCTTCTGCTGTTCTATCTTTCTACCCGTCACCCCTAACCACCAGGATGCCCCAACGACAACCTTCCTCTTTGTGTTTTACTTCCACGAAAGATGCTTTATATTGAAGAATCCGAAATGGTGGTGGGGGGGGAAGGGCTGTCTTGCCCCCGCCTCCCCCGGATGCGTACACCTCCCCTACCTCTATATAAAATAGCGGGAGGGAGGAGGGGGAGGAGGGGCCGCTCCCTCCCTTTCTCCTCTTGCTTACGCCTCCCCCACCCACACAAAGAAACGCGGTCGACCTACCTACCGGTCGGCTTCCACTAGTGAGACTATCTGCCCATCCGAGACCGAGATTCTCCCCATCCTCCGTTCGGTTATGTCCTGACTGTTTGGGTTCCGATAGCAGTTCCTCAAGCGGTTGTTACATTACGGGGCAGAGGAGACTTATCCCATTCCGCCCCATCTAGTCCCTTGTCCCGGTTGTCTCTCATATTCCCATGCTCCACCTTTGACACCCAAACTGGGTCTTCCATGTTCGCCCTAACGTACACCATAAACAAGTCTGACGACGACCTTCCTTCCTTCTTCCTT
Organism: Undaria pinnatifida; assembly: GCA_012845835.1. Lineage (NCBI taxonomy): Eukaryota > Phaeophyceae > Laminariales > Alariaceae > Undaria > Undaria pinnatifida. Next base: position 21,731,699 of record JABAKD010000025.1, on the reverse strand, counting down.
ACGGCCTCCGGTACCTCTCTCGCGGCCAGTCTTGCCGCTCCGCCTCTCCTCCCCGAATGCAACGCGAATTCGTCTGGAACCAGTTTCGCCCCCGCTCCCTTCTCTTCCTCTCTCCACCTCTCCCCTACGCTTGCTATGCCATCCCGTAAGCACTGGGTTGCCCGTCCCCTAGACCAAACCTCCCCGCCATCTTTTCCCCTAAATGACATCGAGGGTGCTTCTTCCGTTAAATCCCCGTTACCGTACAATCTAAACAGCTCCACTAATAGACCCACCGCCCCTTTTTCTCCTAGCTTCCCCCGCCCCGTCCTTGTTCTCACCAGTACCGCCCCCTTTCACCCTTTGGTCCCCCTTCGATCCCTTGAACCTCACCTCCACTATATTTTCTTCGTGTATTCTGCTTTCTACCAACTGCTCGTTATCCTTGAAGAACGCCACATCCCCCCTCCTCAAACAGTATACTTTGTGTAACACCCCCTCCCCGTTGGCAAATATTTCCGACGCTCGCAACATCAAAAAATACGTTAGCGCCAAACCAATCCATAACACCCTCCCGCCTACCCCCCATGCCTGAACGCTCTCCTGCATCTCCGTCAGCATCCCCCCCGTCAACGGCCTTCTCATGTTCTGTTGACTACCCATCTCTACGTGCGCCCTCTTGATACCGTGCCTGACAGATCTGATCAACGGGTTACTCATGGGCACTGATAGCCCCAATGACTGCTCATGGTAGAAATTGATTGCCACCAACTTGCCTACTATGGTCGACTCCTTGCTCCCTTTCCCTGCGCAACAGCATCCCATGAACTCGACCAATTTCCCTACCAGCTCCATCTCCCCCATGTCTTTTCACAGCCAACACTCCTTCCCTATAAATGACCGCCAGCTCACCCACATCCTCCAATTCGCCTCGAACGTCCTTCGAAACTCTTCCAAATGCGTACCCTCTCGCCAATATCTCCGAACACATGAGCTTCTCACCCGTTCCCAACTCCTGCACCTGCCAAGCGATTCCAGGACATTCTGCATTCAGTTTCTCGAGAATCTCGCCCTCTTTCTACCTGGTCAGACCGTCTGCTAACCTATTATCCACCCCCCGCACATGCCTTGCCTGAAAACACCACCCTCCCTTTGCTTTCAAAACTCCCATTATCCTCATTAACGCCCCTACCCTCGCTTGTTTCTTCTCTCCCCCTCGACACCTCCTCACCCAGGTCACCGCTGCTTCATTATCCGCCCTCATCAGAACTGCCTCCCCTCTTCTACGCGGTCTCTCTCCCTTCATGTCGATCATGATGTACGCCGTCATCACCATTGCCATTACCTCAAGCAGATTGATGAAAATCAAATCGGCTACGGCCCGCCCCCCCTTTACCTTTCGTTTCTGCACCTCTTCCGGAAGGTCGAATCTCCAGTACACCCCCGTTTCGATACATAACCCCCCTATTGGTGCCAAGGATGCGTCCGAAAACCGCGTCCGACTCGGCCGCTGCTTAACGAAGCTAAAGAACGGTGCTGTTTTCCTCTCCCCTCCGTACCCCCCCCCCCCCTCCCCAAAAACCATCCCCACCACTCCACATCAGCCATGAATTCACGTGACAGCAGTGAAACCAGTCTCGCTTCTGCCCGCTTCCTGCACTTGCCCCCCGCCCCCCCCCCCCCTGGCTCGCTCCGCCCCACTAAGATGCAGATTAGAAAGCTGCAGCAGCCTACGGACGAAATACCGTCCGGGCCGGATCACAAAGGAAGCGTGGTGCAGCTTCCCGGCTAACACTAACCCCTCCCGCACCGTTGCCGACTGCCGCTCCGCCGACTACTCTGCTACTCCCGCGCGCAAGTCGTCTACTTTCCGTGTCGGAAGGGCAATGGTTCATCCTATCTGTGTCGATACCGCACCCCAAAACCTCCTGTTGCGGAGCCCAGCCCGTCACCTTTTCACGCGATAACAGTGGCTCCTTCCCCTCTGCTCTCTCGCCCATAGCCTGCTCATGAATGAAAGCTATGGATCGTGACAAGTCCAAACACCCCGCCCCCTCCGCATCCCACTGAACTTCTACCGAAATTGCGTCGTCCATAAAAAACACGCCACAAAGGCCGGGTCGTCTGCCCCCCCCCTCTCCGCCGTTCTCACGACACACTCTGCCGGCCAACTGACTACTGAACGCCCTGTTTTCTGCGCCACTGTCACGTGCTCCACCGCGCGGTCCCCGGCCGGCGAGAACAACGCGGAAGCTCTCGTGGTATTAAGTTGCGCATGCTGCATCGCAGCCGAAATCACCCTCCACCACCCCGGACTGCCCCTCCACCCAAACTGCAACAGCAAATCGATGAAAAGGAACTCCCCCAACACGTACCCAAAAACCCTGGCCCCGTCAAGGCCCACTGGAATCTGCCTGAACGCATTCTTGACATCCGTATTTTGAATGAGAATCCGCGCTCGATCCCCGAACTTAACCCCCAGCCCGAGAACTCTCTGTACCACTTCATGCATCACCCCCGCCAGCGCACATGTCGGAATCTCATTCCCATCCGTCGGCGAACTCACCGACCCCCCCCCCACTCCCGTCTCTGAGCTCAAACCTCATGTCATGAATGATTATTATCTTTTTCCGCTCTTCCACTACCCCGACCGGTGACACCCGCAATCCTTCTACCTGCCCCGCCTGTTCCCTCGGGAAAACAAAAGCACGGTCACCCGCAACGTCTGCAACCGCCTTTCCCTCACTGCGACGTGAAACTTCTGTGAGCTTGAATGATTTCCGTATGTGAGGTCCTTCGTCACATCTCCACCCGGTAGCACGTTGACCGGCACCCCTACGCGCGATGTGTGCCTCAAGTTATCTATTCCCGGAAAATGGTGTCTGTCCCCAAAGAATGCTTGCACGCGCTCCGGGTCCATACGGGGCGCCGCCAACGACCCCCCCAACCACAGCACTCCCTGCCCCCCCGCCTTCCCCCCCCCCTTCCCCCCCCCCCCCCCACACGGAAACCCTCGATAATACTGCCCCTGCGGTCGTGGCTAAAGCTCGCATTAAGCTTGTCGCCTTCGTTGACTCCCCAGACACCCTCCCCAATAACCCTTGTGCAACCCGCCAACGCTTCTGATCTTCTATGCGGCGACCGGATATCGCATCTGTGTCTGACATAACCACCGATCCTGGAGGAGTCGGCTCTCCGTTTTGGCCCAGTGCCCAACCCGAACCCCTCGCAGCTGCCCTCGACGTGGTCGCCTCAGAACTGGTGTCGGTAGCTCGCCTGGTTGGCCCCGCCGCGCCGCGGAGCCCGTGCCCTCATTTCTTCGCCGGTCCGTCTCTCCCCTGCCCCTTTCTCCTCCCCGACCCCTCTCTTCCTCCTCTTCCCCCCTCTTTAGCTTTCCCGACCCGCCCCCCTCCTTCGGCAGAAATTCACCCTTCTTGGTTTTGTAACCACCTTCGTGCCGGTATCTGCATGGCATCCCCTTCTTTGGCTCGTGGAAGCATGCCCCGAGTTCCTTGTAGTCGCGGCATGGTCGGTCATATGCCCCTTCCCCCCTTCCTCCTCCCTCCCCCCCCCTTTCCTCCTCCTCCTCCCCCCCACCCACCCCCCCACCCTCCTCCCTCTCCCCCCCCCCCTCCTCCTCCTCCTCCTCCTCATCCTTTCCCCCCCCCTCCCCCACCCCAACCCTCTCCGCTCCTTGTTCGTTCCCCCTCACCACCCCCCCCCACCCTCCCGCCACCGCGATCTCGCTTGCCTCCTCCTCTTCCCCCCCCCCCGTCTCTTCCTATACCCCCTGCCGTGGGCTCCTCTGCGTACCCTACGTCCGCCAGGTAGATGGGTGCCGTTGTAACCCAAGTATGGTTTCGCACGAAAAGCGGTAGTGGCATCGGGTATACGTCGCTCGGACCCGGGAACGTCCCGACCTCCTGCTTCAGCATGAGCGCCTGCCGGGATACTTCCTCCATCTACTCTTGGAGATCTTTGTTGAATCATTGGACGAAATTGCCCCTAAACGCTTCTGATAGGGCCACCCGTTGATTCTGCGCGTGAAAAGTCCTCACCCCTTGCGCTACCGCGCGAAAGCGCTCCACCAGCTTGTCCGTCCGTCGGAGCGATGCTTGGCCGAAGGCTTTATTCCCGTCCACCACGTACCGCATGAGGTGTGTTAGCAACAGAAACACGGCCTCCACCCTGTGGTCCAGGGATACCTGCGCCGTCCCTCCCCCGAAGCCAAAATGGGCCCACTGGGAGAAGTTGCGGACATCAATGTTGCTCAGTCCTGCTTTCTGTTGGGCGCCCTCTCCCTCCATGATAAAATCTTCCGCGACCATGCTCATCGCCTCCACCGAATCGAACGGGTGTGCCTTCCCGTCCCCGCGTATAGACGCCCAGACTACCACCGTGCGGTTCACCTTCCGCCACAACGTTTCCGTCCAGGGATGGCTTATAGTATTCTTCCCGCCACCCCGCCCCCCCCCCCCCCCCCCCCCCCTCCCCCTGCCCCTCCCCCCCCCAGCCCCCCCGACGAAAAATTCATCACCCCCTCCCCCACCACCAACCGCGGCCCGTTGCTATATAAAATGCCGCTCCCGTCTTCCCATCCCGTGCCCGGTTCCGGATACCGTTGCTGTTGCTGCCTCTGCGGATCCATCTCCCACGGGCTTCCACCCCCCCCTGCTCTCCCCCACTGCCCTAAGGGCGCTCCCAACTGCTGCTGTCGCTGTCCTGACCCTTCTAACTCCCACGCGTTCACTTCCCCGAAGCCCCTCCTGTCTAATTGCTGCTGCTGACTGCTTGGCTGTAGCCGCTGCTGCCAGTTTGACTACTGCTGTCGCGGGCTCACTGCACCTACTGCTCCCCAACGTACTTCCCCCGCCCCCCCTGTTCTGTGCTGCGGCTGCTGTGGCGTGCCTCAGCTGTGCGGCTACTGCGTTGGCCACCCCTGCTCTGCTGTGTCCGTGGTGCGTCGTCGCTCAGCTGCTGCGGTGACCTAACCCGCTGCTGCTGCTGGTGTTGCTGTATCCCCATTGCCGCCCCTTGTTGCTGTGGCGCCTCGCCTTGCTGCGGCTGCTGCTGTGCGCCCGTGTCATACTGCCGCTGCGGTGTCCACCCTTGCTGCGGGTGGTGCGGCGCTCCTTGCGGTCCCCAGGGCGCCTGTGGTGGCCCGTTAAAAACCGCCAGGTGGATGTTATCCCGCCCCGCCCCTGCCTCCTGCTGATACGAACTCCTCCCACCCGCCGATGGGGGGCCCAGAGACTCCGCTCGGGAAAAATTTTGGTGGCGTTGCGGGGGTGGGACATGTTGGACGTGGTTGGTTTGTTCGTGGTGGTGCCTAACTGAACTCCTTCCTTCTCTGCCTGGCGATATGCAAATATTCCTTCTGCCTGACTGACCGTCTGTGGTCTCCGTCACGCGCCTGTGATTACCCCCCCGGGAACTGCACACTTCTACTAGACGACGAACTTACGGTTGCTAGCGTATTCCCGTGCATGGTACCCTTCTCCACGCTCCCGGTTGCTGCGCCTACCGACTGCGTTAGGCCTGGGCCTTCCACCAGGTTGTCCCGGTCCTCGTCCCGTGGTTGGGTCGGGGTGAGGCCCTCCCTCCTTGCTCGTTCCTCCCGACGACTGCTGCTTTCGACAATGCTCACCCTCCAGCACAGCAACCCAGAACGAGACGAGAAAGCAGAAAAGGAAAAGAAAAAAAGACCAACTTGACGACTCCCTTACGTCCCTTGTCTTCTGCCCCGGTCCTCTTTTTTCAGCACGTGCCGGGCCTCGCCCGTTCGCTATTTACTTTTTGGCCATTCGCTGCACCAACGACTCCCCGCTTCACGCCGCTCTACAGTTGCTTGTTGGTATCTGACCTCTCGATCTTACTTGCTCACAATTTTACGGAACCTTCACTTCTTCTATGATACCCCATAACCAACATCCTCTATCCTACATTCGGAAACCCCGAGATTTCCCGTTCTTCTGCTGTTCTATCTTTCTACCCGTCACCCCCAAACACCAGGTTGCCCCAACGACAACCTTACTCATTATTAAAATACACTCCAGCTGTGACATCAAAGATTTGGTCGAAACTCATCTTTGCAAGATTGTGTGTGATACACCGATCGCGCGTATTAACCAGGTCTTTTCACGGGTCATGACCCGACACGCGGGTCGGGTCAAGGGGTTTTCGAAATCTCGCGGGTCGGGTCGGGTCGGGTCGGGTCATTACGTTTTAATATCTCACGGGTCGGGTCGGGTCGGGTCGGGTCGAGAGGTTTTCAAAATGTCGCGGGTCGCGTCCGGTCATGATCCGCGAGATACGAGTCACTTTGCAGGTCAAGCCATAATGACCCGCGAGTGGTTTTGGGCTGACTCGCGGGTCAAACCCACGGATCTAGCCCGCGGGTCTGCCTATTCCAACCTTACAGCTGAGAGCCATTGATGCCGTGCAGGCGCCCCGCCGGTCGGGCCCGCGGGTCCGCAAATAACATACAAATATTTCCGCTTCTTGCCTCCCTCGCGCCGATGCTCCGATCAAACAATGTCATCACAGCATGCAGAACAATCACCAGGCAGTACGCCTAGCTACTCGTACCAAGGCATACAGCAGTGTGACGCGAATCCCGTACCTGCTGAAGCCGTAACAGTATTAATATTACGGTCGTACCAAGTACGAAATGTGACCAAACGTAAAAAGGCAAGGAAGGGCACAGTCGTCGTCGAAGCAGCAGCAGCAGCACTGGCAGCAGCAAGCACTGGCAGCAGCAAGCAGCAGCAGCAGACCCCGGATTCTCGCGGATCGCAGCCCCTGCTGCCAGACCCATCGCCCAAGTTGTGGGCTTGCTGCCGGAGGCGGCTCAGCCAGGGTGCTTGCCGGGGCTGGAGACTGCACAGATAGAAGATAGATACTGTAACAGCAGTAGTAGCTAGCTCGAGAATTATCATACCAGTACGAAATATGACCAAACGAAAATAAGCAAGAAGAGCAGTCGTCGTCGAAGCAGCAACAGCAGCAGCAGCACAGCAGCAGCAGCACCCTGGCAGCAGCAAGCACCAGCAGCAGACAACGCATCCTCGCGGATCGCAGCCCGTGTTGACAGATCCACCGGCCCAGTTGTGGGCTTGCTGCCGGAGGCGGCTTAGCGAGGCTGCTTGCCGGGGCCAGAGATTGCACTTATAAGTTTTTTCTAGCTCGCTCGTCGGGTCGCTCGTCGGGTTGACCCGGTGCTCTAGCGGTACGGGCATGCCCATGCATGTGGCTTGCGGTTTCTTCGTCATTTTTCCCTCGCACACCACGTGGCATAATCATCAGCTGCAAACAATGCCGGTAAAAAAAACAGAGAACACGACATACTGGGAAAAGCACGAGGGACCGAAGACCAACCAACCGACCGAGGTATACATGCTTTGACCCGTGACTTTTCGACTTTGACCCGTGAGAAATGTCACGGGTCAAGTCGACCTGACCCGCATGAAACCCGCATCTCGCGGGTCACCCGAATTGTGGCGGGTCGGGTCGGGTCGGGTCAGGAGGATTTCAAAACCTCGCGGGTCGGGTCGGGTCCGGTCAGGAGGTTTTTTAAAATCTCGCGGGTCGGGTCGGGTCGGGTCAGGAGGTTTTGAAAATCTCGCGGGTCGGGTCGGGTCGGGTCAAGACGTCTCGGAATTCTCGCGGGTCGGGTCGGGTCAGCTGACCCGACCCGACCCGACCTGCGAGATTTGACCCGACCCGTGAAAAGCCCTGGTATTAACCATACATGTAGGGGCTTGCTATACGCGTGGTGCTAGGTCTAGGCAATCGTGCGGGTGGTGGGGAAGGAGGGGGCGTTGAACGGGGGGGGGGAAAGAATGAAAGCTACGTCATGGATGTCTAGAAAGATAATGGACGTGATATCAATTGCGTAGAAGTGTTTATTACTTTGGCCGATTTCGATTATATTTATTTGGGGCGTTTGAACAAACTAGGCGGGGGAAAAAAGAACATGTATGCTAGACTATATATTATACTACTAAAAGAAACGTTCATATATATGTCGTAAGCGCGCACGCTTGAAAAATAAAAATATGAAGACGGTGAGAATCGAACTCGCACGACACAGAGCACTACCCACTGCTGTCACTTGACTCAGTAACACTCAGAGCAGTAGTTCGTGCGTTATGCAAAAACCAACCGGACAACTACGTTTTCGAGTTCGTTGATTACTTATGACCGCCGTCGTAAGAGCGATCTCCGGGGCTATCGCCCTTCTCCTCGTACTACAGCAGTTAGTTAGTTGTACCCAGGAGAACACTAACATCTATCATAACCATTCATAACGTTTCCAGCGCGCACGCTCCTGAATGCCAAGTATGATCTGGGTGAGAATCGTACTCACGACATGTCCTTCGTTGGTTATATAGCACTACTATACTCAATGAGCCGAAAGGAAACGACGCACAGCAGTAAGAGCCGATCGCCCCGGTGGCGTATCAGGTTATCCTCGAGCCTGGTATTAGGTCAGTTTCGTGAGTTCGAGCCAGCCGAGTGCGGACGAAGGCAGGAAGGAGATGGCAGACAGGGTAGCAAGGTACCAGGCCGACTAGTAGGTACGTAGCACTTTTCCTCTTTCTCTGGGGTATTTTCTTCCCCTTTGTTCCCTCCTTGCGTGTCCAGGTTTTTGGCTCGTGTTCGGATTATCTTATTTTGGTTTTACTTCACCTTATTTTACTTTATTTTTATTCTGTTTCTTTTCCGAGCTTTGGCTCTCCTTTCCGGTTGGGTTGTTTTTTCGATTTCCCCTTCATTTTGTTTGTTTCATTTTTGTTTTATTTTTATCTTTGTTTTTATATGTTTTCTTATTATTATTTTGTTTTTGTTTTTGTTTTTGTCTATTTCGTATTCTCTCTTCCAATGTATTTCTGTTGCTGACGTATGTATGTTGTGCCTGTCGTACCCAGTACTAGGGCATGACATTGCGTTGTCGAGTGCATTACGATGCATTATCTCTGTGTCGTAGCTTGTGACCACAGAGCTGATCTTTCTAGGGTGAAGAATCAGTACGGAAACTGGGTGTACTGGATGTCGACGAGTAGAAGAACGGTTTAATGTGAAGAACACACACACATACTTGTATAAATTCGTTGGGACTTTTTCTTCAGCACAAATTGACTAACGGAAAGCGCGAGAGCGTGAGTTAGCAACACTCGATGAAAAATCGACGAGCAGTGGGATTGCTGAACCCTATGCGCGATAAAAATGGAAGGCAAGAACCGGGGGGAGAAGGGACGACACCTGTGACCACGGCTTGTCCAGGAGCTGGAAAGTAAAAGTGTGAGGAAAAAAAACAACAAAAAAAAGTAGCTCGTAGATAGCAACCTGTCAGATAACCCGGGAAGACGGGGCGACTTGTATTGCGGTTTTTGGTTCGATTGCTCTTGTTTCACCGCATGCTCGCGGGTCGTCACTCTGACGGCACTCCAGGCAGCAGGCGCGTTCGTCTGTGCTCACGATTACCGTGCGATTCGTACGGTGCAGGCAGCCCAACCGCTGTAGTTTGTAGCCGCGAGTTGGTCAGTTATGGGAACGGGGGAACTCTAGACTATGCTGTAGTTGCGTGGGTACCCGCGGCCATGTGAGTTCAGTTTGCACATTGGACCTTTTCACTTGTACGCCTTCTTCATATCGTGCGTTTGAGGCATGAAAGCGTAGTATTTCCCGGACAAATTTTGACTTCATTTGGTTTTTCGGATCTTCCTAGGTCTCCAGCACCTTTGTGTGACCACCGACTCTAGATTTTTGACAAGAGTTAATATGAGACAACAACAACAACAACAACAACAACGACGATAGGGCAAGGGCTTGAAGGCGGCCACGAAACACGCATCGTCGGGAAGAAATTTAGATGCCAATTTGGAAATGATGCCAATTTGGAATGTTGTCCCTTATTTATTTGTTCAAGCTCTACATAATATGCCAAGATCCAAGAATAGCTCGGGGCGTATACCGCCCAAAATAATACAAGAAAAAACGCACTTCTCGCTTGTCTCGTTCAGCGTCTATCCGCGTTCACGTCGAGGTGCGGAACGCATACGGCAGGGCGAGGGGCGTTGGAGCCTCACCCCGGAGACGGCTCTCGCACGTGGCTATTTGACCGATGATTCCAGTTCCAAGAACCGCATACTGGGGCCGAGACGAAAAAAAACTCCTGACCGAATACCCGAAAGACAGAATTATCACATACGTATATATTTTTATAATATAGACATATAGACTCTACTCATGTGTAACAAAGTGCCAATGGAATCACGGATGGATGGAGACTCTACAACAATAAGAGCTCTACGACACGTAGACCATACCGAGGAGGGAGGCATAGAATGGCCGGAATGAGAGAGACAGAAGACGCGGAATGGTGGAAGAAGTGCGCAGGAACATAGTCTATATATATGTAGGTACGAGTAGTACCATGTTTGTTGTGTGTTGTCTTGTCTTCACAAACCGGGGTAGCATCTTTCTACCGAACGTCATCCGTACAACGTCGAGGGTTTGTCCCCGTTCTTTGTTCTTGATTCTAAAACTATCAATAAAGAGATACTAATGCAAACAAAATGAGACACTGAAACCCCCGACAAAATTTCGCTAATGAACAAACGGCAGCAAATGAAACGCCAGCGTACCGGGTACGAATAACACCAGCAAAGAAGAAAGTATAGCAGTATTGTTAGTAATTATATTCGTGGAATGATGGGACAAATGAAACATGCATCTTCAGCAGATTAACGAACGAAGCAACACCGACCAACTGCTGTAGACTAGACTATAGTCT